>VDFB02271358.1:949238658-949564717 GCA_007258455.2 Sequoia sempervirens
GAAATCATTCAAAAGATAAGATCTTTTTGATTGGAGGGTCCAAATCCCTATACTCTTCATAAGCTCTTGAAATATCATCATGGAGGGTAGTTTCATCCTATGGAGCTTTTCCCACTCTTTGAATGAACTTAGGCTTAAGGGGCCTATTACAAAAATTAGTTTTGAAACTTTGTGTATCAATCACCTTCTCCTTCCCCTTTCCATCTCTCAATTCACTAGAGGCACAAACTCCATTAGTGTTATCATTTTCCTTCCTTGCATTAGCCCGCACCCATCTAAAGAGTATGACTAAACATGTCCATAAGATCATTTTTCCCTTTAATCATCTCATCAAATTTTTCTTTGGCTTCATCATCCTCCATGGTTTCTCCTTGACCCGCTTTCTTCAGTTCTCTCCCTCGAAGCCTAATCTCCCTTTCACTTGGAAACATTAATCATTAGAAAACCATATAGGTTGGTAGAATCTTGCTTTGATACCACTATAATGTCCCTAACATAAAAATTTTAACAAATGCTAATTTACAGATGGAATTCAAACACAAAAAACTAGGAAAAAACTATATTACTCCAATATCTGAAGATAAATCCAAAATGTATGAATAATATATTGACTACAATTCAGAACAGTGATCTACAATAGTTTCCACAGATTAAATAGTAGTAATTCAAATTTTCTTATCAAATATTTGAAGCTCAAATGCAATCCTTGAATGAGAATGCACTTAGGAACCAATGTGGTTTCATCCTCTGATCTTAGTGACTACTGGGGTTTGATCAAATGAACACAACTCCTATGGTTTTTCATTCACAAAAGGAAATATAATAATGGTGTCTTGTTGGTTGTTTTTAAAGAACCAATCAAATCTCTCCAAGTACCTATGAGCTTGCAAAAATCAATTCTTTAATACTTGAGAGATAATTGGCCAATGAACAAGATGAAGCTATGATGCTTCTTATCCTACACTTCTGGCTCTGCAAAACCTAGGAGGGTGATCCCACAACGTATATCCTATAAATCTTCTAAACAATTGACTCATACATTGAACAACAAAGAAAATATATTCCCATTAGAGGCTAAGTAGATGAAATCCTTCAAGAAATTGGCAATTCCATAAAATAATTAAACACCTAAAGCCGAGAATACAATACAACACCGACAACAACAAAAGGTAGATCAACTAGAGATTATTTATGAACATCATTCTCAAATTGGATAACCAAAACCATGGGAAATGCATACAATACTTAAGATAAGCATCATATCTCTGGTCCAAGAGTCTAGATAAATAAAATTCACATATTAATACTCAAAATTTACCACTACTTATCAAATCCACTACACAAGCATACAAATTCATGATTTAATCAAAGAATTTTATTTGATCCATTGAATTTCCTGCGAGTTTCCTATCTAATGTCATCAATATTAATCAAGCCATTTAATTCTGCCTTTCCTAACCTTAGGATGCTTCTTCAAGAGATTGATGTGACTTCCCTTGGGGGAGAAGGAATCCCCTACTCCTTATCTTCAGGTGTTATCAAAATGTCATCTTCATCAGTATTAGGGTAATCAACTACCCCACTTACCTCATTTCTTTGTCTTTTAGTTGGTGGCTGATCTATTGAAGGAGAACCTCTTGGAGGAGAATCAACATTAATCACAACCACTAGAGCCTACCTAGGAGGTGATGGAACTAATCCAGTTGGAGAAGTTTCCCTCAATTTCTCTAATGTAACAGGGGTTGGCACTATTTTTTGTTGCTTTACTATCTCCTTATTCCTTGAATATACTCATATCTTCTTGGGTGGTTGGTAAGAAGGCCTTCCCTCAAATACTATTGTGGAATCCTCCTCAACCTCCTTTGATTTCCCTTTATTTGTAATAGTTCTTTTCTCTTTTAGCACACCAACAACCTTTTCAAAGTTTTCCAAAACATACCTTACCTTGTTCCATTCCCCCTGAATGTTGGGTAGAGGATCATAATCAGGATCTAATTTCCTGACATTTTCTACCATCTTGTTGAAAGAAAGATACATGTATTTCTTTTCATCTTGCACTTGTAAGTAAAAAATATTTCTGATGACATCCTCAAGATAATAGAAATTATGAACAAATGTGCCCAGTTTAGTTCTTTCCTTTACTGTAGCAATGAAACCCTTAGGATCATGGTTTCTAGGGTGTATTGTTCTCAATTTGTAGGGTCCTAGGATCTTATCAAATGCCTTCAAACCTCCCTTAATAATCAAAAAATATAAAAATGTTGTGTACTCAGGGAAGAATGAACCCTTCTTTTTATGCTCTGATAGGTGTCCCATTTGAGATCCTCCAAATTGTCTCATGATTTCTGTAAATCCGATCCTCAACGACATGTCTCTTGGTAGCACAAAAAGATATAAATTTTTCCCATATACCTTGAATACAATTGTGTCTAAATATGGGATGATGTCTCCCTAATTATGATTTATCTTAAATTTTGGCCTCCTCTCCATGGGCCTTAAGAAATCATGAATTTATTTTGGGATGCTTGGGGATCAACAATTAGGAATCTCCTTAATTTGGAGGAAAAAACATTTTGGAAGATCACATAATCAAATTCGTGGTCATCCTTATCCATAATTTGGGTCCAACACTAGATAGGTATCTCAAGACCATTCTTTGTCTTCTTCAATGACACATCTTTCCCAAAGTGCTTTTCTCCTTTATATAAAAACATGTGCATCAAAAGGGAGTACCACAAGAATTTGACCCAGTGCTTCCCTTATTTAAGAGAAATCAAGACCTTATGCATATTATCTTCCAAATAGGTAGAAAAATTGTAGACTATATTGAAATTTGCATGTTGCATGTTTGCTTCCATGTACATGTATTCCCTTGGTATAGTGTCTGGTGCATCAAATACAATAATTTGATACAAGGAGCAGACAGTCTTCTTGAAATAGTTGGAAAAATACATCATAGGAAAAGGATCCTTCTCATCTTTTCCAATCTTTATCTATTTTCTATTCTTTCCATGTCTTGTTGAAGTAGTGTGCATTGGCAACATTGTGGTTCTGAACAAAACCTTGGTGTTATCATATTCCTTCCTAAAGAAATTGAGATCAATAGGGACCATATCCTTATTCCACTCATGCAATTTAAATATTTATGCAATCTCTTCCCTGGTGATCTTGACCATCTCAGCACCATTAAATGCCCTAACTTCTTTGGACACAGGGTCATATATTGCTACAATATCGTTGAGTAGGTGTACATCCATATACACATTTGGGATCACTAGTTTCCCCATGCCTAATTTCTAAGTATTGTAGGTGGGGACTCCACAATTTCTATTCCCAAACATGTTCTTGAACATTTTCCATCTAGTGAAAGGAAATTCAACATCCTTGATTGAAGGTTGTTTATCAATTAACCCTTCATGAATATTAAGGCCATAGTATATTACTACTCCCTCATTCTTCTTGTTGGTTGAGGGTTTGAGTTGATCAACAATGTCTTCAGAGAATTGCCTACTTGTAGTTTTAGAATTAGACCCTTGTTTCTTGGGAGTCATGGATAACTAGATAGGTTCAAAATAAACTAGGGTTTTGACAAAAAGAGGCTCAAAACCTAATTCCTCCAATTAAAAGCCTAGGGCATAATTTGAAGATGAAAATTTGAGCAAGTTTGGAAGAAAACTATAATTTATGCATAATTTTAAAACACAACAAATAAATTAAAGCATGTAGGCCAATCCAATTGGAAGGAAAACAGTCACAACTTTCCCTAATTCAAGATTATGTAAATAAAGCATAGGATATAGATTTAATTGTACTTAGGACTTTTTTCATTTGTAGGAAACCCTAATTTGTTCGCGTTGCAGCTTGAAAAACTTTGATCAATCTCCCAGATGCTTTGTATTCACTTGCAATCTTCAATTGTGTGAGAAAATAAATTTGTATGTGCCTTTATGACAAAATTATGGTGGTTGTAAGTATCTTTTCCGCCATTACTACTCGCTCGCATGAAGAAAAATGGTTCTAGTGTCCATGTATTTGATTTTGAATAGCATCCATTGATTTTATTTTGATGTGGCACATTGAACAACTCAGATTGAGTCAACATGGTTTGAATATTAGTCGCCATCATTCACTAACTCATCTACCAATGAAAGCATGCTAGCTAGAGGCCACATCATTCCTTCTCATGGGATCCACTCCTTCCTCTAAGTGGATGAAATAATCCACATGTCATTCATTCGCAAACCTCGCAAGTCTCTAGAAAGCATTATTTTAATCTTGCAAGGTGTATGATGGATGGTTGAGATTTAGTCTTAGCATTACATAACAACCATTGATCCCATAACCATTGAATGTCGGGTGTTTGATTGTAGATTGGGCCCCATTTCAACAAGTATACACATCAAGCAATCACAAACCTTGCAATATCTTGAAAACCATTATTTTAATCCTACAAGGTATGCGAGCGACAACTAGGATTTGATCTTTAGATCCAGCGAAAGGGGTTTCTCCACATTCGAATAAAGTTATTCATAAAATGGGACCTGACTAGGTCAATGAGATTATAACCCTCAGGAAAATGACTTAAAACATTAGTATTTTTCCATAAAATATTTCTCCCAACATAGGAAAAGTTTAAAACAATAATAAAATGTTGGACAACCGAAAAACCTAGGCAAAAAGGGTCGGTAATGGTATGTTTTTGATGGCTAAAGTTATAACTTAGATGACCAGTAATGGGTGAAATAGGTCAACAGAGAATTTAAAATCCAAGGACTTAAGACTTAAGAAATTTAAAAGAGAGGTTTTATAAGTAAAACCCTAAACCCTACCCTTGGGCATAGATGCAACAGACCATTATAGGGCATAGAATAAGCTCAATTTTTTCAAAAAAATTGGGAGCTCTACCAGTGGCTCATGCTCAGGGATGCATACCCCTAGTGGGTATGGAGAGAATCTAGATCTCATGGTGAAGCAGACCAACAAAGAGAAACCAAAAAAAAAAAAGATCTTGTCTAGACAAGGCAAGCAGACGTAGCAGAAAGCAAACACACCAATCCTATATAAACTAATTACAAGGATATACAATGTACATAGAAAATAACCTATTTCATAAGAAATAGGACTTCAAGAATTGTACACATATTGGTAGTTCTATAATTTCATCTATCAAGGACTGCAAGAAGTATGAGTCCTCCCCATGCATATCTGTAATCAAATAGGGCCCAAGCCATAGAGGATAAACTTACCATGTTTCCCTTTGTCTTCCATACTTGCATTATACATTAAGACCATGCATCCCACTTCAAACTTCCTTTCAATGGAATTCTTATCATATAGGTGTTTAACTTGAAGTTGGAGCCTCTCATATCTTCTATGAGCTTCTCTTCTAGTTTCGTCAAGCTCAATTAACTCATACATCATGTGTTGTATCTCATCACAAATGTCAGTATCATATTCTTAAACAAATTTGTACATATTTATCAAGTTGGTATGAGGTATCCTTGCTTCTGTTGCAAGTATGAGTAAGTTTGAAGGTGTTGTCATTAATGTTGTCATTGATGTCAACACAGTTCAAAATGTAGTAGATTATGCATGTATATTTGAGATGTTGCGATGTTACGAGTATATGGAGCTATCCTTATGATGTTGCAGATGTGTTGAAATGATGGGTTACCAAGTGCTTTTCAAAAAAATAATAAAGAGCGAAGTTAGAGTTATGTATGTGTTCAAAATGTGCTCTAGTATGTGCTTCACATTTCTTCTATGTTGATCCTATGCTTGTGTGGTTCTGAAGGTTTTTTGTTGGTAATCTATTGGTGATATCTCCTAATTTTCTCTTGTTGGTTTGATGGAAGGTGAAAGTTGTGTTCACCGGTGTGTGAACTATTTTGTTGGAGTTGGTTATCTATGGACTAGGAGAAATGTTTTTCCTCTGTAGTCCTCCACTATTTTGTTTCAGGTCTTGTGGATCTAGAATATGTCTTGTAATGATGCTCTCTAGGTTCTGGCAAACATGTGCGAGGTTTCGTGCTCCGAAAGTTTAGCTTCATAGTTTTTGTGTGGGATTTCATAGTCTAGATGGAATGTTCGAAAGAGTTCTATTTTTGAAGGTTGTTACACTTGCTATGAATGTATCTAGAAGTATCTAAGATGTGTTCTCGTTCATGATGAAGCATGATACATTTTCCACATGTTATCTTCTTGTTGTAAACCATGTACTTCAACATTCATTTGTGTTTTCATTAGGTTTGGCTAACCTAGTGTTTACACTTTATATGAAGAATTAAAAATTTAATTAAGGAAGCATGTGGTTGATCCGAGATGTTTCTTTTGGTCTTGGTTAAGTGTTTAATTAGTCCACTCTCATTCCTTTCCACCATAGGAAAGTTGAGTTCCCAACCTAGTTTGAATTTATGAAATGAAGTGTATGTGGAGGACCTTTGAAAAAGTTTCTAAGGTTGAAGATGGTATAAATACAAGTCAAGATGCAAAGGAATAGATGATGCAAAGTAACGAACTAGGCCACAAGTGAAGAGGAGAGTTTTGTGAAAGTAAGTTGAGGTAGTAGTAATTCATTGTGTTAGATTCCTGAAAGTACCAAGCTGAAGGTTTTTGCAATCTTCTAATCAAGGCTACGGATGTGTGTAAATTGTTGTGGTGGATCTTTCTATTATCTTATCTTTTGTATCTATAGGCAGTGAGCCTCCCTATTAGATAGTGATTCCTTTCTATAGGTAGTGAGCCTTTGTATTTGAGTAGTGAGCCCTTGGCAGTGAGCCTTTGTATTCAGTTTTGCTATTACTTTATATTGTGAGTTAATCCTCACCATGGTTTTTCCCTTATTGGGTTTTTGACATAAAATCTGGTGTTCATTGTGTTGATTTTTCTTTCAATAATTATCTACATTTCATGTGTTGGATGTTGTTGATATGTGGTTGTCATTGATGTCAACACTATTATCATTAATGTCATTTGAGGTTGCATATGTTGAGGATATTGAGAAAATTGTAATAAAGAAAGTTGCAGGTTGTCAAGTTTAGTATGGCCAACATGCTGATGGCTAGCTCAGTATGTTGATGACTAGAGGTTATGAATTAAAGGGTTTGTTTTCAAGTATATCTAGTTTATCCATGTTAAGTTTCAGAGATCCACATGAAGATTTGATTGAGTTATGAGTATCTGTGTTCTGACAGTTTTTCGGTTGCTTCAGTTGGTGTTCTTGAAAGAAGATGATGAGATTATGGTCACATGAAGTGTTGTAGATGCTTCTCTACTAATTCATGATGCTTGTGGACATTTCTATATCATGATCTATCTTTGTTGCACCTCTGCATGGATTGGTGTGTTCGCGATTGGAGATTTTCTATTGTGTGTTCATGTTTTTCATGTTCTTGGTCGACATGGTGATTGTAGCATATTGTGGATCTTCAAGGAATAATTATTGAAGTTGTTTCATGTTTGAGGATGTTATTTTGGGTCTTCACTATGTTGTGGCTGATCTTGGTTGATTTTCATTGATAATTATTTATGTTTTGGGCCGACAGTTTGTATTCATTTTATATTTTATTGAAGCCGACATGTAGATGATGTTATTCTTGGTTGCAGATATATATAAGCAATTGTTTTATCATTCAAAGGCATGATGTGGATAGTGTGTGAGCATGTTTTGAAGCAAAGTTTATGAGTCCTGAGTGAGAATAATGTTCTAATCATTTGAAGGAAGAAGTTAAGTGTGAAGAAGAGTGAGTAGAGTTTATGTGCTTAATCGAAACTATAATCATGCATGACCAGATGTTATTTTCTCAATTCAATCTTGTGGATGTAATCTAATTTTTTTTGTAAGATAGTGTGTCTTCCTTGGGAAGTAATCCTTGTTTTATTTGAGTAGTGAACTCTAGGTCGTGCACCTGAATTCATGTGCATTCCCACTTATTCTTCTATAATTTTAATAGGATATAATCTTTTGGACTAACCTCCACCATGGTTTTTCCCCTAATAAGGTTTCCACGTAAAAATATTGGTATTATGTGTGTTTCTGATGTGTTGATGATTTATGCTTTCATGATTATTAATCAGATCTGAGAATAAGGCTAACAATTTTAATAAATTTTAAATTTATGTGACAACTGATTCACCCCCCTCTCAGTTGTCTACCCTTGTGTTGGCAACAATTGGTATTAGAGTAGGTTCCTTGGAATAATTTTAATAGCTTGAGGTGATATGGGATGGTGAAACATGAGAAGGATATTTTTGAGATTTGATGGAACAATTTATTCTTTGTGGAAGACTCAAATGGAGTGTCATCTGAGATGCATTGGTGAATCCTATTGGAACATTACAAAGAATAGGTATGTTATTCCACATAATGTTCCTTCTACTTTAGATGAGATCAAAGATGTTGAGTACAATATCAGGGCTAAGGAATCATTGTTGAGTGCTTTGACTGATTCCAAGATGACTAATGTAATGGATTTGAAGACTACTTATGAGATCTGGAAAAAGTTGGAAACTTTGTATGAAAGAGATACCCATGTGAAGATTGCTATGTTGCAAAGTCTTAAAGGGAAATGTGAAACATTGAAAATGGGTGAAGATGAAAACATTACTGCCTTTATGCAGAGAGTGAATGAACTTGTGTGTGATATTAGATGTGCTAGTGGAACATGGAAGAATCAGAGATTGTTGCTAAAGTGCTCAGATCCTTTCCTTCTGCATACAAACACAGAGTTGCTGCTATTGAGGAGTTCTGAACTATGAAAAATGTAACCAAAGACATGTTGATTGGTAAGCTTGTTGCTTTTGAGTTAAGTGAGTTTGGTGATTCTCTTCCTAAGATATAATTTGTATTCAAAGCTACTACCACTGGAAGAGATAACCAGAGATATGATCTGGGAGAAAGTTCTTCTAGAAAGGTGTTCAAGTATGAGGAAGAAATGAGATAGATTGAAGAAGAAGAGAGAAAGCTAGATGAGCTTGAAGCACTTCTTGTCAAGAGTACCTAGAGGAGAAGGTAAGTATAAAGGGAAATTTCCTATTAAATTTTTTTCTTGGAATAAAATAGGTCATTTTGCATGAAGGTGTCCAAAAAGAGTTCCCAAGCCAAGACCTAACAAGCCTAGATTCCAAAGGAAGTGTTATTATTCTGTTAATGAAGGTGTGACAGATGATGAATTTGATAAAGGGAATGTAAGTAAAGATGAATGGATATTTATTGCTATCAAGGAGAATGGTCTGGTACTTACTGAATTTGCTAGTTGCATGAATATGGAGAAAGCTTTGGAAGCCAAAATTGAAGAAAAGGATGAATGGGTGATTGATAGTGGTTGCTCGCATCACATGACAAGTGATAAAAGTAAATTTTTGAGTCTTGAAAAGTATGATGGTGGTGTTGTAAGATTTGGTGATGATAAAGTTGGTGTAATCCATGGTAGAGGATCCATTTCTCTTGATGGTAATAATAATACTGATGATGTTCTATATGTTGAAGGTTTCAAGCATAATGTTTTAAGTGTTGGATAGATGGTTGAAAAGGGATACAATCTTCAATTCAAGGATATAAAGTGTAGAATATTGGGGAGTTCTAGAAATATGATTGCATCAAGTACAAAAAAAAGAGGTAATATCTTTCACCTAAGTGCTAGTAGTAAAAGTTGTCTGATTGCTCAAGTTGATGAAAGTTGGTTGTGGCATAGGAGATTGTGTCATGCAAACTTTGACAATATTATCAAGATAATTTATACTCAGGTTGTGAGAGATCTTCCTAAGTTGGTGCAGCCTACTAATACCATATGCAAGGAATGTTAGCTGGGGAAGCAAACTAGAATTTCATTTCAGAGAAAACAACATTGTTCAAATGAAGTATTGGAGCTTGTGCATATTGATCTATGTGGTCCTTCTAGAGTCAGAATTTTACAAGGAGATAGGTATTGCATGTCACTCATTGAATATTATTCTAGATTGATGTGGGTTGCTTTCGTAAGGGAAAAATATGAAGCTCTAGAGAAATTCAAGATTTTTAAGGCTAAGGTTGAGACAGAGACAGGTTTGAAGATTAAATGTTTGAGATTAGATAGAGGAGGTGAATTCATTTCTGGTGAGTTTAATTCTTTTTCTGAAGAACATGGGATAAAGAGACAACTATCTGCCCCACGAACCCCTCAGAAAAATGGAGTTGTTGAAAGGAATAACATGACAATTCTAGATGTTGCTAGGACTATGATGCTTGAAGGAAATGTCCCTCATATCTACTGGAGAGAAGTTGTGAGTACTACCGTTTACACTCTCAATCGGGTGTGTATCAAAGGTGATACTAGTAAGACCCCTTATGAGCTATGGTTTGGTCATTAGCCTACTGTTAGATACTTCAAAATATTTGGGAGTAAATGCTACATCAAAAGAGATGAATATGTAGGAAATATTGATGCTAGGAGTGATGAAGGTATCTTTCTTGGTTATTCTACTAAAAGTAAATCCTATCGATGCTTTAACAAGAGATTGAGGAAAGTAGTTGAAAGCGCTAATGTAAAGGTTGATGAAGACCATCCAAAACCTGTGGATATGATTTAGATGATTAGAATGTTAGTTCAATTAAAACTTAGAATCAAGTACAAATCATTCTGGTGAATCATGAATGCCAAGAGGAAGGAGCTAGTGAAAGTACAAAAGTGAGATCACAAGAGCCTAAAATTCAAGAACATCCTAAGACTCCAAGGTATGTAAGACTGAATCATTCAGAATATTAGATCATAGGTGATAAGGAAAAAGGTGTTCAAAATAGGAGAAGAATTGTAGAAGAATACTCTTTGATTTCAAATACTGAGCCTAATAGTGTCAATGAAGCAATGAAAGAAGAGCTACAAAAAATTGAGAAGAATGATACATGGATTCTTGTTCCTAGACCTAAAGACAAAAATGTAATTGGAACTAAATGGGTCTTTCAAAAAAAACTCAAAGAGCAAGGTGAAGTTGCTAGAAACAAAGCAAGAGTGGTGTGTAAAAGATATTCATAGATCAAAGGAATTGAATTTGAAGAAACTTTTTCCGCTCTTCCTAGGATTGAAGTTGTGAGATTATTTCTTACTTTTGCTACTTACAGAAACTTCAAGGTTTATCAAATGGATGTCAAGTCAGCATTTATAAATGGTGAACTGGAAGAAGAAGTGTATATTGAGCAACCTGATGGATTTCAATTGACTGATCAAAGAGATATGGTTTGTTGGTTAAAGAAATCATTGTATGGACTTAAGCAAGCCCCAAGAGAATGGTATGCCAGATTGGATAAGTATTTGTTGAAACTTGGATTCAAGAAAGGTATTGTTGATAGTAATTTGTATTTCAAGATTGATCATGATAAAGATTTGATTGTTGAGGTCTTTGTTGATGATATCATTTTTGGAGGAGATGATAGTTTGTGCACAAATTTTTCTGATGAGATGTAAAGTGATTTTGAGATGTCTATGATTGGAGAAATGAAATTATTTTTGGGATTGCAAATCACTCAGCTAGACAAAGGGATCTTTATATCTCAATCCAAGTATGTGAAAGAATTGCTAAATAATTTTGGTATGGAAGATTCAAAGCCAGTTGGTACACCTATGGTGATCGGATGTAAATTGACACAAGATGATTATTATCCTAAAGAAAACTAGACTGGATACAGACCGATGATTGGTGGATTGCTTTATTTGACTCAAACTAGACCTGATATCATGAATGTTGTATGCATTTTTGCAAGATTTCAAGTTGATCCTAAGGAATCTCATGTGACTACTGTGAAGAGGATTTTCAGATACTTGAAGGGGACAATTGATTTTGGCCTATGGTATCCAAAGGAAGATGACTTTACTTTGAGTGCTTTTACTGATGCTGATTGGGTAGGAGATGTGGATGATAGAAAGAGTACTAGTGGTGGCGCATTTTTCTTGGGAAATACGTTGATTTCATGCTTAAGTAAGAAACAAAATGCCCTTTCTTTATCTACTGTAGAGGTAGAATACATTATTTTTGCTAACAATTGTACTCAAGTATTGTGGATGAAGCAGATGTTGAAAGATATCATATTTGTGTATGGTGAGTCTATTGCTATATTCTATGATAATTCAAGTGCAATTAACATTTCTAAGAATCTGGTGCTGCATTCAAAAACCAAGAATATATCTATCAAGTTTCACTTTTTGAGAGAGAAGGTGAGTGAGAAGGAAGTCAAATTTGAGTATGTGCCTACTAATGAATAGATTGTATATATATTTACTAAGCCTTTTCCTAAGGATAATTTTGAGTATCTTAGAGGGAAGCTAGGGGTGATTACCCCTCCTAATCAGAACTAAGATGCATTGAATTGCATTAGTTTATGCATTTCATAGTCATATCTTGATCCAAATTGATATTGTGGTGGCCGCTACTCAGGGGGAGTAGTTAGATGTTTTGAAATGTGGTTCAGAGCTTGTGTGAAAAATATAATGTGTATCTTTGTCATTGATGTCAAAGGGAGAGAAGATTCATGTGAAAAATTGTGAATTAACTAGGGAGAAGAGTCAAAACCTAAGGGGGAGAAATTGCTAAGAGAAAGTTAGGTTGATGTTGTTTTTCACATCATGTGTTGCCATCAATGCCAAAGGGGGAGATTGTTGGATGTTTTTGATATGTGGTTGTCATTGATGTCAACACTATTAGCATTAATGTCATTTGAGGTTGTATATGTCGAGGATATTGAGAAAATTGTAATAAAGAAAGTTGTAGGTTGTCAAGTTCAGTATGGCCAACATGTTGATCACTAGCTCAGTATGTTGATGATCAGAGGTTGTGGATTAATGGTTTTTTTGTTGAGTATATCTAGTTTATCCATGTTAAATTTTAGAGATCTGCATGAAGATTTGATTTAGTTATGAGTATCTATTTTCTGACATTTTTTTGTTGCTTTAGTTGGTGTTCCTGAAAGAAGATGATGAGATTCTGGTAACGTGAACTATTCCTAATTCTTCTTTGGTGATTCATGATGCTTGTGGATGTTTCTAGATTGTTCTCTATCTTTTTTACACATTTGCATTGATCGGTGTGTTTGTGATTGGATATTTTCTCTTGCATGTTCATGTTTATCATGTTCTTGGCTGATAGGGTGATTGTAGCATGTTGTGGATCTTCAAGGAAGAATTATTGAAGGTGTTTCATGTTCAAGGATGTTATTTTGGGTCTTCACTATGTTGTGGCCAACCTTGGATGATCCGCATTGATAATTATTTATGTTTTGGGCCAACAGTTTGTATTCATTTTATATTTTATTGAAGCAAACATGTAGATGATGTTATTCTTGGTTGCGGATATATATAAGTGATTGTTTTATCATTCAAAGGAATGATGTGGATAGTGTGTGAGCATGTTGTGAAGCAAAGTGTGTGAGCATTGTCTGTGAATAATGTTCTAATCATTCGAAGGTAGACGTTAAGTGTGAAGAAGAGTGAGTAGAGTTTGTGTACTTAACCAGAACTATAATCAGGCATGTGAAAATGCTATTTTCTTAGTTCAATCTTGTGGATGTAATCTGAATATTTCTGTAAGATAGCGTGTCTTCCTTGGGTAGTAAGCCTTGTTGTATTTGAGTAGTGATCTCTAGGCAGTGCACCTGAATGCATGTGCATTCCAACTTATTATTCTATACTTTTAACAAGGTATAATCTTGTGGACTAACCTCCACCATGGTTTTTCCCCTAACAGGGTTTCCACGTAATAATCTTGGTGTTATGTGTGTTTTTGATGTGTTGATGATTTATGCTTTCATGGTTATTAATCATATATGAGAATAAGGCTAACAATTTTAATAAAGTTTAAATATCTATGACAACTGATTCACCCCCCCTCTTAGTTGTCTGCCCTTTTGTTGCCAACATCATGTTCATACTTAATAATAGAATAATGTGGTTGTAAAGTTGATAAGTGTTTGAATTCTTGAGTTTGAATTTGGAGACAACTGATTCACCCCCCCTCTCAGTTGTCTTGCATATTTTAACAATTGGTATCATAGCTTTGGTTCCTTGGTGTATAGCTTAACCACTTAAGGAAGATCTGATGGCACATAAATTGGAAATCCCTATGTTCAATGGATTTGATTACAGGTACTAGAAAGTGCAGATGAGAAAATATATTATCTCTCTTGGTTAGAAGACTTGGAAGGCTGTTGAGTCAAAGTATATTGCACCAATGAGTGGTCCTACTAATGTAGATGAGGTTTCTTCTTATGAGGAGAATGAAAAGACAAGGTATGTTATTTATAGTGCTTTATCTAAAATTGAGCGAACTAAAGTTATTTCTTTGGGAATTGCTTATGAAGTTTGGAAGTTGGAAGAACTGTATGAAGGAAATGAAAGAGTAAAATTGACAAAGAAGTTTACGACAAAGCGTAGATATGAGAATTATAAAATGGAAGAAGGTGAAGTTTTTACAAGCTATTTCCAGAGGGTTGAACTTGCAACAAATGAAGTTAGGAATCAAGGGGACAATTTGACCGATGAACATATAATAGAGAAGATCCTAATAACCCTACCTGAGTGTTACAGTGATAAGATCTCAATTATTGAAGAGATGTATAATCCTAAGAAGTATACTAAAGAACAGTTATTTGGCACCTTGACAACATTTGAGATGAGAAAGTTTGGGAAGAAAGAAGAGAAGACATAAACAACATTTAAAACAACAAATATTGAAGATGATCTAGATAGTTATGGTTCTAATGAGTTGGAAGCAAATTTTACCAGGAAGTTGAAGAAAGGTATTGGTAAGTATAAAGGTATGTTTCCCTTTAAATGTTTCAGTTGTGGTAATATTGGTCATTATGCTTCAAGATGTCTGAATAGAGCTGTACATAAGAAGAACAAGGATTATAAGGATAAATATAGAAAGGATAAGAAATACAAGAAGCTATATTATGTTAAATAAGAAGTCAAAATCTCTGATGATGAATCTAATTATGAGGCTGATGATAGTGAATGTTTGTTTTTAGCTTTGGAGAATAAATGTGTGTCTGCTAACCCTAGAAAATGTGCAAGAAAAAGTGATTTGAAGAATAAGAAGAATGAGATGGAAGGTACTTTGGTCATCACCTTTCATGCTAGATAGGATGAAGACGACTGGGTGATTGACAGTGGAACTTCTAATAACATGACCAAAGATAAAAGTAGGTTTACTAAACTTGAAAAGTATGATAGTGGTTTGGTCATTTTGGTGATGATTCAAGAGCAAATATTTTTTGGAAAGGTACAATTAGTTTTCATGGAATACACAACATTGATGATGTATATTATGTAAAGGGTTTAAGGAAAAAAAATTGAGTGTTGGAAAAATGTGTACTAAAGGTTTCAAACTTGTGTTTCAGGATAACACCTGTGAGATCAGGAAAGGATCTGGAGCTATGGTTGTTGCAGGAAGGATAACTCATGGAAACATCTATCAACTTAATGGTGTTGATGGTCAGTGCCTTGTATCTTAGGTTAATGAAAGTTGGTTGTGGCACCGAAGAATGGGACATGTAAACTTTGATAATCTGGTAAAAATTAGTTCAAGAGATGTTGTTTGAGGTCTACCTAGATTTATAAATCCTACTAATATTGTTTGCAAAAGTTGTTAGTTAGGGAAACAAACAAGATGCAATTTTAAGGGAAAACAACAATCTACTACTGGAATGCTAGAATTAATTCATACAAACCTCTATGGTCTGACTAGAATAGGAATCCTAAATGGTAATAGGTATTTAATGCTCCTTATTGATGATTATTCTCGAATGACATGGGTTTCTTTTCTTAGAGAGAAGACTCGAGATTTGGATAGGTTTAAAGTGTTCAAAGAAAAGCTAGAAAATGAGGCAAAACTAAGAATCAAATGTTTGAGATCTGATAGAGGTGGAGAATTCACTTCTAGTGGGGTGCTCCCATAATACTGGTTTACAATTTTTGGCCAAACTAGACACTAAACTGATTTTTTCTAACTAAATCTCCACTTTTAGACACCCATAGCGGCTAAACCCTGAGGAATTTAAAGATAATGCAAACTAGTGATTTGCAAAATTTTGTCTCTAGATTCTAAAAATATTTTTTTATAAATTTTTGGAATCAAATTGCACTTCTTTTCTCATCTCCTTCAAAAATTATTTTTTTCAGTAAACACCATTTTTAAGGACTGACGCTCACCGTATAACACATAACTTTTTTTCATGAAGGATAATCTTTTTTTTTTTTGAATTTAGATTTGTAACTATGATATCTAGTGCTTCTGATTAGTTTCATAGTGATTTATTGAATATATTTTCCTTAATCAAGTTTTCAAGTCAAACGAATTACAATTCAATCATAGGAAAACTGTATAACACATAACTTGTTTTGTATGTATCAAAATTCAATTTTATTTTATTTTGTTGGATCAAGGACTTCAATATCTGATGCACACATATTTTACAAATTTTTTTTGTTAATCTTCTATTTTTCCACATGTGTAGAACAAAGAGCTTGATTTTTAGTGAAAAACCTACATTCACCTTAAATAAATAATAAATATAATAAATAAAATAAATTTAATTAAAACTATACTTTTTTGGAAGCTTATAATAAGAACTACATAATTACAAAAAATAAATTTTAAATGAATTCATTTGATCCCCCAAAAGATAAATCAAAAGTGGTTTTTTATCAGCATTTTGATAGGTGTGAAGGAGACTTCATTATAGGTATGGTTTAAAAGTAGCGGGGTTCTATCCAAGGGGGCTTCGCCTAAGATGGTTTGATCAAACCCTCTTCAATTATAATCCTTTAAATGGAACTTTTCAAGGCTTAAATCATTATATTTTCTAAAAATATGTGATTTCAGCAAAAATTGGGATCTCTAAGAAAGTGTAAACCACTATTGTTGCAGCACTTCGTGAGTTAAATGCATTTTGTGAAGAGCATGGCATAAAAAGAAACATTTCTACTCTAAGAACCCCTCAACATAATGGAGTGGTTGAGAGAAAGAATTGGCCTATATAGGAAGATGCAAGAACCATGATGAAGGAATCAAATGTACCTGATGTGTACTGGAGAGAGGCAATACATACTGTTGTTTATGTTCTTAACAGAGTTCAGATTAGGGGAAACAATGCAAAGACTCCTTATGAGTTATGGACTGGTAAGGCTCCTACTATGAAGTACTTTAAGGTATTTGGAATAATATGTTACAATAAAAGAGATGATGAGAATCTTGGGAAGTTTGATGCTAGATGTGATGAAGGAGTTTTTCTTGGATATTCAACTAGCAACAAAGCATATAGATTCTTTAATAAAATATTGGGGAAGATTGTTGAGAGTGCTAATGTGAAGTTTGATGAGGATATGCATAGAGCTATTGAGATAAGTGAAGTTGAACTAGATGATCCTATTTGAACACCAATACCTGAAGAGAATAAGGAAGAGGAAGAAGAACAAATTGAAGATGAAGAAGAAAATGAATTGGAACCTGTCTCTAAGACTCCTAATTGTGTACAGAAGAATCATTCAGAGGAAAAAATAATTGGAGATAAGAGTGAAGGTGTGAAGACAAGAAGTAAAGTAGTAGTTGAGGTAAATCTGTGTTTACTTTCTACAATTGAACCTAAGTTTGTGGGTGAAGCATGTGAAGATGAGAGTTGGGTTAGAGCTATGAAAGAAGAGTTGCAACAAATAGAGAAGAATCAGACATGGGAACTAGTCCCTAGACCTATGAATAATAATGTAATTGGTTCAAAATGGTTGTTCAGGAATAAGTTGAATGAAAATGGTGAAGTTATAAGAAATAAAGAAAGACTTTTATGTAAGGGGTACTCACGAGTTGAGGGAATAGACTAAGAAGAGACATTTTATCCTTTGGCTAGAATGGAAGCTATTAGGATGTTTTTAGCATTTTTTACCCACAAGGATTTCAAAGTATATCAGATAGATGTGAAATTTGCATTCCTGAATGGTGAATTGGAAGAAGTATACATGGAACAACCTTAAGGATTTTAGTTATCAAACAAACCAGATATGGTTTGCAAGTTGAAGAAGGCATTATATGGATGAAGCAAGCTCCTAGAGCATGGTATCCAAGATTGGATAGATACCTGACAAAAAAAGGATTCAACAAAGGCTCTTCTGATAGTAATCTCTACTTCAAAGTGCAAGGTAACAAAATTTTGATAGTAGTAGTATATGTTGATGATATCATCTTTAGAGGAAATGAAGGTATTTGTAAAAGATTTGTAGAGGAAATGCAAAAAGAATTTGAAATGTCCATGATTGGTGAGTTGAATTTCTTTCATAGTATTCAAGTAAATCAAACTGATAAGGGGATATTCATTTCACAATCAAAGTATGTGAAAGATCTGTTGTAGAAGTTTGGAATGGATGAATCCAAACCGGTTAGTACTCCTATGGTGAAAATATATAAGCTGAGTAAAGATGATGAATCTGCTAAAGTTGATAAAAGAAAATACAAATCGATGATTATTGGACTATTGTATCTTACTTCTACCAGACCAGATATAATGCATGCAGTATGCTTAGTTGTCAAATTTCAAGTAGATCCTAAAGAATCACATGTTACAATTGTAAAGAGGATATTAAAATATCTTAAAGGCACACCAAATTATGACTTATGCTATCTTAAGGATGCTGATTTCACTTTAAGTACTTATACTTATGCAGATTGGGCTGGTTGTGTGGATGACTAGAAGAGTACCAGTGGTGGTGCTTTCTTTCTTGGTGGAAGATTGGTTTCATGGTTAAGTAAGAAATAGGACTTGGTTTCTTTATCCATTGAAAAAGTGCAACATCCTGCTACACACAAGTTTTATGGATGAAGAAAACTCTGAAATATATATTGGAGTGATATGTGATGAGCCTATTCCTATTTTCTATGAAAATACAAGTGCTATAAACATTTCAAAGAATTCGGTAATGCATTCAAAAAAAAAAAAATCTATTAGATATCATTTCCTTAGAGAGAAGGTGTTGGAGAATAAAGTCAGGCTAGAGTATGTGTCAACAAAGGAATAGATTGTAGATATATTTACTAAGGCTCTTCCGAAGGATAATTTTGAGTATCTTAGGGAGAGATTGGGGGTCATTTTCCCTCTAAAATAGGTGCACATGAAGGTGCATTAGTCCAATGGATTAAAAAAAAATTCATTTATCTGGACTGATGAATGGGTCTACTTAGCAGGGGGAGTAGAAATTTTTCATTGTTGCAATATGAGTTGAATGGGTGCACTCCTAAGGGGGGGTGATAAGAGCTTTTGATCTTTTCCATTCATGTCAAAGGGGGAGAGAGAGTCATGTGAAAAATAGTAGAAGAGAAAGAGAAGGTGTTCTACTGCAATATTGCACATGTTGTTTAAAGGAGAGTGTGGTCTTTGATGGTTTTTTCACATAATGTGTTGCCATCAATGAAAAATTGGGAGATTGTTGCAAGTATGAGTAAGTTTGGTGATGTTGTCATCAATGTTGTCATTGATGTCAACATAGGTTGAAATGTTGCAAATAGTGCATGTATAGTTGAGATTTTGTTGAGATGTTTTGAGTACATGAAGCTATCCTTATGATGTTGTAGATGTACTGAAATGATGGGTTACCAAGTGCTTTTGAGAAAATTAATAAAGAGTGAAGTTAGAGTTATGTGTTTAGAATGTGCTCCGGTATGTGCTCTAGATTTTTATTTTGTGTTGATCCTATGCTTGTGTGGATCTGAAGGTTTGTTGTTGGTAATTTGTTGGTGATATCTTCTGATTTGTTGCTGCTAGTTTGATGGAAGGTGAAAGTTGTGTTCACTGGTGTGTGAACTAATTTGGAAAAGTTGGTTATTTGTGGACTGGGAGAAATATTTCTACACCGCAGTCCTCCGCTATTTTGTTTCAGGTGTTGTGGATCTGGAATATGTCTTGTAATGATGTTCTTATGGTTTTGGCAAAGATATGGGAGGTTTGACGCTTTGGAAGTTCAGCTTCAGAGTTGTTGTGTGGGATTGCATAGTCCAGATGGACTGTTGGAAAGAGTTCTATGTTCAAAATTTGTTACACTTATTGAAAATGTATTTGGAAGTATATAAGATGTGTTCTCATACATGATGAAGTGTGTTATGTCATCTTTGTGTTATCTTCTTGTTGGAAAGTGTGTACTTCAATGTTCATTTGTGTTTTCAATAGGTTTGGCCGACCTAGTGTTTACACTTCATATGGAGAATTAAAAATTTAATTAAGTAAGCATGTGGTTGATCTGAGACATTTATTTTGGTCTTGGTTAAGTGTTTAATTGGTCCACTCTCATTCCTTTCCACTATGAGAATGTTGAGTTTCCGACCTAGTTTGAATTTATGAAATGAAGCATATGCGACCAACCTTGGAGAAAGTTTCTAAGTTTGAAGATGGTATAAATGCAAGTCAAGATGAAAAGGATTAGATGATGTAGAGTAATGAAGTAAGACTCAAGTGGAGAGAAGAGTTGTGCAAAAGTAAGTTGAGGTAGCAGTACTTTATTTTGTTAGATTCCTTAAAGCAATGAGTTGAAGGTTTCTGCAATCTTCTAATCAAGGTTGTGGATGTGTGTAAATTGTTGTGGTTTATCTTTTTGTTATCTTTTATATCTGTAGGCAGTGACCCTCCCTATTGGATAGTAATTCCTTTCTATAGGAAGTGATCCTTTGTATTTGGGTAGTGAGCCTTTGGCAGCGAACCTTTTTATTTAGTTTTACTATTACTTTATATTGTGAGTTAATCCTCACCATGGTTTTTCCCTTATTGGGTTTTCCACGTAAAATATGGTGTTCATTATGTTTATTTTACTTTTTGTTATCTACATTTCATGTTCATATTTAATAATAGAATAGTGTTTTTGTAAAGTTGATAAGTGTTTGAAGTCTTGAATTTGAATTTGGAGACAATTGATTCACTCCCCCTCTCAATTGTCTTGTGCCTTTTAACAACTTCCACCCCATTTACTAGGTTAAGTGGTGACTACCCAATGACCTTTTTAACTAAAGCCAAGTATTTTCCCACAATGCAAGCTACATTTTTGAATCTCATGCCTTCTTGTTCTTCTCCATCATCTATTTGATGATCTTCATCAAAATTTTGTTGCTAGATTCTACCTATCCATTTGCTTGTGGGTAATAAGGAGATGAGTAAGAGATACTTATACCATGTTGACTACAAAAATCAATAAATTCTTCAAACCTAAATCACATGACATTGTTAGAAATAATTCTCTCTGGGACTCTAAATCTACTTAATATGTTATTCATCAAAAAGTATATCACTACTTTGCTTGTTTCTTTTCTTGTGTGAATTATTTCTACCCACTTTGTGAATTAATGTGTAGAAACAAGGATCGAGGAGTGTCCACCACTTGGCTTCCCTGACATCACTCCAATAAAATCAATGCCCCATTATTAAAAAGGGGCCTAAACTAAAACTGGTCTAAGAGGTAGGTTACCAATTTTTTTTAGCTTACTAGTAAATCTTTTGCAAGAATCACACTTCTTAACAAATCTATGGGCATATTTGAAAACCGTCGGCCACGAGAACCCTACTCTTAGTATTTTTTGAGCAGTTTTCTTTGCCATGTAGTGACCTCCACATGCTCCCTTATGCATTTCAATTAAAAGGTATTGTGCTTGATCTCCATCTACACATCTGAGTAACACACCCTCTAGGCTTCTCCACCAGATTTCACCATCAATAATGATATACGTGATAGCCTATAGTTTTAGAGTTCTTTCATTGTTGGGCATGCCTTTGGGGCATTGCATAGTCTGCAAGTACTCTACAAATCTTTTGTACCATCCACAGGTCTGCATGTCGCATATGGGTGCAACATTCTCATGTTCAACTTGATTGATCTGATTAGCTTCCTAGTTGGTCTCATCCATCAACTTGGCCAAACCATGACCTCTTACCAGCTTTGTAATCTTGATGTCAATGTTGAACTCTTGGATTCTATGTATCCACCTACATCTCCAACCTATGGTCTCCTTTTGGGTAAAAATGTCTTTAATTGTTGCATTTCGAACATAAGCTACAACAATTTCTCTAGTCATATATGGTCTAAAATTCAACAACCTTTACTAGTGCATTGATGTACTTCTCTATGGCATCGTATTTAAGTTTAATAGCCTACAAGGACTTGCTAAAGAAATCAATAGTCTGCTCAAAGCCTTCATAATTATTTTGTAATAATACCTCTGCCACACTATGGTATGAAGCAAAAGTGGACAGTTGGAATGGCTTCACATAATCAGGGGATTTGAGCACAGGTGCCTCTTTGATAACATCCTTTATGGCTTGAAAATATTTAGTAGGCTCTTCTGTCCATGCTACCTTTTCTCCTTTCTTCATTATTTTAGAAATAGGCCTAACAATTTCAACAAAATTAGTAACAAATCTTCTTACAAAGTTAATTTTCTCAAAGAAAGATTGGATTCCCTTGACATTTATAGGCAGTGAGATCTTATGTATTGCTATCACACATTCAAGATCAATCTTGACCCCATATTTTGAGACAATATTCCCCAAAAACTTACCTTCTTTAACTCCAAAAGTACATTTCTTGGGATTCAAATAAATTCCATATTCCAAAGCTCTGATAAAGATCTTCTCTAAGTGAGAACAATGGTCTTCTTCCTTCTTGCTATGTGTAGTCAAGTCATCCTAATATATGGATAAAAATAGATCAAGAAAATAAGAAAAGGCCACATCCATAGCTCTCTGGAATGTAGCACCAACATTAATTAGGAAAAATGACATTCTCACATACACATAGGTTCCCCATGGTGTAGTGAATGTGGTTTTATACTATTCAGATTCTTTCACCATCACCTAGTTATAACCTAAGAACCCTTCCATCATTGAAAGCAATTCACATCTTGTTACCTTTCATAACATGGCTTCCAAATTAGGCATAGGGTATTTATCCTTCAAGGATTCCACATTTAGATTCTTGAAATCTACACAAAGATTGAGGTCACCATTATTTTTCCTAATTGGAACCAAGTTTGAAACCCATGGAGAATGTCTTATTGGTTTAATAATCCCAACATCTCTTAACTTTGTGAGTTCTTCCTACATTTTTTGGTAAAAAGTTGGATTTATTGGCCTCTATTTTTTCCTAAAAGGTTTTACATTAGGTTTCAAAGGGATTTCATGCTGGAACAAATCTTCCCTATAAGCCTTTAGGTCATCATATGACTAGGAAAACACATGTCTATACTTTCTTAACAAGGAAATTAGCATGGTTCAGACATGAGGTTTCATCTTCTTCCCTATGCACACCTTTTTAGGAGAATTCTCCATTCCAAGATTTATTTCTTCTAAATATTCCTTATGGGAAGATGCTTGCTTAACATTTGATCTGTCAGGCCATCAAAGACCCTCTCTAATGCAACCAGTCCTTTTGGATTTTTTTTTGTTTTCAACTGGATCACGTCATTCCCAAATAATGTTTCTTTTCCATCAACCTCCACCATTAATGAGCCAAAATCAATTTCTTGACTTTCATATTGATCAATACAGTGAAATTTTTTCAAAATATCATTGTCATCATCAAATACTTGCCAGTTGCCAATATTGTTAGGCACTGCAGGTCGAGTTTGTACTTCTACTTTTAAGATGCCATCAAAGCTAACATAATCTAATCTTACAACAATATTAGCTAACAAATCTTACCTAACATTCATTCCCCTTTCTATCTAGTCTATGTTAAAAGCATAAAAGGCCTCAATAGTATCCCAAACTGCATTCCTATATTGCTTAAGCCTTTGATTTTTGGAAAAATTTTTTTATCTAACTTGGGAAACAACTAATTCAGAATCTCCCAACACTTTTAACATCTTAATATCATTCTTTGAAGCTAACTTTAGACCAAGCAATAAGGCCCCATACTTAGCCACATTATTTGTGTAAGAAAATCTTAGTAAGAAAGAGTACTTGAATGTTTTACCTTGTGGGGAGATGAGGATAACCCCTACACTCGAGCCTTCCTTGGAACAAGCTCCATAAAAGTACATAGTCCAAAGAGTGTCTCATTTTGGTGCAACTAGGACCTCTTTATCAATTGGTTCAGGCTTAACCTCTTCCTCTTGTTTCAACTCTTCAACCTAGAAAGTGTCCAAACCAGCTATTGTGTGGTCTCACAACACGCCCAATTTTTCCCCATGGAAAAATGTGGACCCCCTTTTTTCCTTTCTTTCTTTCTCTTTCGTTTTCATTTGCTTTGACATTGTTATGTGGTTTTGTTAAATGCAAGTCTCATTTTCAATTTTCCTGGTCTTTGTTCTAATCCTTATTCTTTCTCGGATTTGGTGTTTCAATCTTTCCATGAAGTTATAATATTTCACCAAAAACCAGAATCTCAGAGTTGTGCAATTGCATCAAAAGAGTTGTATCTTCAGCTGATCCTACCCAACTCGGTAATTCATTAACCAAAATTTTTAATCCCAGTAGTATCATTTTCTTGTATCAGAGTCTGGTAGTTATTGTTTCATTTTATTTAGTCAGAACTCAGAAACCAAAGTTTTTGTTATGAAATGTTTTAATTATTTTTTATCTCTCTTGAACCTGGTTCTCAGTCTTTTCTTTTGTTCTGGTTTTCTCTAAAGCTTGGAGGTAAGTGCCCTGGTCCCTGGTATTCTTTCCAAAATTTGGTATCAAAAGTTTTAATCATGATGATCACAAATTGATCACTTATCTTAAAGGATTATGCCTCACAAAAATAAAAGTGACACCAAAGTGTCACATAAGATCTTCATGTTGTCTTTCTCCTCTAGTAGTGAACCAGCATAGAAACCTAGGCATTCGTAATTTGAACCCTAATTCATAATGATTGCACCTTTATTCAGGATATTAATGCACTATAACAGGTAACTAATGAAGGTGGAAAACTACTCATGCACTTTACATCACCTTAAGCATGTAATTTCTTTTCTAACACTCCATTTCACGTCATGCTACAAATTTGCAAAGGACATTGATTAAATGATTTTTGTTAAGTTTTAAGAGAAAAAGGAATTGAACCCACATACTCACAAGACAAAAGAATGAAAAAAAGAAATGAAATTGCATTTGAGAGTGGGGAACCTACTAAAAAGAAAAGGAAAACTAGTAAGACAAGTGGTGGTATAAGAATTGAAGAGAAAAAACATGAAGCTTCAAGTCAATGAGTTTCACTAAACCCAGTTGATAAGGAAAAATATGTCGAGTTAGGAAAAGTAAAATAAAAATTGAAACCTAAAGGTGCATCTTCCTCCACAACAAAACCAAGGACAAAACCTACTATTGATGAAGTGGCAAGGGTAACATAAAATACTAGTGCATAGACAGGGTCTACATCTCAGAGAGTTGAAACATTGTTAACTTCTCCCCCTTTTGTTAAGATGGCTAGTGTGAAATAGGCACTGGGAGAGACTCCTACAGTTTTGGATGAAATTTTTGAGGTAGATGAGGCCAATATTAAAAAATAGATGGATAAATTAGGTTCCATGTGGGAAAAGGTGAAAGAAAAAAGTCTAAGGATAAACCCATGGTACAACTAGAGGTAGAATAGATTCCAAACACAAGGTCCACTCCTACAAATGTAGAAGAAGGGGAATTCATACAAGGAACACTCACTTCAGAATCGGGGAACCTTGATGTTCTTGAGATAGAAACATGGGAGACTACAAGGTAGGATCTTATTGATGAAACAGTTATTGAAGATACTTTTGATTCATATCCTCTTCTTTGGATGATCCAAATGATAATAAAAAACCACGGGTCTTTGAAGAATTAGAGAAGGACCAAGTTGAGATTGAGAATGAAAAAGCTACGCAGGTTTCAAGTGATTAAGTTGGAAATGAAGAAAATCCTGATGTAGCAAGATACAAGGAAAGTGACGACCAGGAAGCTGATGTTGAAAATTTAGATAGACAGGAACATATAAGTCTTCAAATAGAGGAGACAATGTCAAATCCCAGTAATCATGAATCTATGCCAAAAATTGTTGAAGAGATTCCTATTTTTGAGGACGCAACAAATAAAGTTGAAGAAGAGAAGTAGTTCCTGAATCAAGTGGAAACTAGGAACAAAGGAATGTTACAGAGGTGGAACACGATGAGGATGCACCTGATTAGTTGATTAGGGAATTGGCTTCTCCAATGGAAGTAGAAATATTGCCTCTAGATCTTAATAGTTTTATACAAGAAGTAGATACTCCTAAGCCCAAGCATAGAGCTAAAGAAAAACATGTCATACAGAAGAATTCAGATGGAGATAGAACCATCCATATAGCTACTCCAATAGTTGAAAAAAATAGGTCACATGAGATAACACCTAATGAGTACAAGATAACAAGTATTAATCTTGGACACAAGAGTTAGAATAAATGAAGATGAATTTAAATGCAACAATTGCCAAGGTACAAAATAATAAAAGAAAGAAAAGAGATTTGAAGGAATGGGTTGCTAGCCTAGAAAATTTATAAATTCATTAACCCTACTTGGTCAAGCACAATCTAAATTGCCCCAAAATTTAGTACTAATGTCACAAGAACAGGTGGATGAAATTGCATGAATTCACCAAAAAATGAATGGATTTGAAGAATGGATAGAGTATTGGGTGAGGTAAGGAGAATAATTTATTACGGATGTAATAGGGAAGTATAAGGAAGCATACCATTGGTCTGAGAAATCTAGAAGATTTGAAGTGAGTGTAGGTTTTGCTAGGAACATATTGATGCTGAAAGGAAAAATGTTGAAACTCTCATACAAATGGATGTCCAAGAATTGATACGAGGAAAGGAGGGTAAAGAAGTGAAAACCTTAAAGGAATGGATTGAAAGGATAAATAAAGACCATGTTCATTTGTTAACTCGGGAGGTCATTGATGAGATTATACAGTGCAGGAACACTATAGTTAGATATGAAATAGACAAAGTGCAAAGGAATGCTAATATACACCAAGTATCAGAAGAATACACAAGTTCACTTGGAAGGCAATACAATGGATTTCAAAAGAGTGTATGCATCAAATAGTAAATGCTTTCTGAGAATATCAGTTGAAGAATACTGAAGAAAAGATCCTGGAGCCTGAGCCCTAAAAAATAAAAGGAAGTGTCGGATATCGGATACTGGAAGTGTCACATAAATATTTTGTTACAAGTGATTTTTGTAGGTTGTTCCCAATCTCGGTGGATGTTTCTTGTCCGGTATTCTAAATGATGACAATAGCCTTGATTTATGCAGAGTATTGCATACTAGAGTTTGAAAGGGAAAAGTGTTGTTGCTAAGGAAGTCAAAGCTTTGACTTCATCTAGAAGATTCTAATGATAGTTGGCTTATTCCATGTGCTACATTTTGATTTGCTATTTCTGATTCTCTGGATAAACTTTGAGTTTGAACTATTGAGGCCTTGTTTCTCTAAAAGGTAATTTACTATATTTTTATTTTAAGTTTATAATTTGTGGATGTCAGAAGAACCAAAACTTCTCCAAGTTTTGTTTTTTTTTTTCTATTTTCTGAATCATTCCAGTCTAAAAACTTGTATGCACATAGAAATTAATCAATATTAGAGCCAATTTGATAGCTACCTATCTCATGAATCTTTGTAGTTGGTTTTGTTAATTTATACAAAGAAGACTGTGTGTTGCGTTGTTAAAGGGTGCATACAGAACCTGATCGGTGTCCAAACTAAAAATCCTCTCTTTAAAATCTCACACTATTTTATATGTAGTTGTGAAGCAATCTGGTGAAGTATAAAGAGGTTTTATTTGATTTTATTAACTCTTTGGGGCATGCATGGAGAATAATCGGGAGAAATTTTGTTTTTTAGTATTTTTTATGCTTTATTTTACAATAGTTGTTTAAATTCTTGAAAATGTTTCAAAAAAAAGATGAATGAATGAAAATTTATTGAAAATATTTCATTTTCTATGAAATTGTTGAATGCTTAAAGCTAAATATACTTAAGTGATAGCAAAATTGTTGATATTCATGAAGTATTATTTCAAATATTTCAATTTCATGATGTTATTCTATGATTGAATTGGAAATCTTGTGTAAAATGCTTGTGATTCTTAATGAAACTAGAAACAACCATATTCCCTTTTAGATTAACAACAATATCACACCATACCCTGAAGTGAACCTAGTATGGTCAAGACATGACTACTGGAGACTTGGGATTGAACAAAGCCAACCTTTATCCTATCATACAGATACCCCTAGGTTGCCTTTGGTTAAGTCTTTCAAGAAGGATAGGCTCTTCATGGTTTTCCTGTGACAAATTTATCTACACTATTGTTGTGAGTAATATCATCATCAATAAGAACTAGTGCTAGAAGGAGGGCCTCATTGTTGTTCTTTTGGTTTCATTAGGTTTTAAAGTAGAATTCCATAGAGTCACTAGATCTTGATCAAGTGATCCTCATGTGGCTTTAGTCGATCTTAGTGGTCAGATGTCATTTAGACCTCAAAAGTATGGAAGTGTAAGTGTGAGTTCATAGAATCTGACTGTTGTTGTACCACCACTTCCCCCCATAGCGATGGATTTATTTAACGTAGAGTCACTGATTCAATTTTCCATGTAGAATGATTTACCAAAAAATCTTGATAAGTTGTGTCCAAAGTATGCTCTCCACCAAGGTGCGGAGGAAAATATTAGAATCTTTAAGGATATGTGTTTTAGAGCAAATATTCAACATGAATATATTCTATGTAGGTTATTTCTGTACACCTTAAGTGATGAAGTTTACTAGTGGTATATCAACCTACCTCACAATTCTATTAGATCATAGTAAGATATGAAAAGTCAATTTTTGGCTAGATTTAGAACGTTGATTGACCCTGCTTTGTTGTATCATCAATTTGCTCAAATCAAGAGGCTTGAGGGGGAATTTATAACTACTTTTAATGACAGGTTCTATTGGTGCTCCAAATCGAACAATCCAATGAATCCTATAGACTAGCCACTTTATAATGATCAGACTCAATGGTTGATTTGGCAAACTGCTAGGAAATGGAATTAACACACATTTCCCTTGCACTTCAGGCTCTATAAGACCTAGGGGGTGACCCTTTAGCAACATCTAAAGATCTAGACACACAATTAACAGAAATTGCTTAATAGATGATGCTCTTAGAAAATTATGTTGAGAAACATAAAATATCACTCAACATTGGCAAGACATTGAGTGAATTTCAAAAACTAGCATGGAGAACATGGTACACATAACTCAGCATACAAAATTGAAATGGTTTCTGATTTAAAGAATTTGGGACCAAATTGAAAACAACAGATGCATGAAATTGACTAGTGCCAAAAGGTGGGCTATGGAGTCACATAACTAGCATTTCATCCTACAATGCTGAACATGTTCTGAAGATCTTTGCAATTGTTATCATATTATGACAACAAGACCATTGAAGCTTTATTTGGTAATCATTCTTTACAAATCCACCTAAAACACAACACTCCTATCACATTTGTTGAAGCAATTACACTATCCCCTGAATAATAGGCAATAATAAATGCAACTTTTCATTCATTAAAGCAATTACATCATTCATAGAACAAAAGGAAACAACAAATGTAACTCAAATGCAACAATTGTGCATGAAAAAAATCCTCAAGTAATCTCTGATTATTGAATTCAAAAGAGCATTACTTTTCAGCCATGGAGACAATCATCAGATAAAATATAATCATGAAAGCATAATTCAAAATATAGACACTTTCAAATTAATGAATAATAGTCATATTTCACCCTAGCTTTACAATCTATCCAGAGCTTCTGCCTGACTTGCAAAGCTTTCAAAAAATGGAACCCCTTACAAATGAGAGAAGAAGAGAATACAAAAAAAATAGAAGCAGCTCCAAAATTGATCTAAGGAGGCCATCTGGAATCTTCATCCACCATTGATCAACAAAAATGTAAAGCTTCTCTCATCTCTCTTCCTTGCAACATATTTTTCCTCCAATTTTTCCTTTGTATCAAGTTTCTCATCAACAAAAATATTTCCCATGGAAATTCTCCAATTCACCAACAACTAAAAGATATCTTTGTGCCCATGAAAACTCTAGTGAAATATTTTCACTTTTCCCTTTCATTTGTTTGCTAGAGCAGCACATTATTTTCTAGCACATAATATTTGATCATAAAGTGAATATTAAATTCACTTTACTCATACCTTTTACATCCAACATTAAAATATTTCATAGCCACATTTTATTTCCCAACGCATGATCCTTGTCTATAAAGTGAATATATTCACTTTATGCTTATTCCCAACAAATAAAGCTTTCCAACTTTATAAAGTGACTCTTGGTAATATTTTAAAATTTTGACCCAACTGCACAAAATATTCACGTCTGAATTCAATGTTTTAAATCTCCCATTTAAAACATTCACCCACTTTCACGTGCCACAAAGAATTTTAAATAACTCATTTAAAATATTGGCCAAAGGCACCTTTTAAACTTCATCTCACATTTTACCTATATCTTGTTTTACTTTCATGGGCCAAACACATTACCTTATGTCTCCTCTTTTAATTTTCACCTTGCATTTAAAATGTGGGCATTTTAAACACTTCCTCAAATGTTTTAACTTCTAAATTGTTTCCTTTTAAATGAAATGGAAGCTCTTTTAGAAAGTCAAGACATTAGGCCCCTTTATATTTCCTCACTGGTGCATTTAAATTGAAGCCACTCTGTGCCCACCTACAACATGGCATAATTTTTCCAACTCACAGGAATTAACCTGTGTGCATCTTTTTTGGGTGAGATAACGGGGTAGGGTGATGATCGTGTTGCATTCCATCTCATTTGATGATCGTTGATTTTAGTTACCTTGTTTTTCCCTAATTATTTTCCTCATGAATTCATTATGTAACCCTTCACTACCATGGCGGCCTCCCACTCTGTTGATAAAAAAAAATGCAAAGCTTTTCTCATCTCTCTTCCTTGCAACAAATTTTTCCTCCAATTTTTCCTTTGTCTCAAGTTGCTCATCAATAGAAAATTTGCCCATGGAAATTCTCCAATTCACCAGTAACTGAAAAATATCTTTGTGCCCATGCAAACTCTAGTGAAATATTTTCACTTTTCCTTTTCATTTGTTTGTTGGAGCAACACATTATTCTCGAGCACATAATATTTAATCATAAAGCGAATATTAAATTAACTTTACTCATACCTTTTACATCCAGCATTAAAATATTTCATAGCCACATTTTATTGCCCAACGCATGATCCCTGTCTATAAAGTGAATAAATTCACTTTATGTTTATTCCCAACAAATAAAGCTTTCCAACTTTATAAAGGGACTCTTGGTAATATTTTAAAATTCTAACCCAGTTGCAAAAAATATTCACCTTTGAATTCAATGTTTTAAATCTCCCATTTAAAACATTCACCCTACTTTCACGTGCCACAAAGAATTTTAAATAATTCATTTAAAATATTGACCAAAGGAACCTTTGAAACTTCATCTCACATTTTACCTATATCTTGTTTTACTTTCATGGGCCAAACACATTACCTTATGTCTCCTATTTTAATTTTCAACTTGCATTTAAAATGTGGGCATTTTAAACAATTTATCAAATGTTTTAACTTCTAAATGTGGGAATTTTAAACACTTTATCAAGACATCGGTCCCATTTATATTTCCTCACCGGTGCATTTAAATTGAAGCCACTCCAGGCCTGCCTGCCATGTGGCATAATTTCACCAACTTGCAGGAATTAACTGGTGTGCATCTTTTTTAAGCGAGCTAGCCGGGTAGGGTGATGATTGTATTGCATTCCATCTCATTTGATGATCCTTGATTTTATTTACCCTATTTTTCCCTAATTCTTTTCCTCATACATTCATTTTGCAACCTTTCACTACCATGGTGGCCTCCCACTCTATATACCCTACCTTGTCCCATTCATAAATCTTTAATCGGTTCTTGAATGGTGGCACAGGAAAATCTGCAGAGATTTTCGTTACATTTTCATTGCAATGGAAGCTGCTCCTACACACAACAAACATGTCTATAGGACACATTCAAATGTCAAGCAACCAACAAGATGTTTCCTGTGATGTTGGATCCTTCCATTGGAGGTGGCATCATTTCTTGTGTATAGCTCTTGTAGTGCAGCGTTCAGGCTTTGCTTCATCTGGCACAGTGGCGGCATTGAGCTTAACTTTTGCCAATTGCATTTGTTTGAAAGCTTCAAATGTTTTTTCAACTCATCTATTTTTTGTATTGGCTCAGCTTATGTTGTCCCTTTTGTTTTGAATTTATTGACTCATTTTTGGTGTTATTGTTGGCGCCCCATCTTTACACTTTCCAGTTGCATTTTCTAGAGAGTTTCTACAACCTTTAGCAAATCCATTTTGTATTGTAATCAATGCAAAACCTAAGATTCTCAATGAAGAGCTCGTCCACTGCTCCTATTTTCTACGAACCAATGCACTATAAGCTACTTTGAAAGATGCCACCCCAACCACCAATAGAATTTTTTTGTGAGTTTCTCAAGTCTTTTTAAATAGATCAATGGCAGTGTTAAGGACTGAGTTTCACTTGAAGGTTCTAAAGCCTTATCACCCAATCCATTTTGCATACACAGTGATCACTAGGAGAAAACTTGCTTCAATTCCTTTCCTCTCACTGCATACGCCAATGCTTGACCCTTTGGAGACATGCCATAGGCTGCTTTGCATTTTTCCCATTGCATTTGTATGAAATCTTTTTTCCCTATCATATTGGCACCTCTCAAGAATGTGATGCCATATGAGTGGTATGCAACTGTTTAAAGAACAGAGAAAAATAATATTGTGATTGACATCCCTCCATCCTAGATTGTTGGTTGTATCCACAATACATGCCCAACATCCTCCATTTCAAAGAATTATTTCATCCTCTATATTGGGCTTCCAGTAAAAACTCAATCAGAACAACTCACTATATCGATTCACCCAATACAACTTAATTTGCTTCCTTTTAGACTAGTCAATGCCTTTTTTTATGCTCTATGTTGCCAGTGTATATGAGGCATTTGATGAGTTTTGTTTGTTTAGGGTGTACCCCCCGAAAATTCCCACAAAGCCATGGATGAGTAGGGACTTGAGCAGCTCTCACTCCTTTACACACATCTTTGTTAAGGAACCCTTTCACAAGATCTCTTACTTCGGCAGACATTGATGGCCATGGTGCATCAATAGGAAGTTCTCAAGTCCCAAGTCACAATGCACAACATTTTGAATGTGACACAATACTACAATACTTCAAGAAATTTTAACATCATCAACATATATAAAATATTTGCTTTCTTAGTACCATATGGCTACTCAAGAAATGAGGGCAATTTCTAAGTGGCCTAGCAAAAATGAATATAGTTATGACTCTATCCCATGATGATTCATGTGTAACACTATATTTTCATGGCCGCCCTGCTATTTTGTCATTTGTTTTCGTTGAGCTAGACTTAACTCTAAAACTGAACCCTCTGAGCCACTTTTCTTGCAAGATACTTCTTAATGTGAGGCACAATACTCTTAGAATAGAGACTGGGTATGTGTAGGATCATCATGGAAAAAATAGGCCCTTAAGTGGCAAAAAAATTAGAAAAATCAGAGTTAGGCAACTTGACATAAAAATTTGAATAAATTATCTATGTTATTTTAAAAATATTTAAGAATATAATCTATAGAAAATTGAATGTAGTTTCTAAACTACTAGGTTTTTTTTTTAAAGAAATTTATTTGGTGAAAATTTAAAAATTCAATGTAGTAGTACTTAAATTCTAGGGAAAAAATAAGAAGTAGGTGTCTGTCTAACCACCCTAACCACAATAAAATGATAATATTTATTTATAAGATTTTAGATATAAGTAGAGGACTCATTTCCCGATGTGATGCATATTTTTAATAATTGTTTTCCAAGTAAATAATTAATTATGAATTTTTATTACAACTTTTAAAAAATATAAAAACTCGATGTCGACCACCTTAACTTGGTCAAAACATCATGAAATTCAATTTTTCTTTTAAATCCTATAGTATGTGAAGCATAGAATGTGACACGTTTTGGATTCAAAAATGTGCTACCGTTTGAAAGCTATAGATGTTTTTCAATTAGTCTATCAATCAGGAATTTAGTCGTAATTTGAATAGAAAATAAATAATAATTACTTATTAAATTCAAAGTAAAGCATAATTTATATTGGTGGAATTCTGATAATCTCCTTTAAAAACCCTTTTCGTTTCATCAATTTTGGGTAAAAAAAAGTCATTAGCCACATACCCATCATATTGCCACTTTTTGGCCCACCATCATCTTGCACATACCCGACTTTAAATTGGAAACCCTAATGAACTTTGTAGCCTCAGTCTATTTTGAACATCAAATACAAACAACAAAACATAGCACTGCTCTCCTCAAGTTTATGTGACAAATATCGGGTCCCCCTGTGGGCCCGACTAAAAAAAAAATCATTTTCAAACAACATCTATGTTCAATTGACTCAGCACTGCCTTTTGAATGCTCTAGGCATGAAATTTTGAAATTGATTGCCATTGAAATTTGTATTCTGGCACATTTGAAAATTGAGCAAAACTGGCCAAGTGGGCTTTGCAATCGCCCCGAAAAACTGGTCAAACGACCTCCTGAAGCTATGAAAACTTACAAGAGTGTAGACATTCAGTCCAAATATGGAGTGCAATAGATGGCTCAGAAAAATGAGTCATGAGGTGAAATTTATTCACTGTGAAAGTTGCTTTGTTGAACTTTCTACAACAGCAGCATGTTCAAAACCAATTAAAACTGACCAAATCACCTCTTCGCAAAAATATCAAATCAACTCCTTGGGAGCTACCACCAGACAAAGTAGATCATTTTGGTATAGTGAGAATGTGAGAAAGAGATATTTCCTTGAATCATCATTCATCAAAAGATACCGAAGGTCCAAGTTGACATCCCTGAATTTTTTTTGGAAATGCAGGTGCAAAATTGAACAAATTGCATTTGGTTTTGACCTGGCAAAAATAGAAAATAAGCTCATGAAACTCTGAAACCTGACATGGGAGTTCATTTTGGTATGGATAATGAAGAGAAACAATCATTTTGTCTTGAAAATAATTTGGTCATAAAATATAAGCTTGAATAGGAGGCTACTTTGCAAAACTAAAAGTTTTCAAACAACAGAATAGTGACAAAACCCTCCAGCTTCACTTTTCAAAATCCTGTCAAAACTCATCATGGGAAGTTGAAAATTGACATGCCTAATCACATATGACACATGAGTGGGTCCACAAAGGTGTTTTTCTTGAAAATCAATAGGCTTTGAAATATAACCTTCCTAAGTAGGTCACTCAGGTAGACTTCTCAAGTGCACTTTTGAATGTGTAGAGGCAAATTTTTTGAAATGGGCACTTCAAATTTTCAAAATTTGAGGCCATCAATGGCTCTGACTAGGGATCTATTCCTCCCATGGGCATAGAAAGATTCCAGATTTCTGGGGAGTAGACCAAATAGTGAGTCCATCAATTGTCCTCAAACTACTCCTTTATTTGACCTTCTTTTTTAACTTCATCTGGTGACCCCAGGACACCAAATGAAAAATGGGAGTCAACACTTAATTCTACCCAACACAACTATGTAAAAAGAGTTGATCTCCCTCAACTCATGCTTGCACTTATCTAACCATAACAATGTGAGCAACTGCACCTTTGCAAACACAAGCATCAGGTTGCCTTCATGCAAGAGGAAACTTTCTCTCTGTTTAGCTTTGTCATCAAGTGGAAACATATAAGGATAGTGATCATGACCACATGAAAACTTGGTCTTATTACATTCACTAATCCCCACATAATGATCATGCCCAAAGAAGGTATCATGCTTAAAAAAAAACATGCAATCATCTTGAGGGTTGAGCAAAGATTGCTCACACATTCGATACTCTTTCCATTCAATTGCATCACAAGTCAATTTATCATCATCCCACAGCTCAATCACATTATCACATGTCTCAAGGTTTTGGAAATCAGATTTCTCAAACCCCAAAGCACTTTCATCTTCCTTTAGATCATGTTATTTAGAAGAAATTTCAGCATCCCTTACACAAGCAATGTTCTCTATCTTAGGTTCGAAAGCAAGATTTTCAGCATTCAATATGTTATCACAAAGAGAAGCATCAAGTACAATTTCATATGACTCAACACTTTCACTTGCAACAAATTCATCATAGTGAGTGTTCAAGACACATTCACCAACGTGAAGAGCATCACATTCAACACTATTTCTTGTTGCTCCAACATGAAAGTCTGAAACATACTGCTCATGAGAAGAAATGTGAATTGAGGATCCAAAAACAAGGTTCTCACATGTGTTTATGTGATAGAAACAATCATATTCTTCATGTCCAAAGTCATCATGAAGAGCTCTATCAACTGTACTAGTATTTGTTTCTTCCTTTTCACTTTCATATGTAAACAAAATTGTGCTACTCTCATGCAAACATTCAATGATAAATTCAAAAATAGTGGAAGGAATGGAAGAAGGTGAAAATAAAACAAGGAGTTCCTTGTTCATAACTTACATTACAAACATATGCATACTTATCATAATCAACTATCTGAACTGATTCATCCCATGAATCCCTTGCACGCATATCCTCTTCTTTATCCATACTGCTACAACAATCAGCACGGTCATATTCCTCATTGCCAAACTGAAAATCATTGCTTATTTCTTCATTGCAGTTGTTTGTGGATGGTCTCTCCAACTAAAACATATTGCACACTTTATCATTTGTATTTGATACACTGATATTCTCAAAAGAATTATGTAAATCAGCAAACTCATTTGTCTTATCATCAAGACTTGTATCAAAAGTACACTCAACTATGGAATTGACATGATCAATTGTATCATAACATTGTTGATTACATATCTCTTCTTCAAAGAGTAAATCCAACTCATATTCTTCATCAAATTCTTGGCTTAGAGAACTTGGAATCTCATTCTTCTTCACAACATTGCATTCACTGATTGAAGGAAAAGTCTTATCAGCATAATTTTTGAATTGAAATGATCACTCAAGAGATTATATGCATCATTGCAACCTTCATCTGATATAGAAAAGAAGCTCTCTATTTCTATATTTTTAGATAAAACAAAGGAAACTTCATATGTTTCACTCATTTCATCATGACTATTATGGTTGCAATCTTCATCTGGGTTTGCTTTCTCTATGAGCTAATCAGAAAGAGAATCTTCATTTCCACATAATGCATCATCATTGTCTTTTGCTATACCATCCACCTCTATTACATCAAGTTTGGAAAAAGGTACCATCACACAAGTTAGATAGGAAATCACTTCCAAGCTACTCCATCATTTCTCTCAATACTGAAATCCATTAATATTTTCACTTAAGACTTGGGGGCTTCAAATTAGCTGGCATGGTACTCAAACTTGGCACACAATTTTCACAAAATAAATCAATGCAAAATGATTCATCAGATCTTTCTGACTCTAGTATAGAAGATAGAAATTCCATGAATCTATCATGAAACTCATAGGGAAATTCATCCTCATATCTCTTTATGTCACACAATACATTAATAGGTGACATGGATTCAGATTTTCTTTCAGATTGTTGTTCAAATTCCTCTTGGATATGCAAATGTTTATGGTCTAATAAGCACAAATTATCTACGAATATTCCTTCAAACTGATCAATGAAAATTATCTTAAACTCTTGCCATGAAGATATGTAATGCCTTGGAAAGCTAGAAAACTAGTGTTCTACAACATTTTCTAAGGTTCTGACAAAAAACTTCATGATAGCATCCTCATTACCTATTTGATAGGCATCTATCAAATTAATGAAACTTTGCAAATGTTGTGATGTTGATTTAGAATTTTAACCCTTGAATTTTTGTATGTTATGTATGAATTGAGAGGGAACAACATTCGGGTAACCACTAATGCCACTAAAATCAAGGGGGCTATATCTATCAATGTTAAAACTTCTTTGAAAAAATGGTTGGGGTTGATTATAAACCATGGCTGCACCCAGAACCATACAAGGATGCATATATTGGTGTGTTTTGATATACTTCTTTAAAATTTGAACTCTACACTACCCTATTCTTATTTTCATCATGTTCTTAGAATACAACCATGCATAATTCAAATACATCTAAGCCTAAAATCTATTTAGTGGGAAAGTATAAAACAAAAATACTTCTCTAACACAATACATAGGTTACAAATTGCAATTCAGAAGTACACAAACTTACTTCTACTGTCCATTCCCTTTCTTAGTGCTAAATCACTTAATAGGGAAACAAAATTTCTTTCCTAAGATGTTCAAATATGGTTTTCACATACAATTTCTTGAAAACCAAGAGTGAAGAATACCTGGAAGCGTTGCAACTACTACAAATTCTTCTTTTTGATTGGAAATATTTGTAGATCTGGAATTGTATTCACCTCTTCAACAAGTTCTTCTAACAGAGTTGCCACCTCTCTTCAGAGACGACTGAACTTTAATTAGTATGAATTTATCACATGTAAATTCATTTATGAGTTCCTTTCACCAGCAGAGCACCACATATCATGAAATCTTCAGCTTTGTTGCAACAAATTATTTCTCTAGGATGGAGATCCTTCAGTATTTAAACTAAATTTAGAATGGAAACTAATATGACTCTATGCAAATGATTTGAATCTCTAATTAAACAGTCTATAGTTGGAGATTCATAATTATCCCTAGTAGAGTCATCATTTTGTTGGTGCTCCAAATCAAACAATTCAATGAATCCTATAGACTAGCCACTTTCTAATGATCAGACTCAATGGTTGATTTGGCCAACTAACAGGTATGTGCAAGATCATCATGGAAAAAATAGGCCCTTAAGTGGCAAAAAATTTAGAAAAATTAGAGTTAGGAAACTTGATGTAAAAATTTGAGTAATCTATATTTTTTCAAAAATATGTAAGAATAGATTCTATAGCAAATTGAATGTAGTTTCTAAACTACTAGTCTTTTTTATAAAAAAATATTGGTGTAATTAAATGTCTTGTACCTTGTCCTAGGTCATGATTACACCTTAGTTAAGTTTACTTAGGGACCACATAGGAGGTTGTTGGAGATTTTCCACCTTTGGTGGACTTGACATGTCATTACCACATCACTTCCACCTTTTGTGGACACATCATGTGATTATCTCTCCACCTTTTGTGGGAGATCCACCTTTTGTGGTGATTATCACATTATCCCTTCCCACTTTAGGTGGAGTGATAAATTTTCATTGTTGTCTCATGTCATAAGATTACGACACTTTTCATAATCTTATGCCCTTCTATGTTCTCACCTTGGCTATATAACCAAGGGGTCTCCTATGTACATTAGTACCATTCTATCATCTCATATTATTGACATTGAATATAGTTTATTCTTGTCATATTATTTTCTCTCTCTTTTGTGCTTTCTATTAGGCCTCTAGATCTTGGGTGGCTACCTTCATAGCCAATTCTTACATGGTATCAAAGCTATTTGAGTGCCTTAAGTTAGTCATTTGGAGAGATTCTTGGAGGGTTCCACTTTTGGCCTTGTGTTGCAGGTGCATTTTGGGAGCTTGTTGCATCAGATCTGAGCTCACCATTGCATCCGGAGTGTCCAAGATAGACAGATTTTCCTTTTGTTTTGTCTCAGTTGGACATTGGAGGCCAAATCTGCAAAGGGTTGAAGATTGGAGGTGGTTGCTAGATCCAGGAGGTAGCTGCCACTTTAGAGCATTTTCAGCCAAAAAGGACACAGCCATCGTGCTCAAAAGGGCCAAAAACCCTAAGATCGACTGCCAATTCGTCCAAATCGGAGCAAGTTGTCCGTCGAAGCAAAAAAAAATTAGTAGGCCGGCCGTACGGCCAACCTGCGCAGTCGGTACGATTTATTTCTCAAAAAATATATATTTTTATTTTTCTACGAAAAATCTTTTTGTAAAAATAATAAAAATCAAAAAATAAAAAATTTACATATTTCATAGTTTTAATTATTATAAAGTTAAAAAAAACAAAAAAAAACATTTTGTACAAGTCTAGGGACTATATAGTCTGCAAACCGTACCAGGCGGTACACTCGTACCCGCGTGGGCCACCAGCCACAACGTGACAAGCTCTCATTAGCCCCCGCGGGCCCCTCTCTCTCTTCACCGGCTGGTGGCCGGAACCTTCAAACAACCGGCGATTTCAAAAAATTCCAGCGCTTTCAAATTTTCGAGCAGTAGCACCCAGACCGGCGAAGAATATTCCGTTGGAAGATTTTGTCAAAATAGCATATACCGGCGAGTTTCTGCGATGGAGGGTGACGATGTCTGTGACGAGCATACGGCCATCAAATTTAACCTATTGATTTGCTGATGTCAGCACTGTGTCAGCATCTTTTTGAAAATTTGCGGACCCCTCTCTGTTGAGCTTTCTAATTTTGCAGTTCATTTTCAAAGGCTCATATCTTGGTCGTTTTGATGCCTTTTTTGGTGCAATTTTTTTTGATCTGGGCTAATTTTTCATGTACATCACAGTGGTGTAGTTATTTTCTGATTCTGGTGGATGGATTTTCCAGAAAGTTGGATTTGTCTCAGGTCTTGCTCGATTGTCACCGTTTTTGCAACTTCCGGGGCTCCGTTCAGGCTCATACGAACTCCTTTTTAGGTGCTATTTTTTTTTAAAGTACATGATTTTTTCTGAAATTCATAGTGGTACTATCATTTTGTAGTGATTGTAATCAGAAATTGTACTTTCAACACTTGGTCATTTTTGGCCTATTTTGGCATTTGTAAAGATAAGATCACAGTTTGGTCTTTTGTATCATCCATTTGAGTATGTTGTAGCCTACTTAAGGCTGTTGTAAAACATTGAAAATTAGAAGCCCACTTTGCTTGGCTTGCAAGTGGCCATTGTACACGCACTAATTATAAAGTGCCAAATCATCTTTTTTGGGGGGGTTCTTTGATTGAGTTAATTTTGGGGGGTGTCTTGAGTGATTGTTCCTCTCTCTCTATCTTGTTCTCTTTCATTTTTTTGCTATGGGTTCTCCTAAGTTTCCCTTGTTAACTCCACATAATTATGCTTCTTGGAAAATTGATGCATGGAGTAAGTTAATGAAAAAATGATTAACTCATTATATTGATGGAACTGTTGTTGCACCATCTGATCCTCAAGCTAATCTTGTTGCTCATTTGGATTGGCTCACTAAAAATACTATGGCTCTTGGAACATTAAGGAAATATGTATCAAAAGATCTAATCTTTCAAATTGATAAGTGTAAAACAATTAAAGAAGCTTGGGACAAGTTTGGTCAGTTGTATGGCCAAGTTGATGAGATTAGAGGTTATCAGCTTGACAATGATCTCACAATGTTAGATCCCAAGAATTTTGATACAATCCAAGACTATGTCACTAAGGCAAATGAGCTAAGAGCACAGCTTAAGGATTGTGGCATTGATAAGAAGGATGCACAGTTGGTCTACAATTTGTTGGGAAAACTTCCATCAGAATATGCAACATTTGTTTCTAGTTTCCAAACCCATCGCTTGATAGTTGGTAGTTCTTTCACTATGCCTTCATTTGATGCATTCACAGAAATGTTGATGTTAGAGAAAGCAAAGTTGGTAAGCATGGGGATTCTCAAGTCTTCAAAGTCCAAAGCTTTGGTGGCTAATCAAGGGAATCAAGGGACTCAAGGAAAGGGTTCCAATAAGAAGTAGAAGCAATCTTCATAAGGAGAGAACCAGCAATCTACTCCTCCACAACAAAGCTCAACTTCATCTTCTTCAAAGAAGTACAATAATTCAATCAAGAGGGAGCAACCAACATGTGCATATTGCAAAAATTTTGGTCATGAGGAGCATCATTGTCATGTTAAGCAAATTGATGAGTTGAAACACATCCTTAAGAAGAATAATATCAACTTGCCAGCTGCATATCAAGAGAAGGACTCATCTCCTTCCACTTCTTCTAAGGGAAAAGGAACAACTTTCATGGCAACAACATCTAGCTCATCTCCTTCTTCTTCATCTCAATATGAGAAACATAAGGGGCAAGCATTTCTTGCTTTTGTAGATTCCAATTCAGATAGGTGGATCCTTGATTCAGGAGCTTCACATCATATGACTTCGTCCAAGGATATGTACTCTTCATTTGATTCTTGTTCATCACCACCCATTTTGATGGCCAACAACACATCTTTGGCAGTTTGTGGGAAGGGTTCTATTGACGTTGAAGGTGGAGCATTTAATGATGTTCTATGTGTGCCTACTTTGTCAAGGAACATCCTTTCCATCTATCAGATTATACATAGTGGTTCAGGAAAGAGTGTAGAGTTCACACCAGATTCTGTCATTGTTCGAGATTTGCATAGCAGGGCTCTTATTGTAGTTGGGGAGGTTGATGATCATTCTCGGTTCTACAACTTCTCATATTTTTCTCCTATTGATGATTCGGTCCACCCTAGTGTGGACAAACTTGATGAGATCGAGTATGGTTACTTGAATCTTGGAGTGCTCTCTACTCCTGAGGTTCTTGAACCTATTGTTGATACTCCATCTCCTACATTGACTGATGTACCTGATGATAGTTGTGTTTTGACAGTTTCAGTGCCTTGTGATTCAGTGCAATAGTGTATACCTTGTCTTCCAGCAGCAGCTTCATGGGATGACTACTTGACAGACATTAGCAGTTTGTTTGTGGAATCCTACATTGCAGATTTGGGAGACACATTTGACTATCTACATCTTCTCTTTGATGAAGGTGATTCTTCTTCAGTTGTTGCGAGGGAACACTCTGACCCTCCTCTACATGATCAATCTTTCGAGGTTGGTGTGATTGCGGATGCATATTTACAGCAGTTGGAGGAGGCCACTTTCTCTTTTGAGGAGACATTGTCTTTGGAGTATGTTCTACCTACATCCTTGCTAGATCTTGAGTTGTCTTTTTCAGCAGATGAGAGTGTTGTTGTAAAGGGGTTCTCACAGGTTCCAGGAAGTGACTACACTATTGCAGCTTCACATGGTTTTGGAAAGGCATCTTTCGGCATCAACATAGGGACATTTGAGCAGATTTCAAAGACTTCTTACATTTTGAGGTTTCTTCCTTCTTCATTTGTGGATTGGGGAGACTTCATTCATGCACCTTTGGTATTGTTTCTTCCTAAGGGGAGGAACATTGTTTGACAGTTTTGGAGCAGCTTCTTCATTCTTTCTCGAGCATCTTCCATGGGTGATCATTGTACATTGAGGGGGGGCTACCTTGTCTCTCTTCTTCTCTTGTATGGGGGGGACTTTTTCCTCACATGGGGTTTTTTCCTTCTCATGCCTTGTTCATAGGCTTTTGTATTTCATCTCTCTTTTGGGGGGTAGTTTTTTCCCACTAGGTTTTTCTATCTTTACTCCACTTGTGAGAGATTTGATTGCATTTGTACATGGGTACCTAACATGGCTTAGTAGTCGGGACCCATCTTGCATTGTTTTCTTTTGTGTATATTCTCCCTAAGTTGCACTTAAGGGGGGGTGTTGGTGTAATTAAATGTCTTGTACCTTGTCCTAGGTCATGATTACACCTTAGTTAAGTTTACTTTGGGACCACATAGGAGGTTGTTGGAGATTTTCCACCTTTGGTGGACTTGACATGTCATTACCACATCACTTCCACCTTTTGTGGACACATCATGTGATTATCTCTCCACCTTTTGTGGGAGATCCACCTTTTGTGGTGATTATCACATTATCCCTTCCCATTTTAGGTGGAGTGATAAATTTTCATTGTTGTCTCATGTCATAAGATTATGACACTTGTCATAATCTTATGCCCTTCTATGTTCTCACCTTGGCTATATAACCAAGGGGCTCCTATGTACATTAGTACCATTCTATCATCTCATATTATTGACATTGAATACAGTTTATTCTTGTCATATTATTTTCTCTTTTTTGTGCTTTCAATTAGGCCTCTAGATCTTGGGTGGCTACCTTCATAGCCAATTCTTACAAAAAAAAATCTATTTGGTGAAAATTTGAAATTTCAACATAGTAGTACTTAAATTTCAAGGAAAAAATAAGAAGTAGGTGTCTATCTAACTACCCTAACCACAATAAAATGATAATATTTTTTTATAAGATTTTAGATATAAGTAGATGAATCATGTCCCGATGTGATGCATATTTTTTTGTAATTTTTTTCCAAGTAAATAATTATTTATGATTTTTTTATTACAACTATTAAAAAATATTAAAAAACTTGTATGTCTGACCAGCTTAACTTGGTCAAAACTTCATGAATTTTTTTATTTTTTATTTTAATCCTATAACTTATGTGAAGCATAGAATGTGACGCATATTTTGGATTCAAAAAATGTGATACCATTTGAAAACTATAGATTTTTTTCAATCAGCCTATCAATCAGGACTTTAGTCGTAATTCAAATAGAAAATAAATAATAATTACTTATTAAATTCAAAGTAAAAAATAATTTATATTGGTGGAAAGCTGACAATCTCCTCTAAAAACCCTTTTCGTTTCATCAATTTTGGGTAAAAAAAGTCTTTAGCCACATACCCATAATATTGCCACTTTTTGGCCCATCATGATCTTGCACATACCCTAACATGAAATTAAATTAACACAAATTTCCCCTACACTTTAGGCTCTGTAAGACCTAGGGGGCATGACCCTTTAGGAACATCTAAAGATCTAGACAAACAATTAACATGATATTTCTTAATAGATGATGTTCTCACAGAATTATGCTGAGAAACATAAAATATCACTCAACATTTGCAAGACAGTGAGTGAATTTCAGAAACTAGCCTGGAGAACATGGTACAAATAACTTAGCATACAAAATTGAAACGGTTTTTGATTTAAAGAATTTGGCACAAAACTGAAAATAGTAGATGCATGAAATTGACCAGCAGTAAAAGGTGGGATATGGAGTCACATAACTAGCATTTCATCCTACAATGTTGAACATGTTTTGAAGATCTTTGCACTTGTTATCATATTATGACAACAAGACCATTGAAGCTTTATCTGGTATTCATTCTTTACAAATCCACCTAAAACACAACACTCCTGTTACATTTGTTGAAGCAATTACACCATCCCTTGAATAACAGGCAATAATAAATGCAGCTTGTCATTCATTAAAGAAATTACATTATTCACAGAACATAAGGCAACAACAGATGTAACTCAAAAGAAGCAATTGTGCATGAAAAAATTTAAGTAATCTCTGATTATTGAATCCAAAACAGCATTACATTTCATCCATGGAGACGATTATTAGATAAAATATAATCATGAAAGCATAATTTAGAACACATACACTTTCAGATTAATGACTAATAGTCATATTTTACCCTAGCTTGAAAATCTACCCAAGGCTTCTGTCTAACTTGCAGAGCTTTTAGAAAATGGAACCCCTTACAAATGAGTAAAGAAGAGAATAAAAAGAAAACAAAAGCAGCTCCAAAATTGATTTGAGGAGGCCATCTGGAATCTTCATCCAATGTTGGTCAACAAAAGTGCAAAGCTTCTCTCATCTCTCTTCCTTGCAACAAATTTTTCCTCCAATTCTGCCTTTGTCTCAAGTTGCTCATCAACATAAAATTTGCCCATGGAAATTCTCCAATTCACCAACAACTGAAAAATATCTTTGTGCCCGTGAAATCTTTTCACTTTGCCATTTAATTTTTTTGCTGGAGTAGCAAATTATTCTCCAACACATAATATTTAATCATAAAGTGAATATTAAATTCACTTTACTCATACCTTTTACATCTAATATTAAAACATTTCATAGCCACATTTTATTTCCCAGCACATAATCCCTTTCTGTTTATTCCCAACAAATAAAGCTTTCCAACTTTATAAAGGGACTATTGGTAATATTTTAAAATCTAACCCAACTGCACAAAATATTCACCTTTGATTTCAATGTTTTAAATCTCCCATTTAAAACATTCACCCACTTTGACATGCCACAAAGAATTTTAAATAATACATTTAAAATATTGGCTAAAGACACCTTTTAAACTTCATCTCACATTTTACCTGTATCTTGTTTTACTTTCAAGGGTCAACCACATTACCTTATGTCTCCTCTTTTAATTTTCACCTTGCATTTAAAATGCAGACATTTTAAACACTTCATAAAATGTTTTAACTTCTAATTTTTTTCCTTTTAAAGAAAATGAAAGCTCTTTTAGAAATTCAATCCATCGAGCCTCTTTATATTTCCTCACCTATGCATTTAACCTGAAGTGACTGTCAGCCACCTTCCACGTGGTATAATTTCACCAACTCACAACAATTAATCGGTGTGCATATTTTTTGGGTGAGCCAATGGGGTAGGGTAATGATTGTGTTGCATTCCATCTCATTTGATGACCGCTGATTTCATTTACCCTATTTTTTCCTAATTCTTTTCCTCACACATTCATTATACAACCTCTCACTACCATGGTGGCCACCCACTCTGTATACCCTAACTTTTCCCATTACCAAATCTTTTACTAGTTCTCCAATGTCGGCATAGGAAACTCTGGAGAGATTTTTGTTACATTTTCATTGCAATGGAGGTTGCTCCTACGTACAACAAACATGACTATAGGAAACATTCACATGTCAAGCAACCAACAAGATGTTTCTTGTGACATTCGATCCTTCCATTGAAGGTGGCATCGTTTGCTATGTATAGCTCTTGTAGTGTTGCATTCGGGCTTTGCTTCATCTGGGATAGTGGTGGCATCAAGCTTAACCTTTTCCAATTGCATTTGTTTGAAAGTTTCTAATTTCTTTTCAACTCATATATTTTGTGTATTGGCCCAACTTATGTCGTCGCTTTTGTTTTGAATTTGTTGACTCATTTATGGTGTTATTGATGGCACCCCAGCTTTACACTTGCTAGTTGTATTGCTAGAGCATTTCTACAACCTTTAGAAAATCCATTTTGTACTATAATCAGTGCAAAACCTAAGATTCTAATTGAAGAGTTTGTCCCTTGCTGCTATTTGTTGCGCACCAATTCACTATAAGCTACTTTGAAAGATCGCACCCCAACTGCCAATAGAATTTTTTTGTGAGTTTTTTAAGTCTTTTTAAACAGATCAATGGCAACGTTGAGGACTGAGTTTCACTTGGAGGTTCTAAAGCCTTATCACCCAATCCATTTTACATACACAGCGATCACTGTGACCAAACCCATTTCAAGTCCTTTCCTCTCACTGCATACGCCAATGCTCAACCATTTGGAGACATGCCATGGCTTGCATTGGGTTTTTCCAATTGCATTTGCATGAAATCTTTTTTCCCTATCATACTGGAGCCTCTCAAGAATGTGTTGCCATATGAGTGGTATGCAATTGTTTAAAGAACAAAGAAAAATAATATTGTGATTGACATCCCTCCACTGTGGATTCATGGTTGTATTCACAATACATGCCCATCCTCCTCCATTTCAAAGAATTCTATCATTCTTTATATTTTGCTACTAGTAAAAACTCAATTAGAACAACTCATTGTATTGATTCACCTGATACAACTTAATTTTCTTCCTTTTGGACTAGTCAACGCCCTTTGTTATGCTCTGTGTTTCCAGTGTATATGAGGAATTTGATGAGTTTTGTTTGTTCAGGGTGTACCACCCAACAATGCCCACGAAGCCATGGATGAGTAGGGACTTGAGCAACTCTCACTCCTTTACACACATCTTTGTTAAGGAACCATTTCACAAGATCTCTTACTTTGATAGGCATTGATTGCCATGGTGCATCAATAGGAAGTTCTCAAGTCTCAAGTCACAATGCACAACATTTTGAAAGTGACACAATACTACAATACTTCAAGAAATTTTAACATCATCAGCATATATTAAATATTTGCTTTCTAAGTACCATATGGCTACTCAAGAAATGAGGGAAATGTCTAAGTGACCAAAAAAATTCAATAGAGTTATGACTCTATCCCATGATGATTCAAGTGCAACATTGTATTTGAATGGCCACCCTGTTGTTTTGTCATTTGTTTTCCGTTGAGCTAGACTTAACTCTACAACTGAACCCTATGAGCAACTTTTGTTGCAAGAGACTTCTTAATGTGAGGCACAATACTCTTAGAATAGATACTTTGAAGTGGAAATCCTAATGAATCAGTCTATTTTGAACATCAAATGCAAACAACAAAACATAACATTGCTCTCCTCAAGTTTGTGTGACAAATGTCAGGTCCCCCTGTGGGCCCAACTATTTTTTTTTTTGTTTTCAAACAAATTTTATGTTCAATTTACTCAAAACTGCCTTCTAAATGCTCCAGGCATGAAAATTTGAAATGGGTTGTAATTGAAATTTGTTTTTTGGCACATTTGAAAAGTGAGCAAAACTGGCCAAGTGGGGTTTGGAATCGTCCTGGAAAACTGGTCAAACGACCTCCTAAAGCTATGAAAACTTACATGCATGTAAAAATTCAGTCCAAGAATGGAGTACAATAGACGACTCGGAAAAATGAGTCACGAGGTGAAATTTATTCACTATCAAAGTTGCTTAGTTGAAATTTTTGCAACAACCTGTTCAAAACTAATTAAAGCTAACCAAATCACCTCTTCACAAAAATATCAAATCAACTCCTCAAGAGCTGCAACTGGACATAGTAGATTGTTTTGGTATAGTGAGCATGTGTGCAAGATGGATTTGATTGAATCATCATTCATCAAAAGATATTGAAGGTCAAAGTTGACCTCCCTAAAATTTTTTTGGAAATGTAGGTGCAAAACTGAACAAATTGCATTTGGTTTCGACCTGGAAAAAATAGAAAATCAGCTCTTGAAGCTCTAAAACCTGATATGGGAGTTCATGAAGAGAAACAATCAATTTTTCTTTACAATCATCTAGTTGTAAAATATAATCTTGAACAGGAGGCTACTTTGCAAAACTGAAAGTTTGCAAACAATAGAACAGTGTCAAAACCCTCCAGCTTCACTTTTCAAAACCCTATCAAAACTCATTATGGGAAGCATAAAATTGACATGCTTGCTCACATATGACACATGAGTGGGTCCACAAAGGGGTTTTCCTTGAAAATCAGCAGGCTCTTAAATATGACCTTCCAAAGTAGGTCATTCAGGCAAACTTCTCAGGTGCACTTTTGAATGTGGAGGAAATTTTTTTGAAATGGGCACTTCAAATTTGCAAAATTTGAGAGTGCCATCAAGTTCCAAAATGCTTATTCTACTACTGCAGTTTATTATATAATAGTGGATCCTTTAACTGCTATGTTTGTAAAGTGAAGGGAAAATCCTCCTACTACTTTACTTGAAGCCTATGCCAAAGTCTTAAGTGTAAATTTAGAAATGAAACACCTCAGAAATGGATCATCTACAAATGGAGGAAATGCATTGAATAATGATCCTATCTTGAGTGCAAATGGAGTCCCTTTAAATCATCCCATGACTCCTAATGTTTATCCGTCAGTGGTCCAGAATGGGAAATTTTCTCAAAGTACTTTCTTTCAACCAAGAAATATTCAAGCTTTAGTCACTCACCCTAGTCTAGCTATAATAGAGTTGCATCCTAACGAAAATTATTTCTTCTTACAAAATCAAGAAAATCAAAATGCTAAAATATTAGATGAAAAGGAAGACATTAAAGAAATTACGGCTCAATTCATAAGGTTAACCATAGAGGTTACAAAATTAAGAAATCAAAACTTTTATGCTCACAACCAAAATTTGCAAAATTAGATGTATAATGCTCTTAGACCGCCTAGACCTTGGAATACATGAACAAAAAATGGAGGAGTGTCAACACCTTTAGATAACACTAATCCTTGTCATATAAGATCCATGTCAAAGGTGAATTTAGCTAATCTTGCGATGAATAATTGGTGTAGAATTCATAATACAAATGCTCATGCTGAAGTAGATTGTTCATAGTTTAAAATTGCTTTAGAAATTTTTCTAGCTGCTACACATTATAATGAATAGTGTTACTCTCATCCTCCTAAGGGAAATGAGTTGGTTCCAGTAGAATATGATTCTTCTTTAGTTCTTGAAAGTTATGAATGTGTCAAACCACCTACTATTGTCACAAGTTACACTTGTGAATATGAAGGAGACAATTCAACTATGACTTTAGAAATGTATACATTCCCCTATCAAGATGAAAATGAACCTCAGAAAGAAATTGATGAAATTCATGCTTTTCAAAAATAACAAAAAGGACATAATTATAACCTGAGAAGTAACACCAACAATGGAAGTAAATTCAATGGGTCATTAACTACGTCAATTCTTCCTAAATTTTTTAATACTCCACTTGATGATAAATCAAACAATAATCCAGGATTACCTGAGGTAACCTCTCATTATAATTCATCAAATATTTTAAGAAATGAAAAAGTAGATTGCGTTGACCAAAACAATTTGACTAACTATTTAGCGAAAGAAATTAAAAAGGTAAAGATCAACCTTTCTTTATTAGAATTACTCAAAACACCTATGATCAAGAAAGATTTCTTAAATATTCTAGAGGATCTTCCAAAAGAAGGAAAATTTAAGGAATCTTAGGTGAAATATAATCATACTAAGGAAAAAGATAAGAACATTGTTCCTATAGTGGATGCACAAGTAGCCTTTTACTAAGGAAAATTAGAATCTCCACCATTTTTACTCATGCTGAGAATATTTGGTAAAAACCTTCATAATTGTTTAGTAGAATCTGGAGCATCTACTAACGTGATGCCTTTGTCCATATGTCAAATGATAGGATTAACTCTGGAAAGAACTATTTAAAGAAAGTTACTCAACTCGATAAAATAGAAGTAAATGTAGTTAGAGAGTTTACTAATATTCACATGCAACTAGCGTTGGATCCTAGAATTCAATATTACATAGACATTCAAGTTGTCAAGATACCTGATACTTATGGTATGTTATTGAGTAGGATTGGTCTAAAACTTTGAATGGATATATGGAAACTGATTTCTTACATATGTTCCTACCATGGAAGGAAGTTCCTAATCAAATCAAAATCGAAAGAGAACCGCGTATGAAATACATGATCACTGATTATGATTAGAAAAATGAAGTTCTATATATTGATGTAGAAACTAGGAGTTTTTAAAATATGAAGTTTGGGAGTTAAAATATAAGAAGTATTTACATGTAATGCTAAAAAGCTTAATCAACTAACTCCTAGAATAGATGTTTTAATTGAATCAGATTATGATTCTTCTGAAGAAGAAAATAGTCCTTATGATAAATTTCAAACGAATATTGTTACAAAAGCTCAAAAGAGCGATAAAATTGAAATTTCACTAAAAAAAATTTTTGTTATAGGATTGGTGTAGGTTACACAGTGTTGCACACTCAGAAGACAGTTGCATGATGTGCTTGGAAATAATTTGTAGATCTGATAACTCGTACTATCTAGAACATGACAAGATCAAAAGGTTTGAACCACAAATGCATAAAGATAGAATCCAAGTTATGCAGATCGAAAAGACTGATTCGAAGATATCAAATAATGGTAAGTTACAAGCTATAGATGATCAAGCCTGGATTCTTAAATTTGATGGATCCAAATCAAAACAAGGAATTGGAATTGGAGTTGAACTCATCAGCCCACAAGGTAAATCCTTTCTTGCTACATATCAGTTGTAATTTCAATGTACTAACAACGTGGAATAATATGAAGCCCTTATACATGGCATGATCCTCGTAATAAAAAAGAAAGTCAAAATTCTCAAGGTGTTTAGTGAATTCAAATTAGTAGTTAAACAAGTTTGAAAATAATATATTTATCACTAGAAGTGGTTTTCCAATTATCGACTTAGAGTACAGGATTTGATAGAAGATTTTGATGCATTCAACATTACTCATATTCCAAGAAGATTTAAAATCAAAGAGTTGATGCTTTTGCTACTACTGCTAGTGCTATAGAACCTTTAGATGCCTAAGATTTGAGGAGACTCACTATTGAGTTGGTGTAGCTACCTTTAGTTCCTGATAATGTTACTAATTTGAAGGTTTTTGAAGATGATCGACATATATTGGAATTCATCACTAACTCTGGTATTTTTGAAACAAAAATAATTGAAGAGATAGATCATCCTGATGGCGATATTCAAGATGACGAACTAGCTCAAATCAAAGACAATAATAATCTGAAAGGAATAATTGAGTTATAATGATTGTTTGACATTGATCAGATAATTAGATAGAAAAATTTACCTCAAAGTGATGGAGGACAATCTGAGTTATACAATTTTCATGCTAAATAAGATCCTAAGAATGTGATAATAGGAAAGTTATATACTGAGGAAGAGAAGAGAAATATTTCTCAGGAACTTAAAGATTACAGGAAGGTTATAGCATGGACATATGAAGATGTGAAAACTTATGATACTTCCATCATCATGCATACAATACCGTGAAAGCCTGATGCAAAGCCTTTCTGATAGAAGCAACGACTAGTAATTGCACTCTTAGAACCACTAATTCAAAAGGAAGTCCAAAATATTTTATCAGCTAAAATATTTTTTCCTATTAGACATTCTACTTGGGTGGAAAATCCGGTGCCCATAATGAAGAAGAATGGAGATATACGGCTATGTGTAGATTTCTGAAATCTTAACAAGGTGTTTGAGAAAGATAATTATCCACTACCCTTAGTAGAAGAAGTGCTAAAAATAGTCAACGGTTCATAGATGATGTCCTTTTTGGATGGATTCTTTGGATATAATCAAGTAATGGTAGCGAGGGAAGATCAGATGAAAACAACATTCACCATGAAGTGGGGAACTTTTGCTTACAGAAGGATTCCATTTGGATTGATAAATGTCAGGGCTACATTTCAGAGAACCATGTATTATGCTTTTCATGAGTGGATAGGAAAATGCATTATTATTTACATGGATGACCTCACAGTATTTTCAAAAAATAGAGGAGATCATGTTCGAGATCTCAGAGCAATATTACAAAAGTGTGAAACTTATGGAGTTTCATTAAATCCTAAAAAATGTATTTTTGGGGTAACTGAAGGTAAGCTGATGGGACATATTATTTTTGAAAGAGGTATTTTGATAGACCCAGACAGAGTGAGTACAATGCTCAAGCTACAATCCCTGAGAAGCAAGAAAGAATTGAAATCATATTTTGGTAAGATTAATTTTTTCCAAAAATTTATTACCGGATTTATCAAAATAGTAAAACCACTCAATCATATGTTAAAGAAAGATGTAAAAATAGAGTGGACAAATGAAGCTAAAATTGTCTTTGAAAACATAAAGACTACAATTACAGAAGCACTGATACTGGTAAGTCCAGATTATGTTGAACCTTTTTATATTTACTCTTTTTCTTCTGGTCATACTTGTGCAACAGTACTAACATAGAAGGGCAAGAATAAAGAATATAAGTTGATTTCTTTTATCAATGCTACATTTAAAGAAGTGGAGCTGAGATACACAAATGTTAAAAAATAAGCCTTTGCTTTGGCCAAAGTGGTACAAAAATTTAGGCATTACATCTTCAGAGGTATAGTCAAAGCTATTGTTCCAGATTATATAGCTAAGATGTTGTTAACACAGAGTGAGCTCAGAGAAAAAAGAGTCAAATGGGTTATGATCTTACAAGGATTCGATCTAGAAATCATACCCATGAAGTTGGTTCAGAGACAAGCTTTGGTCGGATCTATTGCAGAAATAGATCCATAAATTTCTAGTCAACAATATACTTTGGATGTAAAAGATAAAAAAAAATGGTATTCAGACATATGGCATTATCTGGTTAGCCATACTTGTCCAGATCATATGCAAAGAAACCAAAGAAGAGATCTTAAGATAAAATGAAAAGTTATATGATCAAAGGAGGAGTTTTATTTAAAAGAAACCATGAAGGAATCTATTTGAGATGCTTGAATAGATTAAAAGTGAACAAAGTGTTGCAAGAATTGTTTGATAAGTTTGGAATAGCTCACAGAGCACCTTTAGCCATTGCACACCTCATTTTGAGAGTCGGTTATTACTAGCCAAAAATTTTCAAAGATACATATGAACATGTGAAACACTACTACACATGTCAAACTGCATCAGATAAAGGAAGATTCAATGCTCAACCATTACAACTGGTGATGGAGATGCATCCCTTTTCACAATGGGGACTATATTTCATCATGACTATCAATCCTCTATCATCCATATGCCATATATCTATATTAATTGCTACAAATTATTGTACCAAATGGAAAAAAGTGTGTCCCAACAAACAGTGCACTACAAAGGTGCTAATTAAATTTTTGGAAGAGAATCTCATCACCAGGTTTGGAGTACCATACGCACTGGTATGCGATAATGGCCCTTCCTTTTCTTCATTAAAATTTTCCAATTGGGCATTTGAATATGGTATAACATTAAAATTTTGATCTAACTATTATCCACAAGGAAATGGATTAGCAGAATCATCAAATAAAAATCAGTTGGATATAATTAAAAAATTGATTGAAAAGAATCCTAGAGAATGGAATTCTTTGCTGAAATTCGTTCTTTGGGTAGATCGTACTAGGATGAAATATGTGTTAGGGAATTCTTCTTTTCACCTAGTTTATGGGGTGGATCCTATATTACCAATAAATTTCAAAATCCCTAATTGGTAGTTCACCCAGGAATACATTGGATTAGATGATCAAACTAAAGATCGGTTACTGTAGTTAATGCATCTAGATGATAAACGTACTTGAGCTATGGACCATTTTTCTAGACATCAATCTATGGTAAAAAGATGGTTTGACAAAAGGGATAGATTAAAGACTTATAATATCAAACTTGGTCTTGTATTGGAACAAAGCCCATGAACAAAAAGGTAAACACGAAAAGTTTGACAAGTTGTGGACATGTCTGTATCAAGTTTATGAAATCTTAGGTGACAACACTTATAGACTGAAGTCTTTGACTAGTGAAAATATCCCATTTCCTGTCAATGGGTAGTTTCTAAAGCATTATTTCTAGTCATAGATAGCTTTTTTTTGTAAAATTTTTTTGCAAATAATCATTTGTTGCTTTTTTTTTTGTTTTCTTTTTTTGGGGTGTTGCATCGTTGGAATTTACAATGATTGGAAGCCTTTGAAGGTGAACAGGGTAATAGAACATCAATTATGAAAATTTGATTCGTGTCCTGACCGAAAGTAGTCCTTTACTTATAAATTGTTTGATAATTGTTCGATTCTTTTTACTACAGTTAGCATGAATCATTCAGTTGATGTTGAGCTACAAACACACACATTTAAATCATTCTACTAAAATTTAGGATAGCAGTTATTTGCATTAAGTGAAAAATTAAAAGACTACCTTTGCTACCACTGTAATTCCCAACCTAATGGTGGGCTTCATTGCTTGCAAGTTGAAAAATGAGCTATCAAAGAAATATAAAAAAAGAGCAATCGACTCTTTAGGCTATCCAAATATCTCTATCGGGGCTATAGACTCCTAGATGGCAATAGCGCTATGTTTGGGGGAATTACAGATTGAATTACTCCTAGATGGTATTCCCTTTGAAAATTGAAATGTTGATTATTTTCTATTTGAATTTATCTAAAAGGTGAATTGAAAATTTTATAAATTAGTAAGAAATTTAGTTAAATTTAACCCTAACTCACACACAAGACACATTTGAAAATGTAGAACACACCAACAAAAATGAGTAATTCTGAAGTAAAAGAAAAGGATTAATTCAAATATTGTATTTCACAAGCCATACCAATTGGCATGTAGTTACAAATACTCATATGGGGTGGTCTTCTGATGTTGAAATCCACACTTGAGTACCACAAGAAAACACTTCTCAGTGTACTGGAAATGTTATAGCAAGTGGATTACTTTTAGCCGGAGGGTTTTCGCCAGCAATGGAGGCCCCTAAATTGGTCATGGAATGTATAAATAATTATGACCCAAACTAAGGAATCATTGAGGAGGGAAGAAATTATGCAGATCTTTCTAAGAAAGGAATTACATACACATTTGGGCTTCCTATATTCACTCAGATGTACAATATCGCTATGAGGGAAAAAGCCAAAACTTATCAGAATGTCGAAGAGTGCAATAGAGAAATTATGAGTACCCAATGGTGCCAAGAGCCTATTAAAAAATAGACAAAATAAATTCTAAGGTCTATGCTCAACCTAGATGTTCAAGATATTATAACTATGTTGAGCAGGATAGCTGGGTCGCAAGATGCCAGTAAATTTGAACCATGGATGTTTGTGATAATATCCAGATTGATCGATAGTCTCGTGCAAATGCATTGGGGAAATTTTATTAGTGACATTTTTCATGAACAGATAAAGTAATTTCCCAAAACTAGATGTTTTTATATGTTTTCATATGTGATTTATGCCTGCACCATAAGGGAAAGTAAACAAGGTTTGAAAATGACTAGTACTTTGGGCAGAGAAGTAGGTAATAGTTTAATATATGCTCATTTACCTAAAATCACTATTCATAGATACAAAGAGCATTACAAAAGATTCAATGATGTGTTATCCATGAAGCTGGTTAGAACGATAAAAGGTGACAAAGCCAAAAGATTGTCTTTAGAAGCACAAAGTGTTATCGGGTCGATGAGAGGCTGGTACATTTAGTTCCCCACTTTCTCCTACATGAGGGTGGAAGGGTTTGATGGACATCCTTTCATGCTTCCCAAGTATCCTACAAATAATTTTTTGTTATCAGAATTGGTTAGACAGTTAAAGTTATCTCAATCTCTTTATATCCATGCTTGTAAGAAGGCTTCCTTTAGATTTCGTATTGTGATAGGGAATTATAAATGTAGTGCAATCATGATAGTTGAATTGTGTGAAGAAGAATTAAGAATGTATAATTTTGAATATTTCCCACTTCAAAGGATGTATTATGATCCTGGAGGGAATATTTCCAAGAACATTGTTGGTTACCGTGCTCATGTCCAACACCTAGAAGATTATTGGCTTAATTGTGAAGATGAGGAAAAAGTAAGGAAAACAAATATGAAAGATTGTCATTAGAGTCTACTCGGATTCTTATGCTTCATGATATTACAGATCAGTTGGAAAAGGATGATGGTGAAGTTTTGACTAAATCTTACAATGAATACAAGGTGTATGATGAACCTATCCCAGACCCGGATTATGAGGGTGAAGAAATGACATCAATTGAAGAATTCTTTGTACTGGTTCTCTTACATACTCAACATTGGATAATTTTTTTTTGTTAAGTTTTAAGAGAAAAAGGAATTGAACCCACATACTCACAAGATAAAAGAAGGAAACAAAGAAAAGAAACTTCATTTGAGAGTGGGGAACCTTCTAAAAAGAAAAGGAAAACTAGTAAGACAGGTGGTGGTATAATAATTGAACATAAACCACCTGAAGCTTCAAGTCAGGGAGTTTCACTAAAGCTAGTTGATAAGAAAAAAGATGTCGAGTAAGGAAAAATTAAATCAAAACTAAAACTTAAAGGTGCATCTTCCTCCACAAAAAAACCAAGGAAAAAACCTACTATTGATGAAGAGGTAGGGGTAACAAAAAATACTGGTGCATAGAGAAGGTTTGCATCTCAAAGAGTTGCAACATTGTTTACTTCTCCCCATTCTGTTAATATGGCTAGTGTGAAATAGACACTGGGAGAGACTCCTATGGTTTTAGATGAAATGTTTGAGGTAGCTGATGCTAAAATTTTAAAAAATATGGATAAATGGGGTGCCATGTAGGAAAAGGTAAAAGAAAAGAAGTCTAAGGATAAACCCATGGTACAACCAGAGGTACAAGAAATTCCAGACACAGGGTCCATTCCTACAAATGTAGAAGAAGATGAATTCATACAAGGAAAACTTGCTTCAGAAGTAGGGAACCCTTATGTTCTGGAGATGGAAACACAAGAGACTATAGGGTAGGATCCTATTGATGAAATAGTTATTGAAGAAACTTTTGATTCCTAGCCTTCACTTGGAAATGATCTAGATGATAATAAACAACCGCACGTCTTTGAAGAATCAAAGAAGGACCAAGTTGAGAATGAGAATGAAGAAGCTACATAGCTTTCAGGTGATGAATCTAGAAATGAAGAAAATCCTAATGTAGAAGGATACAAGGAAAGTGATGTCTAGGAAGCTGATGTTGAACATTTGGATAGACAGGAAAATATAAGTCTTCAAACAAAGGAGATAGTGCCAAATCCCAGTAATCCTGAATCTATACTAAAAATTGTTGAAGAGATTCCTATTTTAGAGGGTGTAGCAAATAAAATTGAAGAATTACGAGAAGAAGTTCCAAAATCAAGTGGAAACCAAGAACAAAGGAATGTTACAAAGGTAAAGCATGATGAAGATGCACCTGATCAGTTGATTAGGGAATTGGCTTCTCTAATCGAAGTAGAAATAGTGCCTCTGGATCTTAACAGTTTTATACATGAAGTAGATACTCCTAAGCTCAGGCAGAGAGCTAAAGTGAAACATGTCATATAGAAGAATGAAGATGTAGATAGAACCATCCAGATAGCTACTCCAAGAGTTGACAAAAATAGACATGAGATAACACCTAAGGAGTACAAGATAACAAGTATTAATCTTGGACACTCATCCTGGACACAAGAGTTAGAAGAAATTAAAATTAATTTATATGCAATAGTTGCCAGGGTACAAAATAATATAAGAAAGAAAAGAGAGTTGAAGGAAAGGGTTGCTAGACTAGAAAATTTTATAAAGTCATTAACCTTATCTAGTCAAGCACAAACTGAATTTCCCCAAAATCTAGTACTAATATCACAAGAATAGGTGGATGCAATTATAGAAATTCTCCATAAAATGAATTTATTTGAAGAATAGATCAAGTATTGGGTGAGGAAAGGAGAAGAATTTATTACGGATGCAATAAGGAAGTATAAGGAAGCATACTGTTGGTTTGATAATACCAGAAGATTTGAAAGTGAATGTAGGTTTTTCCAGGAATAGTTTGATGCTGAAAGGTGAAATTTTGAAGCTCTCATACAAATGGATGTGCAATAATTGATACAAGGAAATATAATTTCAGAGCAATAAGTTCCATTGCTAGAAAAATGGAAGAAATAGTTGAAATGGGAAGGTGACATGTTGACACAATGTATAGAAGGATTTGAAAAGGTCATCGAGAAATATAATAAATTTCTTTGATAAAGATCAAGGCTTTATTGAAATTTTAGCACGTTAAGATTTTGATCCCCAAACACTAGGAAAAGAGGGTAACGAAGTGAAAGCCTTCAAGGAATGGATTGAAAGGATAAATAAAGACTCTATTCGGTTGTTAACTCGAGAGGTAATTGATGAGACTATACAGTGTGGGAACACTATAGTTAGATATGAAACATAAAAAAGTGCAAAGGAATGCTAGTATACTCCAAGTATTAGAAGAATACACTAGGCTCAAGTTCACTTGGAAGGAAATACAAGGGATTTCAAAAGAGCATATGCATCAAACAATGAATGTTTTATGAGAATATCAGTTGAAGAAAAGTGAAGAAAAGATCTCAAAGCCCCATCCTAAAAGATAAAATGAAGTACCAGGTACTGGATATCGGAAGTGTCATAGAAATATTTTGTTATAAGTGATTTTTGTAGGTTGTTCCCGGTCTCGGTGGATGTTTCTTGTTTGGTATTCTAAAGGATACTGATAGCCTTGATTTATGCAAAGTATTATGTGTCAGAGTTTGAAAGGGAAAAGTGTTGCTGCTGAGGAAGTCAAAGCTTTGACTTTGTCTAGAAGATTCTAATGATAGTTGGATTATGCCACCTGCTAGATTTTTATTTTCTATTTTTGATTCTCTAGATAAACTTTAATTTTGTACTCTTGAGGCCTTGTTTCTATAAAAGGCCATTTAGTGCTTTATTTTTATTTTAAGTTCAAAATTTGTGGATTTCAAAAGAACCAAAACTTCTCTAAGTTTTGTTCTTTTTTCCTAGTTTTTGAATCATTCTAGTCTAAAAACTTGTATGCACATAAAAATTAATCAATATCAGAGCCAATTTGATAGCTTCCTATCTCATGAATCTTTCTAGCTAGTTTTTTTAGTTCAAATGAACAATAGTATGTGTTGCACTATTTAAGGGTGCATACAAAACCTACTCGGTGTCCAAACTAAAAGCTCTCTCTTTAAAAGCTTGCACCATTTTCTATGTAGTTGTGAAGCAATCTAGTGAAGTATAAAGCAGTTTTCTTTGATTTGATTAACTCTTTAGGGCATGCATGGAGAATAACCGAGAGAAATTTTATTTTTAAGTATTTTTTATGCTTTATTTTAGAATAGATGTTTAAATTCTTGAAAATGTTTCAAAAAATAGATGAATGGATGGAAATTTATTGAAAATATTTCATTTTCTATGAAATTGATGAATGCTAAAAGCTAAATCTACTCAAGTAATAGCAAAATTGTTGATATTCAAGAAGTATTATTTCAAATATTTTGAATTCATGATGTTATTCTATGATTGAATTGGAAATCTTGTGTAAAATGCTTATTAATCTTAATCAAACTAAAAACAACCATATTCCCTTTGAGATTAATAACAATATCACATCAACAAGCAAGTAGATAATCATATGCTCTTGTTATTATAACAACACTAGATTAACATGAGTGTTGGGCGGGAGAGAGGATTTGAATTTTCTGGGCGGCAACAGCAGGATGGTCTGATAGATTTTGGTTCTAGACCAAGGGACGAGCTTTCTGGGGATGCGGCAGGCGAGAATGTAGACGAGGAAAAGGGGGGAGCAGTGTCCAAGGACTGGGGCCCAAAGAAAGGCGGGGATCCAGGTGGAAAGGTCGAATCTGAATGTAAGTGTTCTCCTAACTCTTTGTCAAAGGATGGGGCTTGTGGGTCTGGATGCCTTGGAAACTAGGGTGAGGACAAAACTATTAGGGATCACTCACGAGAGGATCCTAAGAAGAAGTGGGTTTCACTTTTTGGAACCAAGATGGTTGGGAAATACTTTTTTCCTCTGGTTACTAATATCTCATCACCGGAGAGTGGGAAGTTTTCCATTTTGATTCCTGATCCTGTAATAGACCATAACATATCTCTAATGGATTCATTTCTAGTTGGTAAATTTATGGGTTCACGACCAAATATTGATGTGGTTAGGGACTTTGTGAAGAAAAAATGGAGAGTTAAAGGACAAGTAGAGGTTGCTGCTCTACCTAAAGACTTCTCTTTCACTTTTTCTTGTGAAGAAGATAAACTTGTAGTTTTGTGTTGGGGCCCTTGGGTCATTGGCAAGTTCTCTCTGGCTATTAGGAAGTGGTCTCCAAAAATGAACCTCTCGGATGATGCCTTCGAAGCAGTACCTGTCTAGGTGCATTTACCTAGGTTACCACTGGAGTTTTGGAATGAGGGTGTGTTTAGAGGGATTGCTAGCTCCTTTGGGGAACTTCTATCCATTGAATCTATGACCTCATCTAGAAAGAGGTTGGTTTTTGCTAGAATTTGTGTGGGAGCTACCTAGTCCTCAGATCTCCCTTCGTTGATTGAGATAGTTTTAAAACTTGGAAAATGGACCTAGAATGTTGAGTTTGAGACTTTACCCTTTGTGTGTTTTACTTGCAAAACAGTTGGGCACTGGGTAAAGAAATGCTTGAATAACAAGCCTAAACTCAATGAAAAGGTGGCCCCTAAGGAGGCCAAGATGTGGAAGGTTAAATTTGTGGAGAAGCCTCAGGAGGAGGAGAAAAGTGTTGAGCTATTTAAGGAAGGACATATAGCTAGCAAAGAATGTAACTTCAGCCTAGAAAAAAAATTTGTTGAGGATTCTTGCAAGGGATCTAAAAGCTTCGTAAATTCTAAAGGGGAGATTAAAGGTCCTGAAAGAGCAGAGGTCATTTTGAGTACCAATGCTTCCTAGGAGGAGGATGACAAAAGAGAAGGAGGGATGGATGAAATGCAGAATGAAATCTTGAGTATCATCCTAGATTCAGTAACTGATAGTTTGGAGGATACCTCTCACTCACACCAGGGCTTGGGAAGGGGGGCAGAGGTCTATGAGATATCGGGGGAGTCTAACTCTCTAGGTCAGGTCGGGCCTCATAGTTCTCTGGAGATAGTGAAATCTAGTTTTGGGAATTCTGTTGGATCTCCCAAGGGGGCGAATGAGGACAACAATACTCTATCACATAGAGTTGCTGCTACAGATGTATTTTTGGATGGGCAAGAGTTTATGGGCTTAGAGGTTATACATCTAGAAGAGGAAAACCTATACACTAAAGTTGAGAAGAAGAAGAGTAAAACAAGAGTAATACAGTGGGGGTTTCTATAAGAAATGGGGCCAAAGCGGGTGTGGGAGTGTTGAAAGGTTCAGGTAGAAAATCAACCAAATGGCATAGGGAGTAGGAGTGTATTCAAAAAATTTCAGATGGAGCCCAAAAAACCATCCTGGATTTATGTAGAACTCCATCTAAAAAATGAAATTTATGTCTTGGAATATTTAGGGACTAAACAGTTCCCATAAATAGAATTTTTTGCACAATTTTGCTAGAGATCATAAGTCAGATATTCTTATCATTTAGGAGACTAAAATGGCCAGGGATCGTGTGGATTTGATTAAGATTTTTAAGAATGGTTGTGTGCAGGGATGCAGTTCGAAAGGCGCCTTTAGGGGCTTGGTGACCTTTTGGAATTAGAACCATATTCAAGGTACTCTTATTTTGGGGGATGCAAACCATGTGGCTACATGATTTAGGCATATTAGAGATGGATTTAGTTAGATTTTATCTAATATTTATGTGCCCAACAATAAAACTGCCAAAATAAATTTTTGGAGAAAACTTGAGTTTTTTAGGTCCTACTTTCTGAATGAGAACTGGATCATCATGGGGGATTTTAACACTCCCTTGCTGGAATCTTAAAAATTTGGTGGATCTCAAATTCATTTGGATAGTAAGCTGTATTTAATGCACTTTATCAATTCACAATGCTTGCATGATATGGACCTCAAAGTGATGACCTACACCTAGTCTAATAGGAGAGCTGGGAATGACCTCATTCAGGTTAGGCTTGACAGAGCTCTAATTTTTGGATAATTGGTTGGAGGACTATTGTTGTTTGTTAAATTCCCTCTCCATAATTGGCTTAGATCATTTCCCTATAATTTTTTATGGCAGATTTTGTGTCTAGTAAGAGGAATTTTCCTTTCAGATTTGAGAAAATGTGGCTATCTCATCCTAAAATTTCTAATTGTATCCATGAGTGGTGGAAAATAAATGTTAGTGGTACTTCCATGTTTAGAGTGGCTAAGAAACTTGGTGAAGTCAAATCTAGGATTAGGACTTGAAACAAGGAGGTTTTTTGGGGATATTTTTGAGTCAAAAGCTACCATTCAACAGGACTTAAGGGATATTCAGGACTGTATCCAGAGAGTTGGTTATGTTGGGGATATCCTCTTGAAGGAAAATGAAATTCTCTTTAAATATCATAATATTATCTCGAAGGAAGAGGATTATTAGTAACAGATATCTAGATGTTCTTGGCTTGTTGATGGGCATAAGAACACTAGGTTTTCTCATTTGACTACCATGAAACATAGGGCTTCTATTTGCATTTCCTATATTATGAAAGATGGGGTAAAAATTGAGAGAGAGGAAGAGATTAGAGGTGAAGTTATCCAGTTCTTTGCTGACCTTCTTTCAACAGGTGAAGACTTGAATGTGGAGGCTCAAAACCCCCTTATTGAGGCCATTCTAATGCCTTGGATGATCAACATAATAAGCTCTTGATGGCTATCCCTTCTAAGGATGAGGTTAGGAAGGTTGTTTTAATTTTTGAAGGTAATAAGGCCCCTGACCCTGATGGCTTCCCAATGTTCTTCCAAGTTTTTTGGGAAATTGTTGTTGATGATATAATGAATGTTGTTAAAGAATTCTTTGGGACTAGGAAACTGTTGAAAGAGCTTAATGCTACCTTTTTTTTCCTAATACCTAAATTCCTTGGAGCTAACTCTTTTTACTCTTTTTCATCCTATTAGTTTATGTAACTCCTTTTACAAGATTATTTCTAAAGTGATCACTTCTAGGTTGCTTGGGGTTCTCCCTTTGCTGATTTCTCCCCAGCAGAGTGGTTTTGTTCTAGGAAGAAAGATTTTGGACTCAATAATTATGGTTCATGAGAATATCCACTCCCTCGAAGTTTCGAAAAACCAAGGCTTCTTGCTTAAACTAGATATGACTAAGGCCTATGATAGGGTGGATTGGAAATTCTTGATTAAAGTCTTACAAGCTTTTGGGTTTTCTAAAATATTTCTCCAATTAATATGGGAATTGATCTCTACCACAAGCACCTCAGTGATTATAAATGGGTCTCATTCCCACTTCTTCAAAGTGTCAAGAGGGGTCAGACAAGGGGATCATGTCTCCCCTATTCTTTTTACCCTTATGGCTGAAAGCCTTGGGAGGATTTTGCATGAAAAAGTGACTAAAGGCAACCAAAAAGGTCTAAAACCCTCCTCGATAAACCTAGTATGTTCACACCAGTAGTTTGTTGATGACACAATGCTGATGGGATGTGCTACTATTGGTGAAGCCTAGGCTTTAAAGAGTTGTCTTGTTATTTATGAGGAGGGCTTGAGGAAAAAGATCAATAGGACTAAAATTTCTCTCTATTTTATTAATACCCCTGAGCACAGACAGAGGAAGATTGCTAATATCATTGGTTGTGGTCTTCATCCCCTTCCTTCTTCTTATTTGGGCCTTCCCTTAAGGTTCAAACCTATAGAATCCTTCTAGGATTCTCCGGTCGATAGAATCAATAGGAAGTTAGCTAGTTGGAAAGGCACCCTTTTGAGTCAAGCCGGTAAAGTTCTATTACTTGAGGCTTCTCTTAAGAATCTACCCATTTATGCTCTCAGCTTGTTCAAGATTCCTGTTAAGTTTGTTGATATTATTGAAAAGATTCAGAAACGGTTCCTCTGGTCGGGGGTGGAGGAGAAGAAGAGAATTTTGTTGGTGACTTGGAAGAGAGTGTGTAGACCCAAGATGCTTGGAGGCCTTGGCCTTAGAAGCATCATAGTGTTTAATAAAGTGCTCCTCGCTAAGCAATTTTGGAGAACTTTTGTGGACATTCAGGAGTGGAACTCTATTTGGCGTAGAAAATACTTGAGGGAGGTTAATTCCCTTCAAGATTTCCTCAATTCTCAGAACCTTCCCTCTGGTTCCTTTCTTTGGAACAATACCATTAACGCTAGAGACCTGGTTGGTAAAGAAGCCTTCTAGAAGGTGGGTGATGGGCAGAAAATTTGGTTTTGGGAATATAAGTGGATTGGAAAGGAGTGTCTGTGTAATAATCCTATCTATAGTATCTATATGGAGGACTGCAAGTCCAGGTTTGGTTGGTTGATTGGGGGTTATTGGAGGAATTATCAATGGGTTGAGATATCTACTATCAGTCAGGGTCTTCAACCTCTGCAGGTTCTTCTTAACTCTATTAAGATTAATTCTTAAGGGAGGGAGGACACTCTAATCTGGAAGCTTTTGCCCTCTGGTTCCTACTCTGTTTCTTTTGTTGTGGCCTCTTATTACTCTGGAATTTATGTCCATGATTGGGATAAGGTGTGGGTGAACAACCTTACTCCAAAAGTTAATTCACTTGTCTAGATCCTTCTTCAGAATAAGTAGGTTACTAATGATAATCTTCATAAGAGGGGGTTCTCCTTTCCTAACAGGTGCTATCTATGCTATGCTGAGGCTAAGACCTCTTCTCATATGTTACTTCTTTGTCCATTTTCTCATGCCATATGGTGTAGGATTCTTCAAATGTGGGATCTCAGCTGGGTTTTTCCTGGAACTATTGTGAATTTTTATAACCAATGGAAGGCCCCCTCAAAGAATTGGGCCCTGAATCTTCTCTAGAATTATATCTTTCATCACCTTGCCTGGGGTTTATGGAAAGAATGCAATAACATAATATTTAGAGATGTTGCTCTCTCAGAGGAAGTGGTGTTTGGTAAGATTACTAGAGTTGTGGGTGAAAACTTTAATTTGCTTAACAAGAAGCTGAAAGGCAAAGGCAAGGTCAGTATGAAGGAGTATGATTGTAGAATTGTGGAGGCCTAGAAGATCAATGTGGAAATGTTCAATATGTCTAAAAGTATTAAGGACCCTAGAGAGGGCATATGGTGGAGTCTCCCCCCCCCCTAGCTGGGTGAAAATCAGTTTTGATGGCATGGCCAAGGAAAATCCTGGGCCTTCCAGGTGTGGTGGGGTGATAAGGGATGAAAATGGTGCTTTTATTGTGGTTGTGGTGGTTCCTTTAGGCACTCAGACGAACCATTTGGCAAAAGCTTCGGGTGTTTTCCAGACATTGAAACTAGATAGCCAATTAAAGTTTAAATACATCTAGATTGAAGGTGACTCAAAAAATATCATCCAATTCTTAAAGAGACACCAAAAAACCTCATGGTCAATACAAAATTGGATTGATCTCTCTAAGGAAATAACTATTACCTTTGAAAAAAGTGTCATAAAGCATGTTTACTGCGAGATAAACACGGTGGCAGATTTCTTTGCCAACAAAGGGGTCAAGGCTCCGAGTAAGGTGATCTGGCAGGGGCAGGATGAGTTGGAGGCTGATGTCAAAGCTCTGATGACATATGATCGTACCCACGGGCAGGTGCAATTTCCCATTCTTTCGAATGATAGCTGAGTGTCCTCCCTTGTAGTCTTGGGACTGCATTATAATTATTATTTTGAGTCGGCTGAGGGATAATAATCTCATCCCTCAGTTGCATGTGATTTACTTTGCATGCTTTCTGGGCATTTTAGTTCCTTGTTTCCACAAGGTTCTGGACTATTCCTTTCTTTTTGGTAGCACAACAGGTGGAAAAGTCATAGAGTGGAATCGATTAGCAACGAGCAATTGAAAAACAATTCTAAGCTATGGAAGAAGCTAGAGAATGGTGGCATTATTGTTTACATTGAAAAGCTCCATGGCTGGGACCCAAAGGTTACGAGGGTTTTTGAGAAATATTGGAATAATGGGGAGATTAACCTATTTGGCAGACATGTTACTATCAACTAGAAGTTGATTGCTAAGGTTACTGGTCTATCTACGAAGGGCATTAAATTCTACAGGGACAAGAAGCAATCTGATGAAGTTATTAGCAAGTTTCCCAAGTTGGAGGCAGAGAAGGAGGAATTACGTAGGACCTCCAAAAGCTACTTTGACACAGATAGTATTGTTTCGCATTGGAGGAGGGTTTTGAATGTGCTGATGGAATATGTCACTTTGGATGGGTGTTATACCAGAGTCTTCGAGTATCACTTCATCCTGCTAAATCATTTCAGGAACTAGGTTAGGATTTTGTTTCCTTTTTATCTGGCTTCTTCTATGAATACTAGTCTAAAAAACCGTAGACACAGCCCTATTAGGTATCCTATCCTTCATGAAGGTTTTGTTGTCCTCATTTAGGATCATTTTAAAGCTATTTCGGCTCTGCCTCCCCAATCACCTAAGGTCAGGGTTGATGACAAGGACAAGAGTAAACCTAGGAATTCTTCTTTCAAAAAGGGTAAGAGAAAAATGTTAGAGGACCCCTCCTTTGATGTTAATGAAGAGGAACAACAATCAGAGTCATTATCTGGGTACTCTAGCTATCCTGCGTTAGACAAAGAAGAGAGATCCCGCTTCCCTATGGATCTCAAGGAAGGGGGTCACTATTTCAAGGAGGGATGGGAATTTCCCATTGATGTGCTTGCTATTGCTCACAATGGGGCGGTGGATAATTTTAGGCTCATGAGATGGGTGTTTTTCAAAATCAAGGAAATTAAGTTAAATCAAAGAGCCATGAGTAGAAAAATGGAGAAAGCCATGGAGGATAATAAAAAAGGTAGTGGAAATGGTCATGCTATGGGGTTGTGGATAGAAGAGGAGAATAAGTATATGGTGGAATGCCTCAAGAAAACGGTGGAGGAATTATAGGATTTTAAAGGCAATCACGATGGTAAGCAGGCAGATATGGAGGAACATTTGAGGAATATTAAAAGTTCACTCCACAAAGTTTTGATCATGAACCATAAAATTTTAGAATCAACAGCACAGACCATGAACACCATAGTGGAAAATCTCGAAAAATCCCATCAGGTTAAAACTGTTGCTTTTCTTGACTTGGACAATGAGGAAGGGTAACCAGATAGTGGGGGACTGAGCAACAGGACTAGAGCTAATTTGAAAAGGAAGGATGACCAAGCATTGGTCAACATCCAGGAGATCAAGAAGTATGCACTCAACATGAACAATCTAGAGTAGGAAACAATAGAGATTCTTTGAAACTTGGCCCAGTGGCCCATTTTTTTGTGGTTTTCTGTTGGTTTTTTGACATTTCTACCCTGGTTTTCTTCCATGTATCTCTTTGTGGGGAATGTCCTACTTTTTTTCTATGCTCTATTAATGTTCTATGTTACGCTTTCTTACTATTAAAGGTTTTGGGTTTCCTCTAAAACCTGTTTGTTCCATAATCAAAAACAACAATATCACATCATACCCTAAAGTGAACCTAGTATGGTCAAGACTTGACTACTAGAGACTTGGGATTGAACCAATCCAAACTTTATCCTCTCATACAGACACCCCTAGGTTGCCTTTGGTTAAGTCTTTCAAGAAGTATAGGCTCTTCACTATTTTCCTGTGACGAATTATCTGCACTATTGTTGTGAGTAACATCATCATCAAGAGTAGTATCCAAAAATTTAATTATCATTGGTTCTTCTAGTTCTTCTACATATTCAATCATGTGGTGAACCCATGGTTCTCTAGCTATCTTGACATACTTTTGGTCAATGGAAAATGTAGGAAATGATAAATCACACTAAATTCTTCCAGCCATGGATGCACTCCATTGTCTTGACAATAACATCCCATAAGTTGGTGGAATGTCCACCACTATGATGCTCATAAATAATTACTTCTCAAGGAAGGATTCCAACTTGTAGGTAAATCTATTAATTACTCCTATAATAGGCACATCCCTCGAGGCCTAACATGGATCGGTGTTTCCAATTTGGCCTTCCCAACTGCAATTGGTAAAGTGATCACACCAAGCGGTTGTTTCCCTGCATTGTCAAATCCCTTAATAGATAAAGAATTAGGTTGAATGTTTGATTTATCAATGCCCAACCTATCCAAAAGGGTCACACTACACACATTAAGGGTGGAGCTGTTATCCACAAGGGTTATATTTATCCCTTTTCTTTTTTATTGTGATATTATAATGAAAGCTTCATTTTGTTTTTGTACATCCAAAGGGGGAGTTCACTTTGGTGGAAAACAATGTCAACATTTATTCATTGCATCATGGCTCCTATGCCATTCGGTTATGCATTGGAAGGGATATGAACTTGTTGTAAGGTTGTTTGAATCATGTTGTGGTAGTGAGGGGATGCTTGAATAAGGTCCAATAAGGATATCTTACCAGGAGTATTCTTTAGTTGTCCAACAAGATCATACTCCTTTCCATGAGGAGGACCCGATAAGATAGGGTTAGGTAGGATAGGATTAGGCAATGGGAGGGATGTTGAAGGTCATTTTCTTGGTTGCAGATTGTTCCTAGTATTATATGTATGAACAATAGTATTATGACTCAACTGTTGCAAAACATTATTCTTAGGTGGGTAGAGGATGAATTCAGGTTTGTTTTGAGTTTGCGATTTTTGTGAAGGGGGTTAAATAATGAGTTGAGGTTGAATAATATTAATGTCCCTTAGTGAAGGAGAGTCTAATGTTGCCTCATGATCTTCTTCTAAGGAAACTATGTTATTGTCAATGTTATCCTTTTCTTGCACCATGATATCCTCCCTAGGAGGAGAGTTTTTTGGAGAACTACAAACCAAATGTTCTTGACATTCAAGGATTGGTTCTTCTAAAATGACATCATCAAAAGTAGGGGAATGATCAATGGTTAAATTATCTTGATTATCAATAGTGGGGATATTAGGAGAAGGCTCTATTTGATTTTCTATTCTCTCTAAGGTATTATTCTCTTGCACCATATTATCTACCCTAGTAGGAGAGATTGTAATATGTTCATCACATTCCATGGTTAGATTTTGTAAAGTAGCTTCATCACTAGTAGGGGAGGCATCAATAGAAGGACACCTATGATTTTCATGTGTTCCAATGATTGGATCCTCTTGTTCAAATAGACCCTTCTAAATGTTAGGAACATTAGGAAGGAGAGAAATAATGGTAAAACTCTCAATCATTAGATCTCTTGATACTAATATATCCTCCTCAGAAATGTGTTTGTCATAATCGTTCATGATTGTATCCTTATTCACTAAAACATTTTCAGAAATAGGAGAGATGTTGGGAGATGAATGGAGACTAAGCAAAGTATTGGCAATGAATTCATATTCTATTGTTTTATTATCTTCCCAAGGGGAATGAGAAGGGAAAAAAAGACCTTCATGATTCTCAATGATTGTACCTTCTTTCACCAAGACAACTTCATCACTAAAAGGAGAGTATCAGGAGAAATAAAATTATGATCATCATGGTTATCCATATTTATATTCTCTTCTATCACATTATCCTCACAAATAGGAGAGATAGGAGGGGGCCTAAGTTTAAGGAAAACATTGAAATTTTCACTCTCTTGCAGTAAGAGACTCTCATAACTAGGGAATGCATTGAAGGAATGAATAACATGATTATTGAGTAACTTTTTCTTTGCAAACTTGGAGAATATCAAAACTAAAGTTTGTGACAAACTTAAAATGCAATGAAAGGACTTAAAATGAAATGCAATTTTTAGTTTTCAAGTAAGATATTTTTTTGGTTACACTATGCAATGATCTAAAAATGAAATGTTGTAAATGTAAATTTGGAATTAAGCAATGCATGCAATGGGAAAATTTAAGCTAGATTTACTAAAATGCATGTAATAGAAACTCTACCAACTGAAACAGATAGTTAAGGGCAGAAAATGGAAGCTTAAAAACAAGGTTTTTAGTGTTGTAAAAAGAATTTTTAGGGGTGCACTGGGACTAATTCGCCCAGGGTGGTGAATGAATCCTAGTAGGGATTTTTTTTCAAAAATTTTAGAAGTTTTCAATTGCTTTTTATGATATTTATGTTGTATGACATGAAGACTAAATGAAAATGCAGATTTTGAATAATTTTCAATGAAATTAAATGCAAAAATGCAAGCTATATGAGCTTTCACTAATGCAAAATTTGAAACCCTAGAATGCAAATTAACCAATGCAAATCCTAATACAATGTTAATACAAGTGAAATATAGGATGATGATGGACTCCATATCAGAAAAGAAGTTATTCTAAAAGTAGTTTCACCAAAATGTAGTCAATGGAAATGGATGCTCCCACCTTTTAGGCATAAACGCAAGGATAGGGATCCTATTTCACAATTGTCACACTCAATGATAGCTTAGAGATCTTCACCCAATGAAGGATGGAAAAGATCTGACAATAAGATATCCTAGGATATGACTGAGATAAGAAAGGGGTTCACCACCAACTGTAAACTTAGAAAAGATAAAGATATGGAAAACAAAGTGTGATATGTAAAACAATGATAAATGACTTAAAAAGATGAACAAACTATAATGAAAAGTTATCAAACTGGAAGTATGCACCTAGAATTTGAAGAGAGATGAAATGGAGCTCTGAAATCTTGAAAATGTTAACTTTTTAAGCTAGTAGGACTCATTTCACATTCTGGGTGAATCAATCCCAGTTCTGGAAAGCTACACCAAAGCAAGTTTCAGGAAAATGGGTATCCGAATCTACAAAGATATTTGAGAAATTCCTATGGTGGGACTCATTTTCCACTACTGGGGGATGAGTCCTATTTTGTCAAAAAGTGTCCCAAGAGCAAAATCTTGAACTAAAAATTTGCAAGCCTCTGAAGATGGATAAAATAAGAACTTTCCCACTGATTTCATGCAAATTGGATGGATATTTCTCCCTATAACTGAGTTTCCATGGGTCTTGACAACTTTTCATGACAACTTTGACAACATTTGCAAGTTTATCATTTTGGTTCTTTTGAAAGCTTCCAATCCACTTTCCTCCAACCTACAAATCTGCAATCACACATGAAAGAGGTAAAAACTTGTTCATTGTTAGTGGATAGGGGTTTCCCTTGATCAAACCCCTTTTAGGTAACTAAACCAAATGATGAAATAAGATAATGAAGCATGAACATGAAATAATGCAATTAGAGCTTTTTCATGATGATGGATCTTGAAGTGTTGCAAGAATTGATGAAGAATATTTCCCTTGAGCCTTAGAATTGATCTAGAAAGCTATCTTGATGACCTTATGAAGACTTGAAGAGCTTAACCCTTGCATGCTTGACTTGATGTATTTATGAAATGAGGATTTGAAATCTTGTTTATATAGGAAATGCACTCACATGATCGTTAATTTGATCCCAAAGGAAAACATTGAAGAAATTTCAATTAAAAACCTAATTTTTCCTGCTCAAACCTCGAAAATAGCTCCAATGAGACTCATTCACCATCTTGGGTGAATGAGTCCCACTTAGATGAGAATCATTCACCCAAAGTGGTGAATGGGTCCCACAAGGGCTATTTTGCTAGCTAGAATGTCAGGAAGTACAAAAATTAAGTTCATATATTGTTTTAGTCAGGTTTTTGATTAAATTATACCTTGGGATGTACAATATAGGGTCATAGGGGCCTATTAATTATGATATAAAGGTTATAAATGCAGGACCTAGCCCAAAATCCAATGTGAAAATGTAAATAAATACACTTTACAACACTAGATTAAAGGAAAAATTTGGTCTATCTAGCTTAGAATGGCCCTAAATCCCATGTGAATGTGAAAAACACATTACAAAACTAGATTAAGTCCACTTGATTTACAATCCTCCCAAATTTAATGTGAAGATGTAAATAAATACATTTTACAACATTAAATTAGGATAGATTTAATTTAGCTTAAAAAGGGCCCAAGACTAGATCAAGGCGGTATTAGGTCCAATTTATCATTAATTATTCCCATATCGAGTGTGAAAATGACAAGGCATACATTTTTTGAAACTACAAGCAAAAAACTTCTAGATACCAAAATTATCTTCAACTCAATCGAAACAACTCAACTCTAGAACCACAAGTCATAAAACTTTAACAAAGAAAAATCCAGACCAACAACATTTCTCCCAGACCTCAACCAAAAACATAGAAAACCACAGTTCACAACTAGTGAACATAACTCACACTGTACAATGAATCAACAGCCAAAAATATGGATATATTATCTTCCCAGAACCATGATCAACATATCTAAACCACACAAATAGAGGAGAAAATCCTAAAGAAAAACAAAGAACAACTATTGAACACCTGTAATCTTTCTTCAATACAATTTTCTCAATATCCTCGACATATACAACCAATAACCTATATCCATGACACTAATGACAATAGAAGCCAATTGATAACCAATTAACTAGTTGAAATCAATGACAACAACTTCATTCTTTCCATTCTTGCAAGAATGAGCTCATAGGATTGATCAAACACAATTTTGACACCATTCACAATTTATTTACTAAATTGAATTACATAAGATTATAGTTGAAGCAATGTGGAATTAAAAAGGATGACTCGGTTGATTTTAAGCATTCTTTAGAAACTTGGTTCAAATTATTTACTATTTTTTTCTACATTTCATTCAATGAAAAGTGCCTTAGGATAAGGATTTACTATGCCTTCTCTAGGTGAGTTCACTTCTGATCTCACAAACCAACAAGACAAATTGATTCAAATGGGAAATATTAAATATTCTAAGTCTCATGCCTTAGCTAAAAAACAAGGTACTAATAAGCAAAACAAGAAAAAAAAGAACCAAGGAGATAGAAAGAAAGATAAATCTTCATCTACTTCTAAAGTAGACTCTAAATTATCTTCAAAAGAGGATTCATCTAAAAAGGAGATGCCCACTTGTGCATATTGCAAGAGGAGTGGACATGAAGAACATTCCTATTATAAGAAGGATATTGATGAACTAAAACATCTTCTTGAGAAGAATAAAATCATTTTTCCTTCTCAAAAGGTTTATTTAGCTTCTTCTTCTAATTCTAAAAGTTCAAAACAATTATAATTTGATAAGGAAAAAGGCCATACTACAAGGATAGGTAAATCTCTTTGTGCCTCTACAGGTCTTGGATTAGGGACATAGCTCCTAGATTCCAGAGCTTTTCATCATATAGCTTCTACACAATCTATGTTCTTTGATTTTGACCTATTTTGATGGGAAATAACACTTACATGGATGTAATTGGGAACTTATCTATTGATATTGGGGATGGCACCTTTAATGATATTTTGTGTGTACCTCATCTTTCAAACAATCTTCTTTCCATCTATCAGATCATTAGATACTTGGAAAGTAGAGTGATAATTACTATTGGGTTGGTTGAACATGCATCTCGGTTATATAGCTTTTTAGACTTTGCACCTAATGATGGTTTTGATCCTTTGATTATTGATCACACTCCTAGTATGAGCTTTGATTTTGAGAACTTTGGTTACTTGAACTTGGGTATTCTCACATCAGATCTAGTTCTTGAGCCTTGCATTCCTTCTCTTCCATCTACTATTACTTCTAAGGATACTTGTGTTGCTACATTCATTGATACTTGTGATTCAATGCAACATGATACAAATCATTTTCCATATATAGCTACTTGGGATGACTACTTAGCAGACATTGCATGTATGTTCATAGAGCCTCATATTTCAAAATTGGGAGACACTATTCATGACATTCATCTTCTATTTGATGAAGTTGATTCTTCTTTAGTTGTTGTGGAGGAACCTTTGGATCATCTTGTTAATTCTCCACATGATCATTCATCACAATTTGACATGAGTGTGGATACTTTTGAGCAGCTTTTGGAGGAGGCATATTTTTCCTTAGAGTAGATAGTTGAGTCTTTGAATCTTTCCCTACATACATCTCTACTAGGTTCAGGATTGTCATCTTCATCAGTGCAACCTAGAATGCCTAATTTGATGGTGGTAGCATTTGAAATAAACATGGAGACACATGTGCATTTTTCAGAGGCTTCTTACATTTTGAGCTTTCTTCCCTTATATTCCTTTTAGGAATGCAAATATTTTCTTCATACACCTTTGGTTGTGTTTCTTCCTAAGGGGAGGAATCTTGTTTGATGATCATAGACCATCTTCTACATCCAATTTTGAGCATCAACCATTGGTGTAGTTGAATACTTGAGGGAAGGCTACATATTCTTTCTTATCCTTTCTATATTTGGGGGGACTTCTTCCTTGCATTGGATTATTTCTTGTGTTGAGAAACTTGTTTTATTTTCTCTCTTTTGAGGAGGAGTTTTGTCCCACTAGTTTTTCTCCTTTTCTCCATTTGTGAGAGAGTATTTTATACATGGGTACCTAACATGGCCTAGTAGTTAGGACCCATCTTTGTTTCTTTTCACCCACCTAAGCTACACTTAAGTGGGGGTGTTGGTGTAGGTTTTTTGTTTTCCTTATGTTGGGGAATATTTATTTTTCCTACACACATTATTAAGCTTTCCTAGGTTATATTAGAATGGTTAGGATGAGGACATGTGGCATAAATCCATCATTCACATGTGTTACTCACACCCACTTTTGGGTAGTTGAGTCTCACACCCTCTTTTGGATTGATTAGCCACCTATCATAACCATTTATTGTCTTTACCTAAGTTGTAATAACCATGTAATCTGGCATTTACCAAGTAGGTAAAAATCCCACCTATTATGGGAACTTGGGAGTTATTACTCATCTTGGAACTATCTACCATTATTTTTCTATATAAGTAGCACTCACCCCTCCCCTTAGCTAGTATTATGGAATGCTAGTTCAGTGCTAAGAGAGTGCTGATTTTATTCATCTATAGATCTCTTTTCTTACTTTCCTTCAATTATTTTGATCTTGGGTGATTTCAAAACAAAATCTAACATGTTCATCACATAAGAAATTATGCCATATCCTATGTTCTATTTCTACTATTTACCAAGCTATATCACCATATCGAGGGGACACAAAACATTGTCTCATCGAACTTCACTTTTCTCTTCAATGAGAACCCCTACACTCACATTATCTGATCCATATTCATCAAATTATACTATCAATCTCATCATCAAATGGTTGTGCTTTGTCTCTATCATCTGCCAAACAATATCTATTTACTGAACATTGATTTGCAAAAAGGATGCAAAATCAATGAATGATTGATTTCCATGTGGCAAGGTTCTATATTTTCCTACCTTATCCACATCATTCTTACCTTTATGGGTTTTTCCGTCAACATTACATTCTCCTATTGCCATATCATAGAGTCTAGCTTCATATTCCTAGTGGCATCACTTTATCTGCTCGATAAAGTTTATCATCATGGTATGAAAGGAACTACCTTAAAAGAACTACCGATGATAAATGTCACTCTAATGAAAAAAATAGCTACATTATTTTAATGTGGGGTCCACTCGATATTATCACATGTCCACGTACCATCCATCATGGATTACTCTCCACTAATGCTTCACTATCAGGTCTCGCCTATCGGTATATCGAAGGGAGTGAAAATGTTCTCACTATGAACACTCCTATCAGCTCGATGCAAGCCACACTACCACTCATTTGCAACTCTTGCTATTGGAAAATCAAGGGGAAAATTTCTTGAGTCTCATTGAAACTCCATTGTCACTCTCATCACTTCACAACAAGAATATGAAGCATGAAATTACCACATTGAAGAGACTAATAAAACTATCATATGAACACATATTGTCTCTTTGATGAGTTAGTATTTCTCCTTATTTCTCCATTGAAGAGAGTCCTTCTAGGCTCCTATCGTGATACCAGTGTCTCACCGATGAGATGGTCATTGAGGTAATGAAGGGACTCCAAGAGAAGTCCCAGTGAAAAGGCTCATGTCATGTCAAACCACTTCCATATCATATGATTGAAGAGATAGTTAAGTCACTCATTTTAAAGTGACTAAGTCATCCTAACGCATCTCCAAGACATTTCCAACCTAGGCGATGAGGCCAGTCACCAACACAAGGATAATGACATAACTTGTCACTTACAGTTACCTGTGCCCTATCATAGAAAATCATCAAAGAAATATAGCATTATAATTAGATCCTCCATGTTGTAGTTTCCTTTGCATTTGCATGATTAACACTACTCATATTACTCTTTTGAAATCAATGACAACATTTTTCAACAATCTCCCCCTTTTTCATTGATGGAAAAACTCTAAATGCTCATAAAAGATGTAACACTGAAGCTCTGTGCCAGTTTGATTATTCGCTCAACAACACACCAATGATTAATTGCATAACAACTCCCCCTATGCCATATAACACTTTTGTACTCAGAACGCTCTTATTATTTGAGCATTTGCATCATATCTCCCCATTTGACATCACTGGAAAAGGGCACACTCCACCTTAGGATATCTTTCCCTTTGATGAAAAATGCAATGAGAAAGAGGGGATTCTCAACTTTGTAACCATCAAGTCGTTATAAATTTGTAAAAAAAGGATTTACCTGACTTGATCACATTGCCCTTGACTAGGGTTAAAGAGGTAAACAATGAAGCTCCCCCTAGATTTATGCCCTATTACTAATGTTTAGTGATATGTTTTGGGGGAGACTGCTCCCAGCTTCTACCTTAGGTATTCAAAATTCTCTATAGGAAGAGGCTTTGTAAACATATCAGCCACTTGTTCCTTTGTATGAACATATTCCATGTTTACTTCTCTATCTGTAACTATGCCATAGAAAAATGGTCCTTTGTCATTTTCATGGCCTTTTAGGTCTTGTTTCATGGTAATTGATATGTTTTTCTTTGATTTTATGTTACAACATGGCTTGAACATACATATTTAGGTACTAAAATTCAAATAATGATGTCTTGTGAAGGTGTTGTGAAGTGCTGTAAGACATTTCTACATTCTTCTAGACTCTATCCATTACATTTCACCTAAAAATCAGCTTTTTACACATAATCAAGTCCTATTTTAAATTGTTGTAAAGTCTTATAACAAGATTTCACACTTTCCTAGGCACAACTTCACTATTTATCTCTTCTTATGACTTAGTTGACCCCTTTATGCCCTCATATGCTTTAATTAAGTGTATTTTTGGATATTATCCCAACAAATAACATTAAATGAAAAGTATTTCCCGAAACTTGTTTTTAGGTCCTAGGTGGGACCCATTCACCATAGGTGGCTAATGAGTCCCCCTTCACCCCAAATTCAAAATATTTTAAATTTCTTTTGAAGATTTTATTAAAAATCACTTGATGTCTACCCATGATGAGGTATGAATGGAAAACTACGACACATCTCCAACACATCTTATCATTCATGCATTAAATCTCAAGCATTCAAGCATCTTACAACATCAATTCAAGCAACATTCAAAGCACTTTGAAGCATCCATTAAGATTACTTTAGACTTACATTATTAAGGATTTGGTGAGTTAATAACATTTACAGGTTGTTATTTTTTCTTTCCTTTACATTTGATGATTTCATTAAGGATTTGATTACTAAAAGTAGGGTTTGACCAAGACGAACCCCTATTTGCTAACCCTCAACCATTTTTCCCTCTTGAATGTCTGTTTCTAGACTTAGGTAATAATATTTATCAAGAATTTATGTGTTGAAAAGTGGAAAGCAAAGTCAACTAGGTGTTTGAAGTCAACTAAAGTGTATTTCAAGCTTGAAGAGTGTTTTACGTTTGTTTTCCATAGAATTGACTTTGACAACCTGACAAGTAGAGATTTCCAGATCTGGTATTGTAGAGTTGTCTCCTAGTTTTTCTAAAATTTGGGAGAGGACTGATTCACCACCTATTACGAATGAGTCCCACCTTAGGACTGGAAACTTGAGTTTTTTCAACTTTCATATCATGATACACAGAAACCATCTTCCAACAGTTTTTCACCAGTAGGTGGACTGATTCGCCACCCTAGGTGCATGAGTCCCACTATGAAAAATTACTGATTTTCATAAGGATTCAGAACACTCCAAAATCATCACATTTCATCCAAGTGCACTCACATTCATCCATGTACTTTTTGTTTTGTATTATTTCTTCATTTACTTAGTTGTTTTCATATCACAATGTGTTTTCAAGCATAGCTTAAATTGTACTCTTGCATTCATTTTAGTTCATTTTAATCAGTCAATTACATTTATTTTACTTCATTCAGGCATAAAAAAATCACACATAACATTAATTGAATGAACCCCATGCATTTTTGGGTTGTATCTCTCTCCTTTAGGTGAAAAACCCTAGAAGAGCTAGATTTGTCCATAGTTACTTGAAAATCTACGGTTCATTTTAGTGAACCCGACTTTTGAACACTTTAGATTTCTAATTTAATTCTCATATTGCATCCTAGTTTACATTTACATTAGCATTCAATTAGGTCATTGTTTTGTTTTTGCATTCTAGGACTTTCATATTGCATTAGTGAAAACTGCATTTAGATTTCATTTTTGCATTGCATTTCATTGAAAAAAACAAAAAAAATCTGCATTATGCATCTGTACTTGCATTCTATAGAGCATTTACATCATCTTAATTTTTTTGAAAAACACAAAAAAAAACTGCATACTGGGACTCATTCACCACCTTGGGCAAATCAATCCCTCTGTACTTTTCAGACAACATTTTAAACATTTTTTTGTCATTTTCCTGCATTTCTATTTTTGGTAGTTTGTTCTCTATTATAGTTAGTAGTCTTTCTATTATTTGCATTTAGACATCTTAGATTACCTTGCATTTGACTTCAACCCTTCCTTGGTGGTACTTGTATGAGTGTTTGGTGTCCCTTTGATAATACTTTAGTGAGAAGAAGTTCTAGAATCATGGCTTCCCATGATTGCACTTTTGTTGTGGACCTTGGGATCTCACGAGCTCCTACTCCTAGTATAGACAATGGTACATTCGACATTGATCATACCACTTCCATGTCTTCACCCTTCCATCCAATGAATGTTGACACCCAAAACAACTCTCTTCCTCAAGACAAGGCCATTAGTCTTCATGAAGAATTTTCACATTTACAACAAGAATTGACACTTGAAAACATTTCCCAAACTGCCATACCTACCATCGATAATCTTCATTATTTGATTGAAAGTGATGAAGGCTTGCAAGTGATGAAGAAAATTGCTGAGATTTACAATAAAAATCCATCTTCTAATACCCAATCCAAAAACATTCTTGTAAGCCAAGGAGGACCTTCTATACCAACTTATACCAATCCACAAGTCACTACAACTATGCAACAGGTTAGTTAAATGGCTCCTTTCTTTACAATTCCACCTAACATTCCTACCTCTCTTGTGGCATCACAAGTTCCTTCCACCACCTTCACACCCCTTATTATTCCTTTCACTTCACCTAACATCCCTTACAATCCATCACCATTTTCTCTCCCATCACAATCTACATACCCTAATCACGTCATTACACAACTCCTTACCATCATTTCTTCTATGCAACATCAACTTTCCAACATTAGTCAAATTAAAACTGCTCCACCTACATATCATTTCCATAACAACCCCTTATCCTTAGAAATATTACATACCCTGATGCCACAAGGGATAGAAATGCCTTGGTTTGAGAAATACAGAGGAAAAGGAGACCCTATCAACCATGTTAATGCTTACACAACTTTATGTAGTGATTTTTTCCTTGATAAGAGACTTTTAGCCAAGCTTTTTCCAAGAACCTTGAAAGATACTACATTAGAATGGTTTCCCAACTTGCCTAATCATTCCATTCGTTCCTTCAATGAACTTGTGGATGCTTTCATAAGTAACTTCCAAGTTCATATGACACCTAAGAAAAAAATGGCCAACCTCATGCGATGTAGGAAAAACACAAATGGAAAAGTCATGGATTTTATCTCATGATACCAATCCTTATATGCCCAAATTGATGTCAAGATTCCTAATGTGCATCTGCAAAAGATGTTTTTGTCAAAAACTTGCACACACACCTTTGGGATAAGCTAACAATGATAAAATTCCTTTTGTTTATGCATTTATGCACCACCTTGTGTGAATATCATAACTCGAGTTCAAGTCATGATTCAAAATCCACTTCTCACCAAGCTGAAAAACCTGAACACAACAATCAAAACAATAATAAAATTCAAAACTTTCATAGAACAAATAGAGGATTTTTACAGTTTAATCCGCCTCCTCAACAACAATCACAAAAAACACAATAAAATAAAACTCAAGTAGCAGTTGTTAAGGCAGCAGTACCTTATCATTACGGGGATCCCAACAGATAATTTACACCCCTACCCAACACCCTCCATAACACAATGAACCAATTAATCCAAAAACGCATGCCCACCTTACCACCTGTTCAACCCCTTGATCCAAATCAGCCATTACCCCCTACATTCAAACCTAATGCTTATTTCCAATTTCATCGCCAAAATGGACATGACACTAAACATTGCAAGCATCTAAAACATTTAGTTCCAAACCTTCTTTATTCAGAACATTTAACCATTATGGGTGTTAATGATAAAGGAAATACATTTGTTGCACCCCCTAACCAGAACTTACAAATCTTCACCAATCCTATGCCTAAACACACTACTTCATTTGTCAAGGCTAGTGAACCTTTAAATCCTAATGTAAAGACTGTTGATACAAATCATGAACAACATGATAAAACTACAACTGTTACCCACAATAGTCCTATGGATATACTTGTGGGTGCGATAGATGTTATCCCTCAAAAGGGCCAAACCACTAAATCTCTTGATATCACTTTTTCTACTAAAGACATATTACAAAACTTCCTGATGGTCCTCTCCACATAGCTGGAAGAATCTATGATAAGCCCACTAATGGGATATTAATAGATCCCACTTGTGGTGAGAATGTCATCACAGAAGAGTTTCTTATATTACATGAGCTATACCAAGATGATTATAATAAACCGATTACATGGATTAAGACTCATACTAGTTTCACATGCCCTAGGATTAGATTGATCGCTCTCCCTTTACAAACAGGACCTAGAACTTTGGAGGTAACATTTTCAATTATTCCACAATCTGATCAATTTCATTTGCGGCTAGGCCACCCTCGATTTTTCTCAATGAAATAATTCTCATCAGTTGTTCACAAGTGTTTGAAGTTTCCACATGGAAATGAGGCATTCACCGTGCACCATAATGGCTTTAATCCCTTATCTTCCAAAGGTAACTTTTCATTAGAATCCTTTTGGCCTGAACCCATGGAACCCATCACTCCCCAAAATGACTTCTTTTTCATAGCATATCAAAATTTCAAAGCAAAGAAAATAACTGAATTATCTCTTTGTGGCATGTCCCCATCCACTTTCGTACCTCCCATCATAGATGAAACCATGCTTCAACCTAAATCAGACATTCAACAAGCTATACAACCTTCTGAAAAACCATTAGACATTTCTCTTCCTTCGTCCAAACAGATAAGAGAAATTGAACCTGATCCTATCATACCTCCTCATGTTAAATAAGTGTACAAAGAAAAAGAGAAAGTGGTTGATTTGTCTTCTTTGGCTTCTTTTTTTCTTCCTTCTTTGGAAGTTGATCTAGGTGGATCCAGAAGACCTCAAAATTTCAGTCTTAGAATCTCATGGGGTCAGCCTCATCGCATAGAGCTTGCAAACACAATCCTGACACAACTTGAACCGCGTCAAAAGGAGGTCATAGGAAAGAGTTATGCTCGGTCAAAGATTGGTCAAACTAACAAACCATGGGGCAAAAAAAAGAAAGGGTGAAAAATTGATTGTCACAAAAGTGGTGAAAATCAACATCATCGCGAAGAGTTTGTCAAGACCTTTCCAACGGTGTTCATTTTGTCAAAAACGGAGTCTGTATGCCAAAGTTACACCAAGTCAAAGTTTTAGTCAAAATGATGATGTTAGCATGTGACGTGGCAGTTGATTGGATGGTGACATGGAAATTGTAGGTGATGTGGCAAAAATATCACAAAATTCACGTACACCATGCTTTATTTTTGAAAAAAATAAAGTGGTGGAAGTTTATTCCAAAATCCATTTGGTGGGATCCCAACGGGATTTGGTGGGATCCAAATCTCCTAAAAATCAAAAAGGTTAACTCATAAATAACCCTCCATTTTAAAGAAAAACAACTTAACAATTCAAAAACAAATAACAAAAAACCAAATGAGGCCATGAATAGGTGTTGAGGGCTTAAGAAAATTAAATTATTTTTTTATTGGGAAGTTATTGTTTTTTAACGGGCTATGTCATATTTAAAGCATATTCTAGCCCGATTTATTAACAAAATAACTTTTTATGGTTATTTTAACCCCTTAAATTGTTATGAAGCCTAATTAAATGCCAAAAGGGGTTGAACAAAATATTTAAAAGGGGTTAATTTTTTTGAGGGGAGTTATTTTATTTATTATGGTGGTTTTTAACCCCATATGCACAATTATGTATAAAAGGGGGTAGGAGTGTGAGTTTTTAATTCAGGTGTTTTGAGAGAAAATGTTATTGTCTTTTGAGGAATTTTTGGAGGAGAACATTACAAGGTGATATTACACCAAGAATTGTAAAAAAAAATTGAGAGTGAGATTGTGAGGAGACTATTGTAAGCTTGGAGAATTGTAAGAAGGCATTTTCAGGTGCTTGGAAATCTTAATAAAGTGGTCCAACATTGAGAAGTGGACCCAGAGATGTAGCTCAAATTGAGCGAACTCTGTTATCAAGCTTGTGATCTCTTATTCTCTTCTAACTTCAATTCCTTTCTAGTATTTTAATTCTTTTAGTTTCTAGTTTATGTTCATTAATTTTTTTGGATAAAGTATTAAGTGTACCTAATTTACTCCCTCAACGGTTAAGATACATAATCACACAATTCTGTTGGATCGGGAAAAATCTGTAATTAGGAGTTAAGTGCAATAGTTTTGTAATTTTCTAATTTTAAATCAGAAGTAGACGAACCTATGTTGACTCAATCCGCTCTTACACCTCAACAACTCCAAAACCACATGAACCAAAATTGTGATGCTAGAGAATGTCGGCGTTGTGGTCGTCTCCTTGCTCATCAATCTAGTATAGAAGAAAACAAAGAAAATCCACCTTCGCCTTTGACATCAGCAATAAATGATCACCCTGCCTCTCTTGACCCACCACTTGATATTCCAATCCAACCTTCACAACAACTTGAACCAATCCAATAGCCAAAAATTTTGATACACCCATCTTTAGAAATCACCCTTCATCCTACCATTGTCATTAATCTTGATGATGATGACGATGAAAAGATTACCAAAATTGATGAAGAAATACACAATAATTTAAATTCTTCATTATTGTCCACCATGAGCTTAAAAGATAAATCCTCTTCATCAAGTGAATAACTTGGTACAACTCCTAGTTTGACACTTCCAATTCTTCCTTTGGACAGTCAACAACCTACGCATTACACTGATTGTGATTGGGAGGCAGATGACTTGTTACATGGTTGACTTGCATTCACCTTGGTATACCTTTTTCATATTTCTTTTATTTTTCTTTCATGTATGTATCGTGTTCCCCTGTGATGTGTGTTTTTTGTTCCCTCTCTTTGTACACTTCTTCTATTCATATCTCTATTCTTCTAATTGTCATTCTTGGTCATTGTATTTTGTTTCGTTTTGTGTTTTCCATTTGGGGATGACACAAAGTGTAGAGATTCCCTATGTCTCTTCCATGTTGACCCAAAAGGTCCTTGTCTTTTCTTTTGTTTTGTGTTTTCCATTTGGGGATGACACAAAGTGTAGAGACACCCTATGTCTCTTCCATGTTGACCCAGAAGGTCCTTATCTTTTCTTTTGTTTTGTGTTTTCTATTTGGGGATGATGCAAAGCATAGAGATGCCCTATGTCTCTTCCATGTTGACCAAAAATTTCCTTGTCTTTTCTTTCGTTTTTTGTTTTCTGTTTGGGGATGACAAAAAGCGTAGAGACGTCCTATGTCTCTTCCATGTTCACCCAAAAGGTCCTTGTCTTTTGTTTTGTTTTGTGTTTTACATTAGTGGATGATGCAAAGTGTAGAGATGCCCTATGTCTCTTCCATGTTGACCCAAATGGTCTTGGTATTTTTCGCTTTTGTTTTTTTTCCTTTTGGGGATGATGCAAAGCATTGAGACTGAAATGTCTCCTTCATGTTGACTCAAAAGATTTTTCCTTTTCATTTTCTTTTTGCTTGTGTTTTCCTTCTGGGGATGATGCAAAGCATTGAGCCCAAAATGTCTCTTCCATGTTGAATCAAAACATACTCTTTTTCCTTTTTTTTTACTCTCTTGTGTCATTATTCCAGTTCTATGTGTATTTGGGGAATGATGACAGTTTTGAGCTCTTTCATAAAAACATTATAGCAACGAACATACTGACCCCAAATCCATAGATCCCTTATGTGTTTGGTGTGCTTTCTTGTCTAGGGGGAAGATCCATTTCTTTGTCTTTCATTTTCCTTGACATGACACATCCTAACTTTGAAACATATGACTTGGCATAAGGCTTTCCAAGTTGGCTCTTGTGTCTTGTTTCCTTTTTTTCATTTTCTTTTCTTTTCTACTTTCAAGTAATTGCTCACAGAACAATTTGTAGCAATTCCTTTAAATTAGGGGGCATACATTATCATAATTCATTTGAATTATTGGTTTCTAGTGTAGCCTTGTCATTTTTGTGATGCATTTGTTACTTTGTGGATGACATTGGGTGTGATGTCTTTCATAAGTTTGATCTATCTCAGCATATTACATTCCTCTTGGTGGCTTGATGCGATGCATTGCATCCCCTAAGTTGTGAATATACTATACTTTGATTGGTCCTCTCTTGGAGACATTAAGCACAATATTCCCTGAGTGACTGACCTTACATAAACTTAACAAGACTTCTTTGAACATATTTTTACATTACATTTTGCATTTTTCCACCTTGCATAACACAACTTGCATGATTGTGGTACCCTTGTCCTTTCGTTCATATTCATTTGTCTTTGTGGCACCTTGTTAAAGTTATCAACGGGCATAACTTTAATATGGTTGAGTGGGAATCCCACCTAGCGGCATGACTTTTCCACTAGCCACTTTTTTGTTTTGTGAGTGCATACCAACTAGCGTATGTTTCTTACCTTTTTGGGCCTTCTCACCCCGTAGAAAACTAGTTTTGTGGCCCCAGAGTGAGTACATTTGGGCTTTCTCACCCAGTGGAATATCATGTGTTATGTCACCCAAGAGTGAGTACACATTCTTTTTTAGCCTAGATCTTATCCACAACTAGTTGGATTAGTGATCGAAGCTTCATTCAATTCTTTTCAACACTTCTATGTTCCTTTGTTCTTCTGTCTAGCTTTCCATGGCATCTTCATCATGGGGGCTTGATCATCTCTCTTGATTTTTGTATTCCATCTTGCTAATGTAAGTGCATTTTAACCCTCTTCTTCATGTTCATGGCTAATTTAGTGTGAGTTTGAAGCAAGTTTATTCTCTCACTAAAGTGGAGGAAAAATGTGTCATAGAAGAATGGTCCCTTGTCATTTTCATGGCCTTTTAGGTCTTGTTCCATGGTATTTGATATATTTTTCTTTTATTTTATGTTTCAACATGGCTTGAACATACATATTTAGGTACTAAAATTCAAATAATGATGTCTTGTGAAGTGTTGTAAGACATTTCTACTTTCTTCTAGAATTTATTCATTACAATTCACCTTAAAAAAACCTTTTTACACATCATCAAGTCCTATTTTGAAGTGTTGTAAAGTATTATAACAAGATTTCACACTTTCCTAGGCACAAATTCACTATTTATCTCTTCTTATGACTTAATTGACCCCTTTATGCCCTCATATGCTTTAAATAAGTGTATTTTTGGATATTATCCCAACAAATAACATTAAATGAAGCATACTTCCCGACACTTGTTTTTAGGTCCTAGGTGGGACCCATTCGCCATGGGTGGCGAATCAGTCCCCCTTGGCCCCAAATTCAAAATACTTTAAATTTCTTTTCAATATTTTATTAAAAATAACCTAATGTCGGCCTGCGATGAGGTATGAATGGTAAAATATGACAAAAGATTGTATAAATAGGCATTTTTCACTTCATTTTACATCTCCAACACATCTTATCATTCATGCATTCAATCTCAAGCATTCAAGCATATTACAACATTAATTCAAGCAACATTCAAAGCACTTTGAAGCATCCATTGACATTACTTCATACTTGCATTATTAAGGATTTGGTAAGTCAATAGAATTTACATGTTGTTAGTTTATCTTTTCTTTACATTTCATTATTTCTTTAAGCGTTTGATTACTACAAGTGGGGTTTGACCAAGGCAAACCCCTATTTGCTAACCCTCAACCATTTTTCCCTTTTGCATGTGTTTATAGACTTAGGTATGCAGATTTATCAAGCATTTATGTGTTGAAAAGTGGAAAGAAAAGTCAACTAGGTGTTTCAAGTCAACTAAAGTGTATTTCTAGCTTGAAGAGTGTTTTCCGTCCATTTCCTACATAATTGACTTCGACAACCTGACAAGCAAACATTTCCAGATTTGGTGTTGCTGAGTTGTCTCCTAGATTTTTAGAAATTTGGGAGAGGACTGATTCGCCACCTATGGAAAATGAGTCCCACCTTAGGACTGGAAACTTGAGTTTTGTCATATTTTAGATCTCGACAAATAAAAACAAGCTTTTGACAGTTTTTCACCAGTAGGTGGACTGATTCGCCACCCTGGGCGAATGAGTCCCACTGTGAAAAATCAGTGATTTTCATCAGCATTCAAAACACTCCAGAATCATCACATTTCATCAAGGTGCACACAAATTCATCCCTATACTTTCTAGTTTGCATTATTTCTTCATTTAATTAGTTGTTTTCATATCACAATGTGTTTTCAAACATAGCTTAAATTGTACTCTTGCATTTATTTTAGTTCATTTTAATCAGTTAATTGCATTTAGTTTACTTCAGTTAGGCATAAAAACATCACACACAACATTAGTTGAATGAACCCCATGCATTTTTGGGTCGTATCTCTCTCCTTTTAGGTGAAAAACCTTAGAAGAGCTAGAGTTGTCCATAGTGACCCAAAAATCTACAATTCAATAACCTTTTCTCTGAGAAAGTGATACTTGATTGATATATGACTGGTTTTGGAATGCATCACTGGATTCTTTGAGATGTTCATAGCACTAGAATTATCACAAAGAATAGAGATAGGTTCATTGTACTCAATTTTCATGTCCTTTAAAGTTTTCTTGATCCATAAAACTTGAATACAACATTCAACTGTTGTAACATATTTTGCTTCTACTATAGAAAGAGTGACAACCTATTGTTTTTTACTCATCCATGAAACCAAACTGTTTCCTAAGAAGAAATCTCCACCACTAGTACTCTTCCTATCATCCACACTTCTTGCCTATTTGACATCTATATATGTTGTTAAGGTGAAATCCTTGCCTTTGGGGTACCATAAAACATAGTTAATAGTACTTTTAATATATTTGAAGATTCCTTTTACAACGTTGACATGTGACTCCTTTGGTATAGTCTGAAACATAACTACCATGCAAACCGCTTGCATTATATCAGGCCTTGATGTAGTTAAATATAGCAAGCTTCCAATCATTGATCTGTACAAAGTCTTATTTGCATTAGGTGATTCATCTATTTTTCTCAACTTTCAGCCAGTAATCATGGGAGTATTGACTTCTCTAGTATCCTCCACACCAAACTTCTTAAGCATTTCTTTTTCATACTTAGTTTGTGATATGGATATCCTTTATCAGTTTATACAATTTGTAAACCAAAAAAAAATCTGAGTTCTCCTAGCATGGACATTTCGAACTCATCTTGCATGTGTGTAGAAAATATTTTTCACATTACATCATTGCTACTACCAAATATGATATCATCCACATAAACTACAACAACGATCATATGTTGAACCTCAAATTTAAGATATAAATTTCTATCAACACAACCTTTCTTGAATCCTTGTTGCTGTAAGTACTAATCCAACCTTGAGTACCATTCCCTTGGTGTATGATGTAGACTGTATAGCACTTTTCTCAATTTGAAAACATAAGTATCATCTTCTAACAACTAAAAATCTTCTAGTTGTTTAATATATACTTTCTCTTACAGGTTTCCATTCAAGAATGTAGATTTAACATCCATATGATATATTTTGAATCCTTTGTAGACTATGAATGCAAGAAACATCTTTATTGCTTCTAGTATTGCAACAGGGGAAAATGTTTCTTCAAAATTAATTCCTTCTACTTATGCATATCCTTTACACACCAATATTTCTTTATTTCTAACCATGGCTCCATCTTCATTCAGCTTATTCTTGAACACCCATTTAGTGCCAATTACATTCTTGCTTGATGGTCTAGGAACCAATTTCCATGTTTTATTCTTTTTAATCTTATTGAGTTCCTCTTCCATTTCTCCTATCCAACTCTCATCTTTACTAGCTTCATCAAAGTTTTTTGGTTCAATCTAAGATAGGAGAGAAAATTTCACTTGTTCCTTGTCCTTTGCAAGTCTTCTTGTAGTCTAAATGCCTTCATTTTTGTCACCAATTATTTGGTCTGCAGGATGATCCTTTTGAACATATTTTGCAGGAGCTCATACAACCACTTCTTCATTCTCTTCTTCTTGTTCTTATTCTTCAACTATTGCACCTACATCATCATCTTTTGATTAAATCTCAAAGTTATTTCTGTTAGGCTCGGCTTGATTTTCATTTTCATCAACCTTGACATTTATGCTTTCCACTATCTTGTGCAGTCTCTTATTGTAACATTTATAAGATTTTCTCTGATTTGAATATCCTAAGAATATCCCTTCATCACAACTTGAATAGAAGCTTCCTAAATCTTCATCTTCTCTCTTAATATAACATTTTCTACCAAACAACTTGAAATGCTTAACTGATGCAGGCCTTCCAAACCATAGTTCATATGGAGTCTTACCATTGTTTGATCTTAAAAGAGCTCTATTCTGAATATACATTGTTGTATGTACTACTTCCTTCAAAAAATTATCTACCACATTTGACTCATTTAACATTGCTCTAGCCATCTCTTTCACAATTTTGTTTCTTTGTTCCACCACTCCATTCTATTGTGGAGTTCTTGGGGTAGAAAGTATCACTTGATTCCATGATCTTCATAATATTCTTTGAATTCACTTGATGTGAATTCTCCACCTCTTTCTAATCTTAGAGATTTATTTCTTCTCCCAGTTTCATTCTCTACTAGCCTTTTGAATTCCTTAAACTTCTAAAATTCTCTAGCCTTCTCCTTTAGAAATGTCATCCAAGCCATTATGGTATAATCATCAATTAGCACCATGAAGTATCTCTCACCAAGAAATCCTCTTGTCCTTGTAGGACCACACCGATCAGTATGAATTATCTCCAAAGGTTTTGTTGTTGAATAATATTTTGTAGGAAATTTAAACTTTGTTTGCTTCCCTTGCTGGCATCCTTTGTAGATTGTATCTGTAGGCTTAGCTATCTTGGGAATTTTCCTGACCAGACCTTTTGAACTTATTTTTACCAAATTGTCAAAGTTTACATGACCTAGCCTTCTATGCCACAACCAAATCTGATCTTCTTGGATGATTAAACACATTTGGCCTTTTATGTTATTGAGATTATATAGATTGTTGTCAATCCTCACTCCTTGAGCAATTGTTTTTATATTCTTTCTTATCTTGCAACTATCTAAATTAAATACAACTTTGTATCCATTGTCACACATCTAGATAACACTAAGAATATTATGTTTCATACCTTCAATATAGAGCATGTCTTTGGTCTTATTTTTTCCCATCTATGCTCAAAATTCCCTTACCATGAATCTTGGTAGCAGTATTGCCACCTAGGCTTATGGATCCTCATTTTCTCATTTTGAGTTCAATGAATTTTCTTTTATCTCTAGTCATATGCTTGGAGAAGCCACTACAAATTACCCACAAATCTTATTCCTTTGCATTCAATGTTGTTTTGGAAATCATAGACTAAGTTGAATTTAGTTATTTCTCCTTCCATATTTTCTTAGGTTTATTTTCAACCTTCTCTTCCTTTTTATCAGAAACTTCAATTTCCTTTTCAACTTTGGAAGATGCATTTTTCTTCTTCTCATACTGAGCATTTGGAATTACAATTTTTTCTCTACAATTTCTAGCTACATGACCAAAAAAATTTCAATTAAAACAAACTATATTCATGTCAACCAAGGGAGCAAATGGATTTTTTCTTACAAAATTTGTATTATTTTTTGGAATGACTCTACATTCTCTATCCCTATGACCAAAATTATACATGTATAGCAATACCCATTAAAGTATGATGAGTACCTAGTCATGGTGTTTCTTTTAGTTGAATGAGCAGATCTTCCTTGTCTAGGCCTCCTTGGATAGTGTACTCTGTGAAACTTTCATCATCTGTCCTTTTTATATTATGCTTCCTCTCTTCCTTATCAAGGACTTTTCTATTTTCTTCAACTGGTTTCTTCTCTTTATTAGACTTCTCTGCTACAATTGATTTCTTTTCATTTTTATGTAGAGCCAGATAAAAAACTCACTAGTTTCCAACAGGTTCAAAATACATTCTTTGCTTGTTCATAAAATCCTTCAATGACTCTTGGTTTCCCACAAGGTTACAATACACCAAATGGACTCCATGGCCTCAGATGGCTTAATCAACACACTAAAAACCTTCCACATGGTACACATGACCCCACAAACACAATTATCTCACTAAAGATATCAAGGAACTCCAACCATGCACCTTTTTCATACTAGCCGCCTCATATCTAGTAGCATTCCCTAAAGGAACAACCACATATAACTTTTTATGTTGACTATATATCCTAAATATAAAATCATATTTGAGTACCCATTTGGCCACTTTAAAACATATCAAAAATTGGGTAGTTTTTGTTTTGAGGAGTTTGCATCAAAACTAGATTGTTACATTTCTAAATAGGCCTAATTAGGCTCCTACACAAGGTGGGTTATTGATTCTAACACTCCCAAACCTCAAATATCCCAAATAACTCTTCAACCACATCAAATAAATTTTGCACATGCTCATTTAACTGACTCTTATTCTTTACCAATGCTCTTTCTATAAACCCTAACCTTTATGGATCCTTTTCATGCCAAAACAATGCAAAAACAACCTAGGGCATCATCCCAAAGGCACAAAATATCCTCTTTGGACCCTTTAACTTTTGGATCATTTATAATACATATAAATATGCCATTCTAAATTTTTTTAGGGATTTTAATCATTTAGAAATGAAGATATGCAATTTTCAAGGTTTGTTGTGACCCTAAACCAAAATTTTAACCCTTTTTACAAAAATTGCAATATCTTTCTTTACAATAAATGAAATGAAGAAAAAAAATAATAATCATAAACTAGATTCAATACCCTAACATCTCCAATTTATTTTAGACCTTTATCTATCTGTACAAACATGTACAATGGTATGCAATAGAGAAAAACCTAGGAATTTTACAAGAAAATAGTGCCTTTATTGTCTCATTTCATATCAAAACTGACTCTTCTCTTTTACAATGATGCACAAGGAATTTTTATGCATTTTCCAATTCATTCCAACTTTTTACTATTTACTTATCAACTACTATATTCCTTTGACTCTTCACATTCCACTTCTTTCATTTTTTGAAATTTGACAATATATCTAGGGCATCACCATTTAACTTTAGTTTGCTTCACAATTGGCCTAAAATTCTAAGAAAATCTATAGGGGGGCCATATAAAAATTGTCTCGAGCCTAGATCCTTGAAATTTATAATTGATCCATCAATCTAGGTGAAATCGTGGTTTGAGACCGATGTTCGGGTTTTTCATCTATCTCGGGATTGTTCGTCTTTGGCGGATTACCCCAATTGTCCTTATCTCCGTCGTTTTCCTAGAATCTGCTATTCTTCAAAGATTCGACTTCTTCACGGATTTCCGTCGTCTCTGAATTTTCCCAAAATCATTCATTCCCTATTTTTTTTGAAATTTGCAAAATGTCTCCTCCTTCGCGGAAATCCATCTCTGGCAGATTTTCCCAGAATCTGGTAGAAAATGATGGAATATGGAATAGCATGATGTGTTATAGGTGATGGTGCATCTTATGGTTCATTTATGCTATTTTGAGATCTCACATGTTGTTTATTGATTAATAATGATCAGATTGAATTAACAATAGGTGTTTTCATGTTTATTCTGCTGGAATCCGTCTAGCCAAGAATTCTCTGAAATTCCTCCTTGGCTTGGATTCCGCAGACGGTCCTGAAACCCGAAGTTTAACATGATCATTTTATATGAGGTTTATTAAGGTTTAATGATGATTTTGATTGATTAACCCTCACTGGTGTTATCTTTATTATGTTTCCTTTGTTAAGTGCAGGCTGAATCTAGCAAGGTAACAGCTGGGAAGGCTAAGGGTGACATGGAGGGATCTTCCATATCCAAAGCAGAAAGAATTAAGATGGACATCAAGAGCATAATCCCAGAGAGAAAGATCACTTCTATCTGGTCAGAAGTAAATGATACCAATGTTGGACTATGGGACTATGAGGAGTTCAAAGGTAGAATGGCAGAATAATTTCTTCCTTTGGTGCCTAGGAGAATGTTAGAATTAGGATTGGTGCATGTAGCTGGTTTTCCTTCCATGGTGCAATGATATGAGTTAGTCCTTGAATGTGCAAGGCATTATGACAGTGATACATAGAGAATTATTGGTCCTCAGGGACGAATTGTGGAAAATTTAAATCTTGTCTCCATAGCTCAGACTTTTGATATGCCAGATAGATCTCATGTGGTGGAATTCAACATGAAGGTAGCTAAGGAGTACTATGAAGAAGAGACTATTAAATCACAATAGCTTATCAATTCCTGGCTGAAGAAGCCCAAGTCTCATTATTCCAAACTGCCTAAACAGCTATTTAGGGAAAAATTCAAGGTGTATTATGATGCCATCACTCTTCTTAGCAGGATGGTTGAATTAAAGAATGTTGGTATGTTTGAGAATTGGATGTGCCATCTTATTGTGAGGATGGAACAAGAAAATACTTACTATAATGGGGAAGGTGTCATAAGTAGAGTGATTCATGAGCAATTGTCCAATGTGCTGCAAACCAAGACCTTCACAATGACCTCATACTTAATCTATGAACTTGCAAGATCTCATCCATAAAAGGGATTAAGTACCAAGGGTGTCTTTGGGCAGGATGTTATTTATGAGGTGTACTCTCAATTGCATTTGGGAAGCTCGAGCTAAGGGAGGGTGAATGATGCATTCACCATGCATATTACCATATTGCTTCAGGGAGCAGAACACATGAGGATTTTAGACCAAGCCAAGGAGCTCATCAAGAAATATGGTGCTTGGTTCATTCATTTCCCAACCTTCTCATACATCCAGGTTGATGGTTGTCAGAGGGCTCCATACAGGCTTCCAAGGTATCCCACTGATCATATCCTACTTCTGGAGGTCACTTGACAAATATGTGATTTTGATGTTGTTTTTAAAAGAGACAAACATAAGACTTGTTTTGGTGAAGACTTCCCTTTGAGGATAAGCACTGGAGAAGAATTCCCTTCCATTATTTTTTCGCAAGCTTCAGAAGAAGAGATTAGTAATCTTGGCTTATCTTTCCATTCCAAGAGGTCCATATTTGATATAACAGGTGAAGCCCAAAGGAAGGCCAGTAGAGAGTATAGCCATAAGGTTGATCTAGAAGACTACTAGGCCAATTGCAGTGATGAATATGAGGTCAGGAAGAAGAAGTTTTCTCAGATTCTAGTTGAATCAGTCCATTTATATAATGTGAAGGCAGTTCCTGATTAGCTCGAAGATGATGGGGATCTGATTCAAGGCCATGCTTATGAGGTGGTAAAGGACAGGCCAATTGGTGAAGTAGATTGGCTAGAAAAAGAAAAGATATAATTAAAATAGTTAATGGATCCAGTCACAAAGTTTACCAGAATGTGGCTAAAGCATAAAATTTGGGAGTTGGAAAATGAAGGTGTACAATGCACCTATGATCTGATGGGAGATTTGGACCCTCACTCCACTTCTAAGGAATCAACTAAGAAAGATCCTAAAGGAAAAGGTAAGGTGGATTCCCCTTTTAAAATCAAGATTAAAGGTGTTCAAGGGGAGGAAGTCCAAGAAACAGAAAAATAGAGAAAAGCAATTGCCAAGAAAAGAGGGCATACTTCAAGGACTAAGAAGTCTGAAAAGAAAGAAACTAAAAAGCAGAGTCTTGAATTTGATGTCCTGTGCCTAAAAGAAGGAGAATTGTAAGATTATCACAAAAGGAAAGTTCCAAAGATGGAGCAGAAGTGCGTCCACCTGTGGTAAATGTAGAGAGTTCAGGAGAAAAGACAGGTATATACAAGGAAGTCTAGGACTCCTTCTCCTAAGGATAGTGTGCCCAAAGCAGACACTCCTCCAGTTACTTCTCATGAAGAACAACATGATAGTGTCCCTGAAGCCAAAAACGATGAGTTAGGTGAATCCAAAGAGGCTGAGGATCATCCACACAATGAGGGAGAAGAGTTTCATGAGGGTGAGCTTTATAGTGTAGAGGCAGAAGTAGAAAAAGTGATGCAGTCTCCTCTAGTTGCATATGAAGAGTCACCTGTTGGAACTGAAGAGGTCAAATCACCTCCAACAGAAGAAGAAGAAGAAAAGGTTCTTTCACCTTTGCACAGGGAAGAGCATGTTGAAGAGAAGGAGAATAAGGCAGAGGAGGTTTCTGAGAAGTAGGGTTTGAATAAAGAAGTACCTAAGGATCAGTAAGAGGAAGTTAGACAGAGCGAAGTGCAGTTAGAGTCCACTATTCCAGAATGGATAGACAAGGAAATAAAGAGAAAGAAAGTTGTTGTGGAGTATACTCCACCTAACTAGGATGAGTTTCTAGCCAAGATTGGAAAGGATAAAGATAAGAAGAAGGACAAGGTCATTTCAAGGATTGAAAGAGATGAGGCAAGTAATAGAGTGGTCCACATTGCAACTCCTGCTCCGGACAAGAATATGGATGAGGTAACTACAAAATATTATAACTTGCAGACTATCAATTTAGAAACTACTTCCATTGAGAAGGACATTGAAAATTATCAGGGTTGTAGTGCAAAACCCTTACCCCAAGAGACTATCACTGAGCTTCAAAGAATGAAGGATTCCATTCTTGCGACTGCAAATTGGCTGCAAGGGGTGCAAACTAAAGGAAATGATGCTATCAAGGACATTCTATCATTTGGGAAAGATGCAATCAAGGAAATTGATCGGTTGAAGGAGGTGTTAGCTCAAGATAAGGAAGATACAAACCTCCTGCTGTAGAAAACTAAAACCATCATGGAGTATACCAATGACAGGATTATAAGTGATGGAATTCTCCCTTCCTCCAGAGCTACTAAACCTTGGGAATGGTTTGAAGCTTTGAAAATAAGGAAAAAGGTTCTAAAAAAGATCTAGAAGTAGAGGAGGAAAATTGATGATACCCTAACTGGTGTCTATAATGGTTGCATTGCTTTCTATGAGATAATGATAGGGAGAATGAAGATTGCACCTAAATATTTGAGTTTAGAGCAGTTGAAAAAGTGGTGGCAAGATGTTTATGCTCCAATCAATGATGATACTATTACTGAACACCAGTTAGATGATGCGGCCACCTATATTGCTGTCATTGATAAATATCTAACATATAAGGTTGAGTGGGATAAATCAGTGAAACAATCAAGGGAGGATATTACATCAATTGAGAGTCGACTTAAGGTTTTTCCTTTACCACCTGTGGCTGACTTGGATAAGGTACTTTTGAAGGTGCATGAAATGTTGGATAAAAATAAAGACAAAGGGGAAGGAAGTTAATGTTGGGCTGCATCGAGATTTGTGCTTCCTGATTATTTTGCATGCATTGGTCCAAGTTGCATTAGAGATCCCAAGCTGACCTGGATGAAGTTCATGCATTTAATGCATATTTTACTTTATTTTTGAATTTCTCTTGGCCGACTTGTTTTGTGGAAAAATATTATTGTAAAATCTGGCTAGGCTGACATGTTTTGGGAATTTTCTATAAATATGGCATTTTTCCTCAATTGTAAGGGTTAAGTATAGACATAGACGAATAGAGAGATAGTTGATTTTAGAGAAAATTAAATAGAGTAAGAGTTAGAAAGTAGTTATTCTCAAGCAAATATTGTAACAAAAAGTTGGAATTGTTGCTACAGTGGATAATTTGATGCAAGTAATGGCATTCTGATTTGATGTCATACTTGTGTTCTTCTTATCTTGCATGGTTCTTGTTATTCTATCTTTAGAATTGCTCTCAGGAAATTTTATATTTAGATATTTAGAGTTAGATTTGATTCAATGATGTTTATGGTTTGATGTTTGAAGTGTTGCAACAATCCCTAGTCCATACTTTTCGCAACCAACTGATTGTTAGTTGCTTTGCAAAGTTAGCCTGGACTTCTATATTCATTGTGCTTAGTTCAATTGTGAGAGTTTATTCATTTCAATTGTAATAGGATTGTTTTGAATGAGTGTTCATGATCTGAAAATATTTACACCTTAGAAGATTGCACTACTTCTATAAGATTGCAGATTCATCTGGGTCAAGTAGAAATTAGTTTTTGGGGATTGGTCCATTTCGAGTGTTTTGTCATTTGCATTGTTAATCTTAGGAGTAGTACTAATCTATAAATCTCTTTGAAACCCTCATATTTTGTTATTTCTTTAATTATCGGGTTAGATTTAGGATTGAAGTATTATTACATTGCTAGATCTAATAAATTAGAGATTCAATATTTTTCTTATAGTAAGGTCCCATTGTGATTACCAACATTTTCACATTTATCACTGACTTGTTTATGCATTGTCAAGACCTGACATTAGAGACCTTGGGGTTATCTCTTGAGGCTTGCTCATAGAGATTTACCTTTCAAGAGAGATAGGATATTATATTCTGTCTGAATTGTTATTGTGTAGACAGTGTGACAAATATAATATGGGAACTCAGGATGATGTCAAAAATGTATTTATTGGAAAAGTGTGCACTCCAGAAGAAAGGAAAGGAATAATCGATACAATACATAGATATCCAGATGTGATAGTCTGGAGTTATGAAGACTTAAAGACTTATGATACATCAATCATAACTCATACTATCCCTCTCAATCCAGGAGTAAAACCTTTCAGACAGAGGCAAAGGCCCATCAATACTCTACTAGAACCTATAATACAGAAGGAAGTGGAGAAACTATTGTCTGCAAGAATCATATTTCTAGTCAGACACTCAACTTGGGCTGCGAACCTAGTTCCAGTGCGAAAGGAAAATGGTGAAATCAGGCTATGTGTAGATATCAGGAACCTAAACAGAGCATCAGAAAAGGATAATTATCTAGTACCCTCATTGGATGAAGTTCTCCAGATTGTCAATGGTTCTCAGATGATGTCTTTCTTGGATGGTTATTCATAATACAACCAGGTCATGGTGTAGTATGGAGACAGGCACAAGACTACTTTCACCACCAAGTGGGGCACTTTTTCCTATAGGAGGATGCCCTTTGGCTTGATTAATGTTGGAGCCACATTCCAAAGAGCCATGGAAATTGCCTTTAAAGACATAATTGGTAAGTGCATAATCATTTATGTGGATGATCTGACAGTCTTTTCCAAGAAGAGAGGTGATCATATCTCAGATTTGTGCAAGGTGTTCCAGAAATGCAGAGAGTTTGGGATATCTTGCAATCCAAAGAAATGCATCTTTGGAGTTACAGAGGGTAAATTGTTGGGGCATGTTCTCTCTGAGAAAGGAATTGTAATTGATCCAGAACGAATAGAAACTATACTCAAGATTCCACCACCCACTAGCAAGAAAGAAATGATATCATTCTTTGGCAAGATCAACTTTGTGAGGAAGTTCATCACTATATTCACAGAAATAGTCAAGCCATTGAATGCAATGTTGAAGCAAGAGGCCCAAGTTGAATGGAATCTAGAAGCAAAGGAAGGATTTGTAGAGATAAAAAGGGCTATTGCTGAAGCTCCTGTTTTGGTGAGTCCAAATTATGCTAAAGCATTCTATATATATTCATTTGCTTCTGATCACTCCTATGCTACTATGTTAACTCAAAAATATTACCAAGGAAATGAACATCCCATAGCATTCATGAGTGCACCATTGAAGGATGCAGAGCTGAGATACCCAATTGTGGGAAAGTAGGCCTATGCCTTAGTTAGAGTTGTAAAGAATTTTAGACACTATATCTTAAGAAACAAGGTTTTTTCTATAGTTCCTGATCCTGCAATCAAGCTGTTGTTGATGCAGAATGAGTTAGGAGAGCACAGAGCTAAGTGGGTAACTATGTTACAAGAGTATGACATTGAGATTCAACCCATGAAGCTGGTAAGAGGGCAGGGACTTACAAAGACAATGGCGGAAATAGGCCCTGATCTTATAGCTCAGAATTATAATTTAGAGGATGTCTCTCCTGGCGAGTGGTATGATGACATTGTTCACTATCGCCTGACTCAAAGATGCCCTAATCATTTGAATGGCATAAAAAGAAGGGCACTCCGATTAAAGAGTGACAGTTTCATGCTGAAAGGAGTTGTTCTATATAAGAAAAATCATGAGGGTGTTTACTTAAGGTGCCTAGGAAAGGAAGAGTCTGAAAGAGTGATGTTAGAATTTCATGATAGATATGGTATAGACCATGGATCAACACCTTCTACAACAAACTAGATTCTGAGAGCTGGTTATTATTGGCCTACATTGTTTAAGGACACACACAACCATGTTAGAACTTGTCATGTGTGTCAGGTTGTAGCAACCAGAGAGAAGTATGCAACACTCCCACTCCAACCAATCTTTGACGTAAAACCTTTCGCATAGTGGGGGATGGACTTCATAGGTCCAATCAATTTTCCTTCCTTTGTAGGTCACAGGTATATCCTTATTGTCACTAATTATTTTACAAGATGGACTAAGGCCCTTGCTTGCAAGCAATGCACTTCTGAGGTGGTAATTAATTTCGTCGAATCAGGTATCCTTAACCATTTTGGATGTCCTATGTCTTTAGTTTGTGATAATGGTCCTACATTTTCATCATTAAAGTTTTCTAACTAGGCTTTTGATCATGGGATTATCATTAAGTTTGCATCCAATTATTACCCTTAGGGTAATGGTTTTGTTGAGTCATCCAACAAAAATCTCCTGACTGTTATCCGTAAACTGTTAGAAAGAAATCCTAAGGATTGGCACACCCAACTCATATTTTCTCTTTGGGTAGATCGTACAAGACATAAGACTTCCATAGGAATATCCCCTTACCACCTAGTTTATGGGTTAGAGCCCATGTTTCCTATCTAGTTAAAAATCCCCACCTTGTAGTTCATTAATGAATATTATGATGAGGAGGATAAGTGTGAGGCCAGACTTTCTGAATTGTTACACCTTGAAGAAAAAAGAGATGAAGCCCTGGAAAAATTTGCTAAATATCAGGGGGTAGTCAGAAAATGTGTGACAGAAGAGCCAAGGTAAAATCTTTTAAGATTTTTGACTTGGTTCTTTACTAGGATAAAGCCCATGATCGTAAGGGGAAGCATGAAAATTTTGATAAACTTTGGCTTGGCCCTTACCAGATTTCAGAAATTCTGGGAGATAATGCTTTCCGTTTGAAAACTCTCACTGGGGAGGATATCCCACTGCCTATCAATGGGCAGTACCTGAAGCATTATTTCTAGGCTTGAGCTTTTTTTAGCTCTTTCTTGTACATAGTTAGATTAGGTTTCCTTTATATTTTGTTTGCTTTGTTTGCTTTTGTTATAGTAGGTTTCCCTTTCTGCTTTGCTTTTGTTTGTTTTGGTTAGTGTAGGTTTGCTTTTGGTTTGGTTTGTCTTTTTTCTGCTCTTGCTTTGGAGGTTTTCCTATTTTCTCCTGGATGTGTTGCATCTACATGACAAATTTATCTTTATCTGGGACTATTCTAAGTATTTTATTGGTGGACTTTAGTCTTGTGTCTCAAAAGGATGGTTGAAGTCTTTGTTATCATCAAGCAGTCTAAATTTTTTATTTATATAAGATGGGTCACTGGTTTTGATTTGAATTTGAAGTATTCTAAAATCTTATATCTTTCATACATCTTAAGTATCCTGATGTTACCATAGGATCCTTGTGAAGTTTTGTTAGGTGAAAAATCCTATTTATGCTTCAGTGCCACTGTGGTTCTCATCCCTGAGTGTGAACTTCATTGTTCACAGGTTGAAATGGAAAAGAAAGGAAAAGAATATCAAAAGAAGGAAACAGAGAAATATTGATAGTCAAATGAATTCAATCTATCAGGAGTATCCGAATATCTCTATCAGGGATATAAACGCCTGGCTGGCAATAGAGCTATGTTCGGGAGAGTCATAGTGATAACCTCATCAGGGCTATAAACGCATGACTAGCAGCGAGGCTCTATCCAGGTTGCTTTTGAAGTTAGAATCTTTACGTAGCCTGTTGTGACTAAACTTGGTTTCTACAGTAGCCTAAGGAGGGAAATGAGCTCATATGCACACATGCTATGGAGTTTTTGATAGTGATACTGAATCTAGAGATTTTGGGTTCTCGATTCATGTCTGTCATCAAATGCTATGGAGCATTTTCCCAGTAGAGTTGCCATTTTTTGTGCATTTTTCGCACACACGCCCCGCTGAAAGCAGGGACCCTCTTTTATTTTGGCTTTTTCGTGTCTTGGCCCTTTCATTTTGAGGATTAAATTTTCCTTGGCATGTGCTTAAATGTTTATCTTGCTGGTCTAAGTGATTTCCCTAAGTTTCACATTGAAGATCTTTAGTTTTGAGCTCAGTTTGGGTTTTTACCCTAGTTAGGGATTTTCCACCCCATGCGGATTTTCCCAGATACTGCTAAATTTTTGGTCGAAGACTATGGTCTGGAGATTTGCAGTCTTCATGGATTTCCATGTGGACTGGATTTTTCTGAATTTTGTCCTATCATCGGGTTCCTAGATTTTCCTAGCGGTCTTGTCGGTGACATTTATGTCATTTGTACGATTGGTGAGGGATGCATTTAACCGATCTTTGAGTTCTTTTGTGCCTTTATGCTTTATTATTTTTTATTGATTGAGTTGAGGAGTTCATTCTTGGAAGTATTTGATTTGATTTTAAGCATTAAGTTTGCAGATTGTGGGTTTTGGTTGTGATTTCCTGTGCACTTTTGTTTCTATTCTTTGTGTAGCGCCATTAAACTAGCATTTGTTATTTTTGAGATCAATTTCTACTTCATCAATGGTATGTATATGATTTCCCTACTTTTGATTGATGAAAGTTAGCGTTGTTTTGGCATTTTGGGTGTATTCAAGGTTCAAATTTCTGCATGATTTGAGAGTTTGATGCTAGGGTTGCATGATATTGTTTAATTTTTGGTTTCCTAAGCAAGTTTCAACTTCACTCTTTCATTCGCATCAAGAGATAACTTGCTTGTGAACCGTGAGTCCCCCTAGTAAAGAATTAGTAGTTGAAGTGATTAAATCCTGAGCTTGCCTGTGCATTAATGGAAGACCTGTCAGGTTTGATATCTAGGGCATCACCATTTAACTTTAGTTTGCTTCCCAATTGGCCTAGAATTCTAAGAAAATCTATAGGGGGCCCATATCAAACTTATCTCAAGCCTAGATCCTTGAAATTTATAATCGATCCATCAATCTAGGTGAAATCATGGTTGGAGACTAATGTTTGGGTTTTTCATCTATCTCGGGATTATCCATCTCTGGTGGATTACCCCGATTGTCCTTGTCTCCATCATTTTCTCATAATCCACTATTCTTTCAAAGATTCAGCTTCTTCACAGATTTCTGTCATCTCTGGGTTTTCCCAAAATCCTTGATTCCCTATTTTTTCCGAAATTTGCTAAATGTCTCCTCCTTCGTGGAAATCCATCTCAGGCAGATTTTCCCATAATCTAGTAGAAAATGATGGAATATGGAATAGCGTGATGTGTTAATAGGTGATGGTGCATTTTATGGTTAATTTATGCTATTTTGAGATCTCACATGTTGTTTATTGATTAATAATGATCATATTGAATTGACAATAGGCATGTTTTCATGTTTATTCCACTGGAATCTATCTGGCCTGGAATTCTCTAAAATTCCTCTCTGGCTTGGATTCCGTGGATGCTCCTAAAACCTGAAGTTTAACATGATAATTTTATATGAGGTTTTATAAGGTTTAATGATGATTTTGATTGATTAACCTTTGCTGGTGTGATCTTTATTATGTTTCCTTTGTTAAGTGCAGGCTGAATCTAGCAAGGTAACAACTGGGAAGGCTATGGGTGACATGGAGGGATCTTCCATATCCGAAGCAGAAAGAATTAAGATGGACATCAAGAGCAGAATCCTAGAGACCAAGATCACTTCTATCTAGTCAGAAGTAACTGATACCAATGTTGGACAATGGGACTATGAGGAGTTCGAAGGTAGAATGGTAGCACAAGATCTTCATTCGCATCAGGAGATAACTTGCTTGTGAACCGTGAGTCCCCCTAGTAAAGAATTAGCAGTTGAAGTGATTAAATCTTGGGCTTCCTTGTGCGTTAATGGCAGAGCTATCAGGTTTGATATCTAGGGCATCACCATTTAATTTAAGTTTTCTTCCCAATTGGTCTAGAATTCTAAGAAAATCTATAGGGGGCCCATATCAAACTTATCTCGAGCCTAGATCCTTGAAATTTATAATCGATCCATCAATCTAGGTGAAATCATGGTTGGAGACTGATGTTCAGGTTTTTCATCTATCTCATGATTGTCTGTCTCTGGCGGATTACCCCGATTGTCCTTGTCTCCATCATTTTCTCAGAATCCACTATTCTTCAAAGATTTCCATCATCACTTGATTTTCCCAAAATCCTTGATTCCCTATTTTTTCCAAAATTTTCTAAATGTCTCCTCCTTCACAGAAATCCGTCTTTGGTGGATTTTCCCATAATCTAGTGGAAAATGATGGAATATGGAACAACGTGATGTGTTAATAGGTGATGGTGCATTTTATGGTTAATTTATACTATTTTGAGATCTCACATGTTGTTTATTGATTAATAATGATTGGATTGAATTGACAATAGGTGTTTTCATGTTTATTCCACTGGAATCTGTCTGGCCCAGAATTCTCTCAAATTCCTCCCTAGCTTGGATTATGTGGATGGTCCTAAAACCCGAAGTTTAACATGATAATTTTATATGAGGTTTAATAAGGTTTAATGATGATTTTGATTGATTAGCCTTTGCTGGTGTGATCTTTATTATGTTTCCTTTGTTAAGTGCAGGCTGAATCTAGCAAGGTAACAATTGGGAAGGCTATGGGTGACATGGAGGGATCTTCCATATCTGAAGCAGAAAGAATTAAGATGGACATCAAGAGCAGAATCCCAGAGACCAAGATCACTTCTATCTAGTCAGAAGTAATTGATACCAATTTGGACAATGGGACTATGAGGAGTTTAAAGGCAGAATGGTAGCACAAGATCTTCCTCTGGTAGCTAGGAGAATGTTAGAATCAGGATTGGCACATGTAGCTAGTTTTCCTTCCACGGTGCAGTGTTATGAGTTAGTCCTTGAATGTGTCAGGAATTACAACAATGATACATAGAAAATTATTGGTCCTTAGGAAAGGATTGTGACAAATTTAAATCCTATCTCCATAGTTTAGACTTTTGATATTCCAGATAGATCTCATGTGGTGGCATTCAACATGAAGGTAGCTAAGGAGTACAGTGAAGAAGAGATAGCAACTTATCAATTCCTGGCTAGAGAAGCTCAAGTCTCATTATTCCAAACTGCCTAAATAGCTATTTAGGGAAAAATTCAACAAGGAGTATTATGATGCCATCACTCTTCTTAGGAGGGTGGTTTGATTAAAGAATGTTGGTATGTTTGAGAATTGGATGTGCCATGTTATTGTGAGGATGGAACAAGAAAATACTGACTATCATTGGGCAGGTGTCATAAGTAGAGTGATTCATGAGCAATTGTCCAATGTTTTGTAAACCAAGACCTTAACAATGACCTCCTACTTAATCTATGCACTTGCAAGATTGCATCCATACAAAGGATTAAGTACCAAGGGTGTCTTTGGGCAGGATGTTATTTATGAGGTGTACCCTCAATTGCACTTGGGAAGCTCGAGCTATAGGAGGGTGAATGATGCATTCACCATGCATATTACTACATTGCTTCAGGGAGCATAACACATGAGGATTTCAGACAAAGCCAAAGAGCTCACCAAGAAATATGGTGCTTGGTTCATTTAGTTCCCAACCTTCTCATACATTCGGGTTGATGGTTGTAAAATGGCTCCATACAAGCTTCCAAGGTATCCCACTAATCATATCCTACTTCTGGAGGTCACTCAATAGATATGTGATTTTGATGTTGTTAAAAGAGACAAACATAAGAATTGTTTAGGCAGAGATTTCCATTTGAGGATAGGCACTGGAGAAGAATACCCTTCCATTATTTCTGCCCAAGCTTCAGAAGAAGAGATGAGTACTCTTGGCTTATCTTTCCATTCCAAGAGGTCCACATTTGATATAACAGGTGAAGCCCAAAGGAAGGCTAGTAGAGAGTATAGCCATAAGGTTGATCTGAAAGACTACTCGGCTAATTGCAGTGATGAATATGAGGTCAGGAAGAAACATTTTTCTTAGCTTCCAGTTGAATCAGTTTGTTTATATAATATGAAGGCAGTTCCTGATCAACTTGAAGATGATGGGGATGTGATTCAAGGCCATGCTTATGAGGCAGTAAAGGATAGACCAATTGGTGAAGTAGATTGGCTAGAAGAAGAAAAGATATAATTAAAATAGTTAATGGATCCAGTCACCAAGTTTACTAGAATGTGGCTAAAGCATAAAATGTGGAAGTTGGAAAATGAAGGTGTATAGTGCACCTATGATCTGATGGGAGATTTGGACCCTCACTCCACTTCTGAGGAATCAACCGGGCAAGATCTTAAAGGAAAATGTAAGGTGGATTCCCATTTTAAAATAAAGATTAAAGGTGTTCAAGGGGAGGAAGTCCAAGAAATAGAAAGACAGAGAAAGCCAATTGCCAAGAAAAGAGGGCATACTTCAAGGAATAAGAAGTATGGAAAGAATGAAACTGAAAAGCAGAGTCCTGAAGTTGATGTTCCTGTGCCCAGAAGAAGGAGAATTGTAAGATTATCACAAAAGGTAGGTTCCAAAGATGGAGTAGAAGTGGGTCCACCTATGGTAAATGTAGAGAGTTCAGGAGAAAAGACACAGGTATATACAAGGAAGTCTAGGACTCCTTCTCCTAAGGATAGTGTGCCCAAAGCAGACACTCCTCCAGTTACTTCTTATGAAGAACAACATGATAGTGTCCCTGAAGCCCAAAACGATGAGTTAGGTGAATCCAAAGAGGCTGAGGATCATCCAGACACTGAGGGAGAAGAGTTTCATGAGGGTGAGCTTTATAGTGCAGAGGCAGAAGTAGACAAAGTGATGCAGTCTCCTCTAGTTGCATATGAAGAGTCACCTGTTAGAACTGAAGAGGTCAAATCACCTCCAAGAGAAGAAGAAAAGCTTTTGTCACCTTTGCATAGGGAAGAGCATGTTGAAGAGGAGAATAAGGCAGAGGAGGTTTCTGAGAAGCAGGGTTTGAATAAAGAAGTACCTAAGGATTAGTAAAAGAAAGTTAGACAGAGTGAAGTGCAGTTAGAGTCCATTGTTCTAGAATTTCTAGACAAGGAAATAAAGAGAAAAAAAGTTGTTGTGGAGGATACTCCACCTAACTGGGATGAGTTTCTAGCCAAGATTGGGAAGGATTAAGATAAGAAGAAGGCTAGGGTCATTTCAAGGATTGAAAGAGACGAGGCAAGTAATAGAGTGGTCCACATTGCAACTCCTACTCTGGACAAGAATAGGGATGAGGTAAATACAAAAGATTATAACTTGTAGACTATCAATTTAGGACCTACTTCCATTGAACAAGACATTGAAGATTATCAAGGTTCTAGTGCAGTCACCTTGGGTAGATTGAGAAAAGAAATGAAAACTAAACAGGAGACGAAGGAGATTGAGGGCCTCAAGAAATGTTTGGAAGATTTGATGAAGCCCTTGCAATCTATTAACCCCTTGTCCTCTGCTGCAAAACCCTTACCCCAAGAGACTATCACTGAGCTAGAAAGAATGAAGGCTTCCACTCTTGCCACTACAAATTGGCTGCAAGGGGTGTGAACTATAGGAAATGATGCTAGCAGGGACATTCTATCATCTAGGAAAGATGCTATGAGGGAAATTGATTTGTTGAAGGAGGTGTTAGCTCAAGATAAGGAAGATACAGACCTCCTGCTATAGAAAACTAAAACCATCATGGATTATACCAAGGACAGGATTATAAGTGATGGAATTCGCCCTTCCTCCAGAGCTGCTGAACCTTGGGAATGGTTTGAAGCTTTGAAAATATGGGAAAAGGTTCTAAAAGATATCTACAAGCAAAGGAGGAATATTGATGATACCCTAACTGGTGTCTATAATGGCTGCATTGCTTTCTTTCAGATAATGATAGGGAGAAGGAAGATTGCACCTAAATATTTGAGTTTAGAGCAGTTGATAAAGTGGTGACAAGATGTTTATGCTCTAGTCAGTGATGATATTGTTAGTGAACACCAGTTAGATGATGCGGCCACCTACATTGATGTCATTGATAAATATGTAACATATAACGTTGAGTGGGATAAATCGATGAAACAATCAAGGGAGGATATTACATCAATTGAGAGCCGATTTAAGGTTTTTCCTTTACCACCTTTGGCTGACTTGGATAAGGTGCTTTTCAAGGTGCATGAAATGTTGGATTGAAATAAAGAAAAAGGGGAAGGAAGCTAATGCTGGGCTACATCAAGATTTGTGCTTCCCGATTATTTTGCATGCATTGGTCCGAGATGCATCAGAGATCCCAGGCTGACCTGGATGAAGTTCATGCATTTAATGCATATTTCACTTTATTTTTGAATTTCTCTTGGACGACTTGTTTTGTGGCCAAATATTATTGTAAAATCTAGCTAGGCTGACATGTTTTGGGAATTTTCTATAAATATGGCATTTTTCCTCAATTGTAACGGTTAAGTATATACAGACGAATAGAGAGATATCTTATTTTAGAGCGAATTAAATAGAGCAAGAGTTAGAAAGTAGTTATTCTCAAGAAAATATTGTAACAGAAAGCTAGAATTGTTGTTATAGTGGATAATTTGATGCAAGTAATGACATTGTGATTTGGTGCCATACTTGTGTTCTTCTTATCTTGCATGGTTCTTGTTATTCCATCTTTAGAATTGCTCTCAGAAAATTTAATATTTAGATATTTAGAGTTAGATTTGATTCAATGATGTTTATGGTTTGATATTTGAAGTGTTGCAACAATCCCTAGTCCATACTTTTCACAACCAACTGATTGTTAGTTGCTTTGCAATGTTAGCCTGGACTTCTATATTCATTGTGCTTAGTTCAATTATGAGGGTTTATTTATTTCAATTGAAATAGGACTGTTTTGAATGAGTGTTCATGATCTGAAAATATTTACACCTTAGAATATTGCACTATTTCTATAAGATTGCAAATTCATCTGGGTCAAGTAGAAATTAATTTTTAGGATTGGTCCATTTCGAGTGTTTTGTCATTTGCATTGTTAATCTTAGGAGTAGTACTAGTATAGAAATATCTTTGAAACCATCATATTTTGTTATTTCTTTTATTATCGAGTTAGATTTAGGATTAAAGTATCATTACATTGCTAGATCTGATAAATTAGAGATTCAACATTTTGCTTATAGTAAGGTCCCATTGTGATTACCAACATTTTCACATTTATCACTGAGTTGTTTATGCATTGTCAAGACCTAACATTAGAGACCTTGGGGTTATCTATTGAGGTTTGCTGATAGAGATTTACCTTTCAAGAGAGATAGGATATTATATTCTTTTTGAGTTGTTGCTATCCTAAAAACATCATCAACAGGGTTATGTTTGTGGGGAGGACTCCTATTCTTAGATAAGTGTATATATCATGAAATTAGGGATCACCGGGACCAACAATTTCACAAACAAATTCATACTTCGGTACCTCAAATGTAGGTATGAGAAGCTTCTCTATGAGGAATTCTTGTTTCTGGAAGTTGCGCGAGATTTCTAGGAGTGACCCAATTGTAGCCATGGCATTTACTACTATGTTATTTGCTCTAGATAGCTGCTCAAATGTGATATCGATGAAGAAGTCCTTGATATTTTCCACTAGCTTCTTGTTGGGAGTAAACTTGTCATCTTTATTTGGTACTAACCATTTACCTAGTTGATTATGAGTTGTGAATCTCCATATACCTTAAGTTCCATGATCTACCACTGGACTACAATTCTCGGCCCTATGACAAGAGCTTGATATTCAATAATGTTATTTGTGCATGGAAATGATATCTTGTATGATTTCGGTATACAATCTTTGTATGGGGTGATGAAGAAATTCACTACTCCTAACCCATGCTACATGTTATTTATGAGGTGTACCCTCAATTGCATTTGGGAAGCTCGAGCTACAAGAGGGTGAATGATGCATTCACCATTCATATTACCATATTGCTTCAGGGAGCTCAGACCAAGCCAAGGAGCTCATCAAGAAATATGGTGCTTGGTTCATTCAGTTCCCAACCTTCTCATACATCGGGTTGATGGTTGTCAAAGGGCTATGGTGTAAGGTGAAACCTAAGCTTGCTTGCACAACTTTTTAGAGACCTTTCCAGTATCTCCTTCCTAGTACCTAACTCCAATGGTTCTTGTTGAGCTTGGAAGACCAACCAAGCCCTGCTCCAACTCTTCTCTATGAGTTTTCAACTTGTGCTTAGCTTAGGAAGACCAACACCTTCTTTGTAATTGCTTACTCTTCCTTGGACTTAGAAGGATTTGAGTGCCAAATTCTCCATCTAACTTGAACTTCTTGTAGGGGAGCTAGAGACACTGGTTTATTGCACTTCACCTCCAAATGGATGCATCTTGCTTGGTTTCCAAACTTTAAATCACCCGCTTTCATGAATTTTCCTTGGATAGGCCTAATTCTCTACTAGCCTTTACCAGTCAGTTTTTGGCTTTTTGCTCTTAAACTTGACAAATAACCTATCAAAGAAACTTGATTTCCTGATACCCTTTTTGGACTTTTAAATCTTTACAAGGGTTTCAAGCCCCTGTCTCTGTCGTACAGCTGATTCCTATATTCTTGGATTGGAGGGCTAATTCACCTATCTTCTAGGGTTTCACTATTTCTTGATTCAAATCTACCTATGATGGATTGATGGAAGTCTCAATCCCCTTGGCATGTGAAGACCTTACCTTTCCCTTCCTAGAACTGTATAGATTCCGTACAGTGGCACCTTTCCCCTGCCTAAGTTCTCAATTTTCCTCTTCCAAACTCCTAACCGAGTAGCAAACACTCACCCAGGGTTTGGTATTACAAACTTTTGCTTGGCCCTCAAAGTTTCCTACTGTTACATATTTACAATGGACTGAATCCACTTCCATATTCCACCAATCTCAGGAGAATCCCATGGTTAGTGTCTATGGGGGAGTCATTCCAAAATTAACTGCTCAAAACTACTATGAAAACCCTGCTAAACTCTAATCTATATGTTCAAAACAAGAAATCTATCCTAAGTAACCTAACACCAAATGAAATAGGCTCTAAACTATTCAAAAAACACCAAATACAATGTTAAAATAGTAAGAATAATGCCTTTGATATCACTATTTTGAAAACACACGGGTTTTTCCAAAAAAACACAGAATTCTGCAAACTGCCTTCTATTCCACACCACAAAATTTGATTACAATGATAACTAACTGCTCTCTACGAGCCATCACATCAATTTTGATACCTTTTCCACCATTCAAGGGCAGTTGCTCGACCACTTACCCCTAATTTCAAGGGATTCCAATCACCAAATTGCATGCAATTCCACAAATCTTGCCATGCAACTTTGCAACAACGCTTTGCAACTTCCATTATGCCATGATCCTGAATCTTTGGACCTCTAACACATTAATTGTGAATCAACAACTCCCTTAACTGACCATTAGCATCTTTTTAACAATGACTATGTGTTTAAAACACATTTAGCACCCTACTTTCAAACATAAGTTGTCTAAAGCTACATAAAGTAAAATTTAACACTAATGATAGCCTAATGAAGATTTTAGTCCTAGTGACTAACTCTTCACACACAAATGCAAGACCTTCTAAGGGACAAATCAAACTCACAAACATATTAACATCCTTGACTTGGCTAAGGTCAGTACAAGCCAAAATTGTTAACAAACAAGGTGGAGGTCAGCCTAGGTGCTCCTGCACCATCCTCCCCAAAACAGAAAACTTCAATCAAACCTTGGATTGAGCAAGTTAGGATCAATGTCCAACTTCTTAAACTCTACCTCCTTGATCCATACTGCATCAACTTCAGGTTGTCCTTGTCTTTGGATCAAATTTTCCTTATACTCTTTGGTCCTAGTCTTCTTGTATACCCTGGTATCCAAGATCTTATCAGCTTGCTTGACTATAGCAGGGGGCAGTTTGAGTTCTTCCACATCTTGAATGACTTCATGGAAGGTCTGATCCATGTTGATTGGTGGTCCTTTGTAGTGTACAAGATCTACAACATTGAAAACAGGGGACAATCCACTGTCATCTGGCAATTGTACCTTGAAAGCATTGTTGCCATACTTCTCCAAGATAGGACAGGGACCTATCCTCTTCATTTGCAGCTTGTGAGGAACTCCTTTCTGCAGTCTAGATTTGTTTAAATGCACCATTACTAAGTCACCAACATCAAAGTGAACTTCTTTCCTATGCTCATCCACCTTAGTTTTACGTTTCATAGTATTTTCTGCCAAGGTTTTTCTGACTGTCTCATGAATCTTCTGCATTGCACAAGCAAAGTCATGTACATAGCCACTTCCCTTGACTCCATCCTTCAACTCTCTCAACTCATAAACACCTCTAGGGTGTAGTCCATAGACAATTTCAAAGGGACTCTTCCCTATGGATCTATTCACTATGTCATGATAGGCATATTCAGCTTGCCCAATAATCTGATCCCATTGTTGACCATACTCCTTGGTCAAGCATCTTAAGAGATTTCCAAGTGTCCTATTCACAACTTCGGTCTGACCATTGGTTTGGGGATGGTATGCAGATCTAAAGGACAAATTGGTGCCCATTCTTTGCCAAAGAGTCTTCCAAAAATGACTCATAAACTTAGTATCTCTGTCTGATACAATGCTGATTGGTAAACCATGAATCCTGACTATCTCTTTGAAGAAAAGAGAGGCTACTTGATTGGCATCATTGGTTGTTTTGCAAGGCACAAAGTGAGCCATCTTGCTGAATCTGTCTACAACAACATAAACACTGTCCATACCTTGCTTTGTCTTGGGTAAACCAACTACAAAGTCCATGCTTAAGCATTCCCATGGCCTAGAAGGGATAGGCAGTGGCTAGTATAGGCCTGCATTTGAAGAAGTTCCTTTGGCCTTTTGACATACCACACAACTCTCCACATACCTTCTGACATCTAGATTCATCCTAGGCTAATAGTAAAACCTTTGGACAAGCTCTTGAGTTTTGGTGATCCCAAAATGACCACTCAATGCACCATTATTCTTTTCTTGTATCAAGTTTTCCCTAATAGAACCTCTAGGAACACAAAGCTGATTTCCTTTAAACAAAAGATCACTTTGCAGGGTATATTCAGCATATTTGCTATGAAAATGGTTCTTATACTCAAGAAATACCTTATAAATATCTGCAAAGTCTTCATCATCTGCATATAGATCTTTGAAGTGATCTATTCCCATGCTCTTCAACTGAATTTCCTGAATTGTGAGGACTCTTCTGCTCAATGCATCAGCCACTTTGTTGAGAGCTCCTTTCTTGTGCTTGATATTGAAGGTGTAAGCTTGTAAATACTCCACCCATTTCATGTGTCTATGACTCAACTTCTCTTGTGAATTCAGGAAACTGAGTGCTTGATTGTCTGAATACACAATGAATTCCTTGGGAAGCAAATAGTGCCTCCACTTCCTTAGTGCTTGGACCAATGCATACATTTCAAGGTCATAAGAAGAGTACTTCTTCTTGGCTTCACTTAACTTCTCTGAATGAAAAGCCACCGGTCTACCCTCTTGACTGAGAACACTCCAATAGCTACATTGCTTGCATCACATTCAATGGTGAATAGCTTCTCAAAACTTGGTAACACCAAAACAGGTTGGGTAGCTATCTTTTCCTTCAGCAACTCAAAACTCTTGTTAGCTTGCTCATTCCATACAAACTTGGTTTTCATTCCTCCTTTAATGGTATCCAACATAGGAGCACAAATTGCACTAAACTGTCTTATGAATTTCCTATAATACTGAGCAAGACCATGGAAGCTTCTTACCTCTGTTGTTGTCTTTGGAGTAGGCCAATTGAGAATGGCTTCTACCTTGCTGCTGTCCATCTTCAAGTTGCCATGTGATAGCACAAATCCAAGGTACACCAGCTCTGTTTTGATGAACTCACACTTTTCCAGATTGATCATCAGCTTTCCTCCTCAGCTTCTTGAAAATCAACTCATTATGTTGGAGGTGCTCTTCTCTTGTTCTTATAGATTAGTATATCATCAAGATACACTACTAAAAACTTGCCAATGTAGTCTTTAAGGATTTCATTCATGAGTCTCATGAATGTGGAGGCGCATTAGACAGTCCAAATGGCATAACTAGCCACTCATAGAGACCCTCATTGGTTTTGAAGGCTGTTGTTTTCCACTCATCACCTTATGTATCCTAATTTGGTGATAACCACTCTTTAAATCCATCTTGGTATAGTACCTAGCTTCACCTAGATAATCCATGAGATCTTCAATCCTAGGGATGGGAAACCTATACCTGATGGTTATCTTGTTTATTGCCCTGGAATCAGTACAAAGCCTCCATTCTCCTCCTTTCTTAGGTGCTAAGACAGTGGGTACTGCACATGGACTAATGCTTTTCCTAATGAGACCTTGGTCAAGAAGTTCTTGAATCTGCCTGGCTATTTCCTCATTTTGTTGAGGTGTCATCTTGTAGGCTGCTTTGTTTGGAAGGGTAGCTCCTGGTATCAAGTCTATCCTATGACTTATGGCTCTTTTAGGAGGTAAGGTTGCTGGTTGACCACTACTTACAATACCTTCATAGGTCTGCAACAAGTCTTGTATCTCCTTGGGTAACTCTTGCTTTTCAGCTGCCTTCTCTTTGCTTACCTCTCTTGGCTTTATCATTACTGCATAGCCAACTCCTTCTCCTTCTTCTAAGGCTTTTAAGAACTCTTTTTCACCAGCTATAAGCAGTTTAGAACCTGCTATCTGCACCTCTGTATCTTCTAACAAAGATTGAATCTTGAAGGTTACATTGTCTTTCTTGAAAGTATATGAATTCTTAGCTCCATCATGCACAGCTTGGTGGTCAAATTGCCATGGTCTACCTAGGAGCAAGTGGCATGCATCCATAGGTAACACATCACACAAAACTTTGTCCTTGTACCTACCAATTGAGAACTCCACCCATGCTTGTTCATTCACCAAGACATGCTGACCCTTATTGAGCCATGTGACCTTGTAAGGATTATTGTGAGGTATCCTTGTCAATTTCAGCTTGCTGACTACCTCCTCTGACACAATATTGTCAGTAGAACCTGAGTCTATAATGACCTTACACACTTTCCCCATCATCTTGCACTTTATCCTAAACAAGGACCTCCTTTGGCTTGGCTCTTCTTTAACCGGTTCCTTGATCAAAGTTTTCCTCATCATGAGATTCTCACCTTCCTCCAAGTTCAATGGTACTTCAGGTTGTTTATTTGTTGCAGTTGTCTCAGACACATAAAATTGTCCTAGGCTTGCAACTCTTAGATTATTCAACATTGCCCTTTTCATTCTTAATAATTAAATAATTTTTAATTATTTAATTATTTTCTAAAGTCATAATTCTTCTATTAATTAAATAATTTTATTATTTAATTAATTTATTTTATCTTTATTCTCCTTTGATTAATTAATTAAATTTTATTTATTTAATTACGTCACTAATTAAGTTCCCTTCTTTTAAAATTAAATAGATTTTATTTATTTAATTTTTGTCCACTTTCCACTATAATTAAATAATTATTTTAATTATTTAATTATTCATTAGTCTTTTCTCTCATTAATTAAATAAATTTTATTTATTTAATTTAGTCCACTCTCTTGAGTTTTGAATTAAATCATCATTTAATTCAAAATAATTTTTTGTCACATTCCTCCATAATTAAATAATATCTTTATTATTCAATTATTTACTGGTCACCTGGAGTAAATAAATTTTATTATTTAATTTCTCCAGCAACCTCTTTGTTTGTGCCAGTCTTATCTTCCAAATTTATTCTTATCTTTTGACATCTCATTTAATTTTGACCCTTGATTGAATTATCTTATAATTCAATCTTGGCTCTTTATCCTTATCATTTGCCCTAATTTTGACCTAACCCTAATTCTTATTGCAACATTCAATCTTGATCATTGATTCTAGGGTTTTTTGTCATCTTCTCATCCTGGCCACACATTCGAAATTGCAATTTTTATAAAAGGGCAATTTTATCCTCATTTGGCTCTCTCCAGTTCCTGTCAATTGTCTCTCTTGTTCATGTCATTTTCTGTCAACTTAGGTTATGGTCATTTAGCATTTGCAGTCATTTGTCATTCTAGCTTATTATTAGGTTATTTTCATTTATGCAAATCCTTCAACACTTGCATAGGACTTAGGCACATGTCATAGTTGCTCATACAAATCTGAGGGCATCTTTATTTTCTGCAAGTTAGGAGGTGTAACAAAGATGAACCATGGAAGTTGAAGACTAGGGTAATATTGCTCTTTTGTTTTCATGCTATTTTCCTTTGTGCTTTGTTACTTCTTTGGATTTTCTGTTATTGTGCTAACCCTTTAACAAATCTGAGATTTTCCATTGATTACAGCCTCATCTTGAATCAAATTGGTTCTCTTATCTCCTCCATGAGAAGTGCTACCTTTCTCTGGACATCTATAGGCCGGGTGTCCCAATTGGTTGCAATGGTAGCATTTCATATTAGTGAAATAGATGCCTCTTCCTTGTCCACCACTTCTTCCTCTCGAGCTGAAACCTCTTCCTCTACCACCTCTACTAGAGCTTCCTTCTTGCTGTTCTGAAAATCTGACTTCTCCTTGGGCTCTTGGTTTTGAACTTCTTCCACTATAACTTCCTCTTTCTCCTCTGTTGTCTTTCCCTTTACCTATGCTTTTAGGGTTTTGTTCCTGTTTCTTTTTTCCTTTCTCCTCTATCTTCAAAGCCATTTGATAGCATTGGTGGACTATTTTGAAGTTTACCAAACTCATGTCCTCTTGGATAGACCACTTGAGCCCATTTAAGTACCTTGCTAGCTTGATACTCTCATCTTCAACCACTTTTGATCTAAGGCACAATTTTTGAAACTCCTCTGTATATGTTTGAACATCCATGTCTTTTTGCCTTAGATTGTGTCTTCTCCTATGCAACTGAACTTCATAATCATCAGGGAGATAAGTCCGCCTTATCTTAATTACCATTCCTCTCCATGAAACTATGGGACCTTTGCCTTCTTTCTGTCTTTCAGATTGTACAAAATTCCACCATGTGAGAGCTGCTCCTCTCAACCTTGACTTGGACACCTTTACCTTTTGGGCCTCTGTTATGCCATCACACTCAAAGTGATTTTCAATGCTCTCAATCTAGTCTACAACTGAATCAAGGTCCATTTTTCCATTGAAAAGTGGCACACCTTCCAATGCTTTACCACTTATGGTTTGCAGTGCTTTCAAGAAAGGTTCCTCTTCTAGAACAGGATCAGGCTTTGGAGCCTCCTCCTCCAAATCCTCTTCTTTTTCTTTGGCTTCCTGTTCTTCCTTCTGCTCTATCTTGTCTTTCACTTTATATGTTGTCTTATGGACTTCATCCAAGAGTTTCTCCATTTGAGATATCCTTTCTCTGAGCAATCGGTTGTCTTCCTCTTGCTCTTCTACCTTTTTGGCCAACTTTGCATTTGTCACCATGGTTCCTTCCTTTGGTGTGTTCTTTCCTACTGACTCAGTGGGCTGCAACATCAATCACAAGCCTTGAATCAACCTAATCTATCATACCAATATGGTGTAAGGTGAAACCTAAGCTTTCTTCCACAACTTTTTAGAGACCTTTCCACTATCTCCCTCCTAGAACCTAACTCCAATGGTTCTTGTTGAGCTTGGAAGACCAACCAAGCCCTGCTCCAACTCTTCTCTATGAGTTTTCAACTTGTGCTTAGCTTAGGAAGACCAACACCTTCTTTGTAATTGCTTACTCTTCCTTGGACTTAGAAGGATCTAAGTGCCAAATTCTCCATCTGACTTGAACTTCTTGCAGGGGAGCTAGAGACACTGGTTTCTTGCACTTCACCTCCAAATGGATGCATCTTTCTTGGTGTCCAAACTTCAAATCACCCGCTTTCATGAATTTGCCTTGGATAGGCCTAATTCTCTACTAGCCTTTACCAGTCAGTTTTTGGCTTTTTGCTCTTAAACTTGACAAATAACCTATCAAAGAAACTTGATTTCCTGATACCCTTTTTGGACTTTAAAATCTTTACTAGGGTTTCAAGCCCCTGTCTCTGCCGTACAACTGATTCCTATATTCTTGCATTGGAGGGCTAATTCACCTATCTTCTAGGGTTTCACCGTTTCTTGATTCAAATCTGCCTATGATGGATTGATGGAAGTCTCAATCCCCTTGGCATGTGAAGACCTTACCTTGCCCTTCCTAGAACTGTATGGATTCCGTACAGTGGCACCTTTCCCCTGCCTAAGTTCTCAATTTTCCTCTTCCAAACTCCTAACTGAGTAGCAAACACTCACCTAGGGTTTGGTATTACAAACTTTTGCTTGGCCCTCAAAGTTTCCTACTATTACATATTTACAATGGACTGAATCCACTTCCATATTCCACCAATCTCAGGAGAATCCCATGGTTAGTGTCTATGGGGGAGTCATTCCAAAATTAACTGCTCAAAACTACTATGAAAACCCTGCTAAACTCTAATCTATATGTTGAAAACAAAAAATCTATCCTAAGTAACCTAAAACCAAATAAAATAGGCTCTAAACTATTCAAAGAACACCAAATACAATGTTAAAATAGTAAGAATAATGCCTTTGATATCACTGTTTTGAAAACACACAGGTTTTTCTAGAAAAACACAGAATTCTGCAAACTGCCTTCTATTCCACACCACAAAATTTGATTACAATGATAACTAACTGCTCTCTATGAGCCATCACATCAATTTTGATACCTTTTCTACCATTCAAGGGCAGTTGCTTGACCACTTACCCCTAATTTCAAGGGATTCCAATCACCAAATTGCATGCAATTCCACAAATCTTGCCATGCAACTTTTCAATAGCACTTTGCAACTTTCATTATGCCATGATCCTGAATCTTTGGACCTCTAACACCTTAATTGTGAATCAAAAAATCCCTTAACTGACCATTAGCATCTTTTTAACAATGACTATGTGTTTAAAACACATTTAACACCCTACTTTCAAACATAAGCTGTCTAAAGCTACATAAAGTAAAATTTAACACTAATGATAGCCTAATGAAGATTTTAGTCCTAGTGACTAACTCTTCACACACAAATGCAAGACCTTCTAAGGTCCAAATCAAACTCACAAACATATTAACATCCCTAACTTGGCTAAGGTCAGTACAAGCCAAAATTGTTAACAAACAAGGTGGAGGTCAGCCTAGGTGCTCCTGCACCACGCTCCATATAGGCTTCCAAGGTATCCCACTGATCATATCCTACTTCTGGAGGTCACTCGACAAATATGTGATTTTGATGTTGTTTTTAAAAGAGACAAACATAAGACTCGTTTTGGCGAAGACTTCCCTTTGAGGATAAGCACTGGAGAAGAATGCCCTTCCATTATTTTTTCCCAAGCTTCAGAAGAAGAGATTAGTAATCTTGGCTTATCTTTCCATTCCAAAAGGTCCATATTTGATATAATAGGTGAAGCCCAAAGGAAGGCCAGTAGAGAGTATAGCCATAAGGTTGAGCTAGAAGACTACTTGGCCAATTGCAGTGATGAATATGAGGTCAGGAAGAAGAAGTTTTCTCAGATTCTAGTTGAATCAGTCTGTTTATATAATGTGAAGGCAGTTCCTGATTAGCTCGAAGATGATGGGGATCTGATTCAAGGCCATGCTTATGAGGTGGTAAAGGACATGCCAATTGGTGAAGTAGATTGGCTAGAAAAAGAAAAGATAGAATTAAAATAGTTAATGGATCTAGTCACCAAGTTTACCAGAATGTGGCTAAAGCATAAAATTTGGGAGTTGGAAAATGAAGGTGTACAGTGCACCTATGATCTGATGGGAGATTTGGACCCTCACTCCACTTCTGAGGAATCAACTGAGCAAGATCCTAATGGAAAAGGTAAGGTGGATTCCCCTTTTAAAATCACGATTAAAGGTGTTCAAGTGGAGGAAGTCCAAGAAACAGAAAAACAGAGAAAGCCAATTGCCAAGAAAAGAGGGCATACTTCAAGGACTAAGAAGTCTAAAAAGAATGAAACTGAAAAGCAGAGTCCTGAAGTTGATGTTCCTATGCCCAAAAGAAGGAGAATTGTAAGATTATCACAAAAGGCAGGTTCCAAAGATGGAGTAGAAATGGGTCCACCTGTGGTAAGTGTAGAGAGTTCAGGAGAAAAGACACAGGTATATACAAGGAAGTCTAGGACTCCTCCTAAGGATAGTGTGCCCAAAGCAGACACTCCTCCAGTTACTTCTCATGAAGAACAACATGATAGTGTCCTTGAAGCCCAAAATGATGAGTTAGGTGAATCCAAAGAGGCTGAGGATCATCTAGACACTGAGGGAGAAGAGTTTCATGAGGGTGAACTTTATACTGCAGAGGCAAAAGTAGAAAAAGTGATGCAGTCTTCTCTGGTTGCATATGAAGAGTCACCTGTTAGAACTGAAGAGGTCAAATCGCCTCAAAGAGAAGAAGAAAAGATTTTGTCACCTTTGCACAGGGAAAAGCATGTTGAAGAGAAGGAGAATAAGGCAGAGGAGGTTTCTGAGAAGTAGGGTTTGAATAAAGAAGTACCTAAGGATTAGTAAAAGGAAGTTAGACAGAGCGAAGTGCAGTTAGAGTCCATTATTCTAGATTGGCTAGACAAGGAAATAAAGAGAAAAAAAGTTGTTGTGGAGGATACTCCACCTAACTGGGATGATTTTTTCACCAAGATTGGAAAGGGTTAAGATAAGAAGAAGGCCAGGGTCATTTCAAGGATTGAAAGAGATGAGGCAAGTAATAGAGTGGTCCACATTGCAACTCTTGCTCTGGACAAGAATAGGAATGAGGTAAATACAAAAGATTATAACCTGTAGACTATCAATTTAGGACCTACTTCCGTTGAACAGGACATTGAAGATTATCAGGGTTCTAGTGCAGTCATCTTGGGTAGATTGAGAAAAGAAATGAAAACTAAACAGGAGATGAAGAAGGAGATTGAGGGCCTCAAGAAATGTTTGGAAGATTTGATGAAGCCCTTGCAATCTATTAACCCCTTGTCCTCTGTGGAAAAACCCTTACCCCAAGAGACTATCACTGAGCTTGAAAGAATGAAGGCTTCCACTCTTTCAACTAAAAATTGGTTGCAAGGGGTGTGAACTATAGGAAATGATGCTAGCAGGGACATTCTATCATCTAGGAAAGATGCTATGAGGGAAATTGATTTGTTGAAGGAGGTGTTAGCTCAAGATAAGAAAGATACAGACCTCCTGCTACAAAAACCTAAAACCATCACAGAGTATACCAAGGACAGGATTATAAGTGATGGAATTCGCCCTTCCTCCAGAGCTGCTGAACCTTGGGAATGGTTTGAAGCTTTGAAAATATGGGAAAAGGTTCTAAAAAATATCTACAAGCAGAGGAGGAATATTGATGATACCCTAACTAGTGTCTATAATGGCCGCATTGGTTTCTTTGAGATAATGACAGGGAGAAGGAAGATTGCACCTAAATATTTGAGTTTCGAGCAGTTGATAAAGTGGTGACTGGATGTTTATGCTCTAGTCAGTGATGATATTGTTAGTGAACACCAGTTAGATGATGTGGCCACCTACATTGTTGTCATTGATAAATATCTAACATATAAGGTTGAGTGGGATAAATCGATGAAACAATCAAGGGAGGATATTACATCAATTGAGAGCCGACTTAAGGTTTTTCCTTTACCACCTATGGCCGACTTGGATAAGGTTCTTTTGAAGGTGCATGAAATGTTGGATCGAAATAAAGAAAAAGGGGAAGGAAGCTAATGCTGGGCTACATCAATATTTGTGCTTCCCGATAATTTTGCATGCATTGGTCCAAGATGCATTGGAGATCCCAGGCTGACCTGGATGAAGTTCATGCATTCAATGCATATTTTACTTTATTTTTGAATTTCTCTTGGCCGACTTGTTTTGTGGCCAAATATTATTGTAAAATCTAGCTAGGCTGACATGTTTTGGGAATTTTCTTTAAATATGGCATTTTTCCTCAATTGTAAGGGTTAAGTATAGATAGATGAATAGAGAGATATCTTATTTTAGAGAAAATTATATAGAGCAAGAGTTAGAAAGTAGTTATTCTCAAGAAAATATTGTAATAGAAAGCTAGAATTGTTGTTATAGTGGATAATTTGATGCAAGTAATGACATTGTGATTTGGTACCATACTTGTGTTCTTCTTATCTTGCATGGTTCTTGTTATTCCATCTTTAGAATTACTCTCAAAAAATTTAATATTTAGATATTTAGAGTTAGATTTGATTCAATGATGTTTATGGTTTGATATTTGAAGTTTTACAACAATCCCTAGTCGATACTTTTTGCAACCAACTGATTGTTAGTTGCTTTGCAATGTTAGCCTGGACTTCTATATTCATTGTGCTTAGTTCAATTGTGAGGGTTTATTCATTTCAATTGCAATAGGATTGTTTTGAATGAGTGTTCATGATCTGAAAATCTTTACACCTTAGAATATTGCACTGTTTCTATAAGTTTGCAAATTCATCTGGGTCAAGTAGAAATTAATTTTGTGGGATTGGTCCATTTCGAGTGTTTTGTCATTTGTATTTTTAATCTTAGGAGTAGTACTAATCTATAAATATCTTTGAAACCCTCATCTTTTGTTATTTCTTTTATTATTGAGTTAGATTTAGGATTGAAGTATCATTACATTGCTAGATCTGATAAATTAGAGATTCAACATTTTTCTTATAGTAAGGTCCCATTGTGATTACCAACATTTTCACATTTATCATTGAGTTGTTTATGCATTGTCAAGACCTCACATTAGAGACCTTGGGGTTATCTCTTGAGGCTTGCTGATAGAGATTTACCTTTCAAGAGAGATAGGATATTATATTCTTTCTAAGTTGTTGCTATTCTAAAAACATCATCAACAGGGTTATGTTTGTGGGGAGGACTCATATTCTTAGATAAGTGTATATATCATGAAATTAGGGATCACCGGGACCAACAATTTCACAAACAAATTCATACTTCGGTACCTCAAATGTAGGTATGAGAAGCTTCTCTAGGAGGATTTTTTGTCTTTGGACGTTGCACGGGATTTCTAGGAGTGACCCAATTGTAGCCATGGCATTTACTGCTATGTTATTTGCTCTAGGTAGCTACTCAAATGTGATATCAATGAAGAAGTTCTTGATATTTTCCACTAGCTTCTTGTTGGGAGTCAACTTGTCATCCTTTTTTTGGTACTAACCATTTACCTAGTTGATTATGAGTTGTGAATCTCCATATACCTTAGGTTCCATGATCTGCCACTAGACTACAGTTCTCGGCCCTATGACAAGAGCTTGATATTCGAAAATGTTATTTGTACATGGAAATGATAGCTTGTATGATTTAGGTATACAATCTTTGTATGGGGTGATGAAGAAATTCCCTACTCCTAACCCGTGCTACATGTAGGATCCATCAAAGTACATTTTCCAATGGTCTGCCACACTCAAATTGAAGATTGATTCATGAGGGAATTATGATACAAGTGGATTTTCTACATATATGGGTGCTTCTACTAGTTGATCTGTGATTTCTTGTCCTTTGATAGCTTTGCATTCCACGTACTCAATATCATGTTCTATGAGGATCATAACTCACTTAGCTGTTCTCCTTGTGAGAGTTGCTTTGGATAGTAGGTACTTGAATGGGTCTATCTTTGCAATGACTTTCATTTGGCGTGCTAACATGTAATGTTTGAACTTTTGAGCTAGGAAGATGACTGCCAAGCAAGATTTTTCAAGGGTGTGTAATTCAGCTCATGCCCCACCATTATTTGAATGATGTAATAGATGGCTCACTCTTTTCCATTTTCATCATGTTGTACTAGGAGAGTACTAAGAGCTCCTACTATTGCTGATATGTATAAGATCAAAGGTTTTCCTAGAATGGGTGGCATGAGTACTAGTAGTGTGACTAAGTACTCCTTGATATTGTTGAAGGCCTAGTCACATTTTTCATCCCATCTATATGCTACCCCCTTGTGGAGTAGATGAGAGTACATGATTTTCTTGTCTGCTAGTTGTGCTATGAATCTGCGTATGGATTGGAGTCTCCCTTGTAGACCTCTTAGTTGCTTCAATGTTTTGGGTGCCCCCATTTTGAGGATTTTCTTGACCTTAGTGGGATCTACCTCGATTCCTATAATGGATATAATGTATCCTAGAAGCTTTCCTGATTGGACCCCAAAGTCACACTTTTTTGGATTTAAGTAGACCTTGTACTTTTCAAGTCTATCAAATATGGAACTCAATGCTACTATGTGATCTCGTATTTTCCTTTATTTTTCCATTATATCATCCATGTAATCCTCCACAATCTTATGGATCAAATCATGAAATATTAGTGTCATGGCTCTCTAATAGGTTGCTCCAGTGTTCTTTAGCCCAAATGGCATCATGTTCCAGTAGTATGTCCCCAATGGACAAGTGAATGTCATTTTATGTTGGTCCTCTTTTCTATCATGATCTGGTTATATCCTGAGAATCCATCCATCAAGGATAACATCTCAATTCCTCCTATCATATCCACTATCATGTCAATATTTAGGAGTGGAAAATCATCCATGGGATATTCCTTGTTCAAATCTCTAAAATCTGTGCAGATACGGATGCCCCCAGTGGGTTTTGAGATAGGTACAAGATTGGAGAACCACTCTAGATAATCTATTGGCCATATGAATATTGCATCCAAGAACTTTTTTAGTTCCATTTTGACCAACAGAGCTATTTGTAGATGCATTTTCCTTAACTTTCGTCTCATAGGTTTTGCTTCAAGATATACTGCTAGGTGATGAACTACAGCCTCTGGATCAAGTCTAGGAATGTTAGCATAGGTCCATGCAAAGTTCACTTTTCTTTCTCTTAGTAACACAGCTAGGAGTTCTTGTTCTTCTTTTAAGAGAGACTCTGCATAGAATGTTATGTGTGGTAACTCTTCTATTCACAAGTTGACCAGATTGCATGTTTCTGCTAGAACCGCTGACTTCTCCTAATGGATGGAATTGAGAGGAAGATTGAATTATTCATCCTCTGGAACCTCAGAGAGATTTTCATCATTGGATACGTCCTTTATTTTTACTATTTTTGAGTCATAGAGTGCCACAGTGTGGTTTTCACTCAAAGACCTAGAAATTATTCTCAGGTTTTTGCTTTTGTGACTGAAGGATTCAATCATTTCCCTATAATAGGTGTGTGTGTCTAGTATGATGTCAAATCCAGCCTTGTGATCTTAGCATGGTATAGTATCTTGTAGTCCCATGAATTTTGAGAGAGCCTCATCATTTTTGAATGTATCTAGAACCGGCGGTCCTCGTTGGTCATAATTGATGAGCTGGTGGTAGACTAGGTTTATTTCATGGGTTTGATTGGTTGACTCAAACGACAAGGTACTGATCATGAGGAGATAGGTATCCTCAAAAAACATAGGTAAATCAGTTATGGAATCTTCCTCATCATTACTACTACATACATCAGTTATGTCAAATGTAAAGTTGTCTATGAATCGACCCGCGGATACGAGTAACTGAAGTTCGGTTGCTGATAGCTATGGGGGAGTCTTGATTGATTTAATTAGGGAGCCTTGGCCATGTATGTTCACACTCAGGGGGTACATCCGAGGCCAATATTTCTCATGCATGTCTCAAGAAGGATTGTTACTAAGATACCATTGTCATTCTGTCCAAGTCTCTTATTTCTATCATAGCCCATACTAAGCATCATTTATAGTCCTTTGTTTCTTTCATCCATGGGTAGATCAAGCATGGGCCTTTCATCTTGGTATAGTAAGTTGGATATGTCTCTTTCATCTACCACTTCTCGGCTTAGGTCTCCCCAACTTCTGAATCTAGAAGGGTTAGCTCTGAAAGTTTGGGATGATGTTTTAGCTAGTTGGGGTTGCCCATGAGACCTAGGAGATTAAGGTAACTCTCCTACCACGAAAGCACCTTTCTTCATTTTATAATCCCCACACCTGTTGTCTTGGACAATGACTTTGATTTTGGAGATATCATGGATGGTGGGTGTCTTTGTCTCAAAAGTGGAGGCCAAAGTAGCTAGGTCTATATACGGAGTTGAAGGGCCTTCATCATTCTTCAGCACTTGGGGGATTTTATAGTATTTTCCTTCTAGGCTCTTGCAATAAGAAAAGGGTTTGGGATCCCCATGAATTGTGAGCTCTTGGTTTTGGTATGTGAATTTGACACATTGGTGAAAGGTTGATGCAACATCTTGTAGCCCATCGATCCACGAATGCCCTAGGAGAATGTTATAAGGAAAATCAAGGTCAAGGACCTGATAGGTGGTTTCCATGATGGTTGGCCCTACTTGAATATGGAGTTGGATAGTGCCTTAGGAAACTCTTTCTTGATCATCATAAGCCTTGATTGTGATGCCCTTTCCTTTTGCAATGGAGTCCTATGAGATTCCCAGATTCTTTATTATTTTGAGTGAACAGATGTTTAGACTCGCGCCCCAATCCACCAAGACACTTTTAGCTTTGTTTTTATGGAGCAGGACCTCAAGGTGGAGTGTACGATTGTGAGATGATTAGGTGGGAAAGTATTGATCAGAAAATGTGAGGAGATCTGGGGTGATGATGTTTCCGACCATAGCATGGAATTGTTCAACATCAAGATTTATGGAGATGGTGGATGAAGCCAGTGCTTCCTCAAGGATCTTTCTATGTCTAGGTGATATCTTCAGCAACTCCATGATGGAGATGTGAGCAGGGGTTCTCTTCAGCTGGTCTAAGACATTGTAACCATTGGGAATGGATTTTGGATTTGAGGTGGATGCTCTAGTTGGTTGCAATGACCCAACATTGGTGATTTTTCCACTGCCTATGGTGACTCCACAATCAACTTTGGCTCCTTTGATGTTAATAACAATGACCATTTCATCCAGGGATGTGAAAAAATGATCATACACATGGTTCACATTGGCATAATTTTTCTTTCCTTTGTTGTTCCCTTTGTTATGATATGACATCTGATTCATGTATATTTTTAAGTCTTGATTTCTAGTTGGTTGTTCCACATTTATGATCTTGTTGTCGATGAGGTCTTGGATTAAATTTTTCAACCTCATGCAATTGGCGATTGAGTGCCCCTTGATTTTGTGAAAATCACAAAGGTGATTCTCATTGTACCATGGTGGTTTCACTTGGGGTTCTTGATGATTTTCATATGTGGGTAATTTTATGAGATTTTCATTTACCAGCTTCTTCATGACTTATTCAATTGATTCCCCAAGGGATGTGTACTTCCACTTGGGGGGTACTTGTTTCGCAGAGGTGGCCCCACTTGATTATTTAGATTGTTGATTTGATTGTTTGATGGTTGTTGTGATATTGCATTGGTTTGCGTGTTGTTTCAATTATTGTTTTGTGGCTGCTGATACATTTGGGTGTTTTGTTTCAGAGCACTAATTATGACCTTGGCATCCACCACACCATCATTAGTGATGTTTTTGTTTCTTGCCCACGTGCGAGGTTTTTCGTTATAGTTGGTGGAAGGTCGATTGTCTTGATGTTCTAGATATGCGGGTGTCCCCCCTAATGCAATAAGGGATCGTTCAATGTTGAGTGCCTTGGGGATCAAATGGTCATACGTGGTGATGCACTGCATCTTGAAATGGAATGCTAAGGTTTTATCTAGGTTGGAAATGATGCTACATACTTGTTGTTCCTCTAGCATGGCCCATTTACTCCTATTGGCCTTGGATCACCATCATTGTAGGAAAGAATTGATTGATTCCTCCTTACCTTGTTTAAGATAAGATAGTTCCTCTAGACTAACATCCACGCCCATGTTGAATGCGTATTGTTTTAGGAACATGTCTATAATTTCTTGGAACTTTTTGATGCCAGGAGGAAAGCAAGAGAACCACTCAATGGTAGGAGCAATCAAACTTCTAGGGAATAGCCACATCAAATAGGTATCATCATATACGACCTCCATGCAGTGTACCTAGAATTCCCTGATGTGATCTTCAGGGTTTCATGTCCCACGATATTTGGCCATGAAGAATGTAGATCTTGGATCCTTGAATGTGATTTGAAAAATGGTTGCAAGTGGATATTCAATGCTACATCCACTTCTTTACCTCAACAACATGAATGAATGCTTCAAACCCTTGACATGATGATATGATCTTGAATTCCTACAATAAACTCTTGAAATCTACCTTGAAATGCCTTTTGAATTCTCTTGTATTGCTCTTGTGAACTCCAATTTTCTATAGTGCTTGAATACTTAAAAGTGCTAGATCTTGTTAGGAGGAAAAATGTGAATTAACCCCTTGTTTATACTAAATTAGGAGATTAACCCCAAAATTCAAACAATCAAGACCAACACCAGATCTGGAAATAAGCATTAATAAATTCCCACTAGAATGAAATTTAAAATGAGGGGTCTCATTAAGGGAGGATGCATTCGCCACCTAGGGTGAATGGGTCCTGGCTTAGTTTTCCAAGACCTAACCCTAGGGGATTAAAACAAGGCTAAAAACCCATTTCAAATTAACGAAAAAGGGGGGGTCTTGTTAAGGAAGGACCCATTTGCCACCTATGGAGAATGGGTCTTGGCACCATTTTCCAAGACTTAATCTTTCCCAATTAAATATTTTATTAATTAAATCATGATTTTCAGGATAGATCTTTCAGAGGTGAAAATTAAGGCTTAAATTTGAATCAAAAGGGGGTTAATTACTCCAATTACCCACAATTAATTAATGACCACCTAGATAAATGTGAAAGTGTCTTATAATACTTTACAACACTTAAATAAGGTACACATTAGGTATATTTTATTTAGAAAGGGGAACATAAGGCTTAATTAAGTAAATACGTCCTAGAAAAGCATGAAAGTGTGTTACAACACTTCACAACACCTTTGCAAAGGACCAATTAAGGCATGTTTTAGTCAAATAAAGGTCTTAAAATAGTGTGAATGTGTACAACACATTACAATACCACTCCAATACATCATTAGTTCAATTTTAATGTCAATTATAAAACCAAGTAAGGAAAAAGGCTTACTTTTTCTGTTACTACAACATCATTTCAAACCTACCAAAAAATTATTGGAGAAATTATTTTCAAGAGAAAGTAAAGAGCAATCAAGAGGAGCATTTTTAGTGATTCATTATAGCAATTCAAGATCCAAGAATTCATAATGTTGTTATGTAAGTTCATTCATGTTAAATGTTGTCATATTGTTTTTGAAGGTTAACCCTGTGTAGGTCTCTAAGCAATTCAATAATTCAAGCAATAAAACAAAGAAAAATACAAGACCTTGAAATGATGTGCATGACTTTTATCCTTCCTTTAAAAGAGAAAATCAGAATCCTTCTATCTTTTTAAAATCTTATCGCATCTCGTTGTATTTCCTCTTTTGTCAAAAATCAAATCCTTATCAAATATTATCAAATCTTATCTTCATCCACATCAAGGCTCTATAAATACAACCTCTCACAATCCATTTAGGAGGGTTGATTCGTAAGTATGCTCACTCTGTCAAAATCATTCTTTAGTCTTCCATTTGTCTCTATCATTCTCCATTTGTCATTTTTATTAGGTCATTATGCTATTGAATTGAGAAACCAACATTCCTCCATTATCAATCCTTCAAAATGTCACATTCTCATGCAGGTAAACAAGAGAAATGGACATAAATTGAGTTTAACGTGGATTTGGGTTTGCATTCGTTTGTTATTGTGATTTTCATGCTTCCTCGTACTCTATTGTGCTAGTTAGGATTTGATATATTTCTATTTTAGTTTTATATCTGATTTTCTCCTAATTAAAAATAGCAATAATGATGAATTCTTGCACTCTCCAAATGAATATTTTTCAAGTTAGATACTTTCTCTATTAATCCAATAATTAAAATAAGAGGGAATGAGAATAATAATAAAAATATTAATGATAATGTCACTAAGGAATTTCGTAATCATTACTTTATGATGATTCCGATAATGTATACACCCAATATTGATACAAAAAAAATGAATGAATTTCACTTTTAAAATCAAACATTATTATTCCAAATTTACATTAATTGTCAACATCATTTCTATTCATTTAAACTACACATAAACATGGAACATATTTTGATAAGGTTAGTATTATTTCTTCACAATAACATTAAGTCAACCGTGAAAATATATTTTTTACCATTAAATCATAATAAAATAGGACATCTAAAATTGTTAGTGAAGGTAAAATCAAAATTACATAAAGGTTGAGATGTGTAATAGATTATAAAATACTAAATAGGCATCATAAGTGGTGAATCAACCTCAATCTATTCACCTTTCCAAGTGAGCTATTTAATGCCTAATCATTAGAAATGAAAACAATAATTTAAACAATACTTTAAACCAATATTACAAGCATAAACCTACAAGAAATAAGCTAACAATATCTACACCATCCAATATTGAACACACTAACATTATAGGACTAATAACTCAATAACTTGAGATTCATTATGTATATTTGCAATATACACACACAACTAAATATATACACATAATTCTTGACTATTTAGTTCATTCACATGTGTTAGTAACTATACTTTAATGGATTTAGAAGCTTTAATGTTATAATTGACAAATTAAACTTTATTTCTTTACTTCATAATTCTTAGGTGATCTAAATTACCAAAATTTCTTACTATACCTAGACTCTTCTATGATAAGTTGTTTGAATCACTTTGATATAAAATACAATATTCTTATTATTGGATTAAATGGAGATATTTTTCATCCACTAATAAAGAAAATTAATAATTAAACTCTCTAATAAGAACACAATCCTGAAAATAAGAGGATAAATAAAACCAACAATTTGGAGCCAATATTTCTATGCACTATACAATTAAGGTTCTTAATGGATAACTAGAAACTAATTTTTAATTTAAAAACTAACTTAAGAATCAAAGTAAGGGTTTTTCCTCATGTTTCTATCTTTCTCATTTAAAATTTATTTCATATATTTCTCTTGTCTATATGATACCCTAACTTGGTTTCACAAATTTATTTTTGTTTTCAATCTATTGTTTTAGTTTCAAAATAGGAGATGGTAATGTTTTAATCATAAATTCTATTTGGTTTACTGGGTTTCTCTTATTTTTTTATATATTTTAAAAATATTGGGCTTCTAGAAACCCTTTAAATTTTATCATTGTTGGTTAACAGATTTATCACCTAACTCTATATTTTCACGCCCACTAAGGTGACAAATGTAACCATAGTTGAATTGGTAATAATATGATTTTTAGACTGGTGCTCTTCTTATTTTAAAAGGTGGTAGCTACCTTTATATGATATTCAATGAATAATTTCTAACTGATGTTGCTTTTAATTGGAAAGAAAATAAAGGAAGTGGATTTTAACCAGAAAGCTTTAAAGGTATTCAATAACTTCATATGATAAAACCAGAAAATACTTCATGATTGAAATTAAATCAAATATCACCAAATAGGAGTCTCTACTCATAGATAAATGATACCATAGTGATGCAACTAATCAAAATATCTATCATTCCAATAGTAGATCAAACATTGGTAGAACATTCAACATAAGCATAACAAATTCATACACCATAATTCAAAGATTACGAATGCTGAAACTCCACCATTGTCTTCTATATTAAAATAATAGAAAGTAGTATTTCAAAATAATAGGGTTTTTCTATAATGAGTAAATCAAAGTTTTCCCAAAAGATCAAAATCACATCAACCAAGCCCAAATTTAAAGTATAACAAACTGTATTTGGTAACGGTTTCTTAGAAGTAACCGCACCGAATAATTAAAAAAAAGGTCTTTAACTTAAATGAGCTAAATTGAAAGAAAGCATTATGAAATACTAAAAATAGCTATGCATCATTTCCTTTTTCCTCAGCCTCTTCATCTTCCAGATTCTCGACTGCTTCTTGCTGTAATAGATTCTCTTGTGCCTTCATCCTGGATTTGTTGTCCCTATACTTTGCAATAATTGCTAATATCTCTTTGCTCCTTGGTGTTACAGTGATCTGTAATCTAGTTCTTGCTTTGGTTAGAGAAGCTACAGACTCATTGAGAGTGTCAGACCTTCTATTTGCTCTGGTTTTAAAAGAAGCTAAAGAACTGAGCTTTGAGTAAGATTTTATGGTCATTGTGGCAAGATTTTTCATCTCCTTGTTGAATATCTCTTTGAATTTTAGACAAACTTCCTTCGAATCTAGAATCCTATCATCAAACTCATTAGTTATCTCAATCTTCAAGTCATGACAATTTCCTTTAACCTCCACCAGCATATCCAAATACTTTTCGAGTGCTTCAGAAATATCCTTTACTAGATCGTCATAAATGCCTAATTTCCACTCCAATGGGATGGACCAAGAAGGATCTAACTCCTTTGGATCATTCACAATTTATTCATTAATCAATTTCATTTGATCCATGGAAATCAACTCTTTAATTTCTTGTGAGAGCACGTAAAGGCTGGTCTGATCTTTCCTGACCTATTGTAGCTTTGCCATCAATTCATTCCTCTTATCAATAACCTAATTATAGAAAATCACAAACTTACTAATGTAGAGGACATTCTCCTGAAGCATTTCGTCAATCCATTCACTGACATTTTTGGAGTAGCTCAAATTCTTCCTGATTAATTGCATTGCAGACTCATCAATAGCTCCTACATGAGAACTTGAGGCTTCACTGGAAATAGAAAGGGGAATTATAGAAGAAATAAAGTTCTTCAAATCAAGAACCTAAGATTGCAATCTCACCCTTTCTTTTGTTTCTTCTTTTACCCGTTTAATCAAAGCATTGACTGAATAATCAACATGATATATATCACCTTCAATTGTTTGGGGCCCCATATCAACATGTGTGACTTTATAGCTATCCATAGTTATCTCATCCTCATTTAGATCTTTTATAGGGTCGAGTATGTGTAGGATCATCATGGAAAAAACAGGCCCTTAAGTGGCAAAAAATTCAGAAAAATCAGAGTTAGGAAACTTGACGTAAAAATTTGAATAAGTTATCTATATAATTTCAAAAATATGTAATAATAGAATCTGTAGTAAATTGAATTTAGTTTCTAAACTACTAGGTTTATTTTTTTTAAAATCTATTTGGTGAAAATTTGAAATTTCAATGCAGTAGCACTTAAATTTTAGGGAAAAAATAAGTAGGTGTCTATCTGACCACCCTAACCACAATAAAATGATAATATTTTTTATAAGATTTTAGGTATAAGTAGAGAACTCATGTCTTGATGTGATACATAATGTTTTGTAATTTTTTTCCAAGTAAATAATTAATTATGATTTTTTTATTACAACTTTTAAAAAATATAAAAACTCGTATGTCTGACCACCTTAACTTGGTCAAAAATTCATGAAATTCTTTTTTTTTTGATCCTATATTATGTGAAGCATAGAATGTGATGCATGTTTTGGATTCAAAAAATGTTATACCATTTGAAAGCTATAGATGTTTTTCAATCATCCTATCAATCAAGACTTTAGTCGTAATTCAAATAGAAAATGATTAATAATGATTTATCAAATTCAAAGTAAAGCATAATTTATATTGGTGGAAAATTGAGAATATCCTTTAAAAACCCTTTTCGTTTCATCAATTTTGGGTAAAAAAAATGTCGTAAGCCACATACCCTACACATACCCATCATATCGCCACGTTTTGGCCCATCATGATCCTGCACATACCCTGTTTGTAATTTCCAATACTTGATTACTAGAAGTAGGGTCAGTCAACATTCTTCACATTTTTTGAGCTTTCTTTGGCCTTGAAGAAGTCTGGAGCAACTTTGCAATCGTATCTACTCCAACTGTTGTCGTAGGAGTATATTTTCTCTTCTTCTCTACTTCCTTTTTCAACCATACTAGGGAGGCTTCTATCGGAAAAACATGATATTTATTTCTTAGAGAAATTTCTTTAGACTCACCAGGAGGAATGGGTATATTTTCCACCAGGGAAGAGGGCACTTCAGACAAAGGGGGAAATGTATTGTCTTCAACAATTTGCTTAAAAATGGCATCATGATCCTCAAGCATTGGCGTTGTTTGACTGGTTCTCTTTTTAGGAGTAGGGGTAGATATGTTGTTTAGATCACACACTAACTTCAGTATAACTGACTCCTTAGGCCTCTCACCATTACCTTCAGATTGTGAATTTGGAATAGAAGACCTAGTAGCCATTCTCCCTGATGATATACTCACTACAACTACCTGAGTGGATCCTTGTTCATTTCTCTGAGATGTTATTGGTTCTTGAGTAGAACCTACCACATGTCTCCATTTTCCTTCTAACTAGTCCTGAGTTCTTTTCAATACTAGGGAAGCTCGTACATTCATATTAAAAACTTCATTTTTACCCCAGTCAACCTTGGGATGAGACTTATTAGACAATTTTTTATATTCGGGTTCAACAATCACTTAATTTTCAATCACACCTTTGAGAATTTGGAAAGAAAGACTGAAATATTGTATATGTTTGAGGCTTAACCTCATATAATCACTTTTGAAGACTTTATTTTCATCAACACAGTCTTCCCAAAAATCCTTAATAGAAGGTTGATGCTTATATGAACTTCCTCCATATACATTATGCCTCAGGAAACCCTTGCTATAAAAATTAGCTCGCATGAATAAATGTTGGAGATTATATTCTTTAAGAACTCCTTTGGAACCTTTGGCCATCTAATTATTTTTACATGTAAAAGGAGTTGTCAATAGGAAATGATATGCATGCTTCCCCATATTCATGTACTTTACATTCATCATAACCATTTTCCTACAAACCTCTAGGAACACCAACAAATCTTCAGGATATCTAGGCAATTTTAATGGGGCCTTCTCAAAACCTCCTATCCTCAAGTGGGAAAACCTATCAAGTTGGATATAAAAACTTTCAAACTTAGATACAAGAGACACTAACTAAGAAGAAAAATGCATTTCAGGGTTTCCATCGATTTTCCTCACAACTTCCATCAAGAATGTGTCATTGACAAGGAAAAAATCTCCCATACCAACTTTCTTAGTAAAACATGAATAACACTTATATACAAGCATGCCAAAAGTTGGGAATACCTATGGATTTAATCCTGGCTAGAAAGATCTTTGACTGGCTATGATATATATTAAGCAAGAACACAAATGGAAGGTAGCAGCTTTCTGGAAATTGATTAATTATTCATTCAAATGAAAGCAAATGATCTTAGCCCAATCAATGAACACATTTTCATCATAGATAACCAAAATAAACTGACACATCCAATCTTCAAAAGACTCAATTTTTGCATTTCCAACAATGTGATGTAATAGATCAATGACATCTACAATTTCCCCTTTAAAATGCATTCTCTTAAGTTTGGAAGGTAGTTATGACTTACCTCTTTTCTCCGACTTCAACCACCCTTTGGACATAGAATTCTTGCATCAACTCTCATTGACTTTAAAAAACTCACTAGCCATCGCAACAGACATATTTTTTACAGGTGCTTTTTGAGGAATCTTTAGTGCATGGGAAATAACTCCAGGAGTGATTTTAGTACAGCTTCTAGAAAACCCCAGGCATGAGCTAATCCACTTTCTATCAATTTTTCATCCACATGAGATCTTCTATCACTTTCCAAACACGCCCAGAATTCATCCAGCTTAAACAATCCTAGCTCTGTGTCCCTTACGCCGAGCCAACGATTTTCAATTCCAGACTACGTGAGCTTGCAATAAACAAAAGGAACACTTGTATTCCTAAAGAAATAATTGTAGAAGGCGGAAGTACAACTGAAGGCTTAACAAAATAAATCTCCACCACCTTAAGTCATGCTAAATGATAGGACGTGCGTTTGGTATGAATTAATATGGTGCTTAATTTTTAATCCTCAGTAAAGTAAACCCTAGGATTTGTGTGCTTTAGAAAATTATTTGATAAGACATCTCCGAGTTGTATTGTATGCCTCCTTAAATGCATAGGCGACACCTCGAAGCATTTGGGATCAATAACATATCACCTTTTCTCAGAAAGTTGAAACTTTGTAACCTAAAGTTGAGAGTTAGGAAGTTATGAAAACCTATGACTCGTCAACTACATAATAAACCAACACACTTGACACTACAAAATGGAAAACAAGTCAGGCTATCATGAAGTTAGGAAAAATGCAAACCTGATGACAAGGCTTAAAGACATCAAACACCATCAACTTAAGTTTCATAACTTTAAGAACACGTGACAAGGAGTTAGAAACTTAGAGAATCCCGTGACAAAGTCAAAAATGAGGGAAAATACTTAGACTTGGGCAAAAAATAAGAAATTAAAGACCAAGGAAGATAAAATTTAAAAGACATGATACATAGTATACCTATGGGTAACATTGGCTCTAAATGGGGACCAGGACTGACAAGACGTAGAGAATCCAGAAACATGGCATAAAGCCTTATTCATTGGGAAATAGAGTCAAAACCAGAGAAACCAAAAACAAAACAAAACTATGTACAAGGACGAACTGAACAAACAATTATTCAAGAAGTTTCAAATCTTTCTCGTTGTAGGCAAGAGGTAGAACAGTGCCATTAGGATAATCCAATTGGAAAGCATGATCCCCAACAAGTTGCTTGATCAGAAAAGGCCCTCTCTAGAGAGAATCAATTTTTTCATGTGCTCCTTTTTCCTCCCTTCTCCTATCCCAGAGAAGAACTAAATCACCAACTAAAAATTCTCTTTGTCTAGCCCTTTTATCAAAAACCTTCACCATCTGTTGATGTTTGGTAATCTTATCCACCACAATTTCTCTTTCTTCTTCCAGCTTATTCAAATACACAATCCACTTTTCCAAGGCTGTCTGAAATTTCCCATCTTCTATATACTTCTATAAATTAAGTGTTGAAATATCCAATTTTGTAGGCAAAGTGTGATCAATGCCATATACTAATTGAAAGGGGGACATCCCAATAGCTCTTTTATAGGTAACTCTATCAGCCCACCAAGCATCCTATAAATTTTTATGCCATCCTCTTTGATTTTCGTGAACCAACTTCTTGATAATGGAAATTAAATTCTTATTACTAGACTCAACTTGCCCATTGCCTTGTGGATAATAATCATATGAATGAGCAAGACTAATGCCATAATCGTAATAGAAAAGAGTAATTTTAGTAGAGGAAAAAGAGCTAGCATTATCAACGACAATTTTCTTGGGCACTCCAAACCTTACCAAAATATTCTCTTTCAAAAAATTACACATGACCTCAGTGGTGGTATTCTTTACTAGAATAGCTTCCACCCACTTGGTGAAATAATCTATGGCAGTCAATATGTGTGTATGTCAAGCACTGGAATTCAGGTTGATTGGCCCGATGAAATATAAACCCCATTGCTGAAAGGGCTCATCAATTACCAGAGGTTTCAAGGGAAAAGCAACAAGTTGTGGTCTACTAGTGAATTTTAAACATTTTTCACATTTTGACACCCACTCATATGCATCCTTAAACATACCTAGCCAATAGAATCTATGATGTAGGATTTTGAAAGCTGTTACAGAAGCCAAAAAATGTCTGCCACATGGCTCACTATGGAAAGCCTCCAATACCTTCTTCTACTGCTCTTTCTCAACACATCTTAAGAAAATCCCATTCGCACCTTTCTTATAAAAAATTTCCTTCCCAAAGAACATACTTGTTTTCTTCAAGATTTAAGTTTCTCTTTTCTTTTGATGAAAAATGTGATGGGAAATCACCATAGGTCAGGAAATAAGAGACATCAGAAAACCAACCATTAGTTGTGCTTGTGAATAGTACTAATGGTAACTCTTCTTCTTCAACAGGTTTAATTTCATCAATCATTCTAGGCAGACCCTTTCCCCTAACTAGATTAGTGGGTTTAATATCCAAATCATATTCTTGAATTTTGGCTATCCAAGATCCTCTTTTATTGCATCCAATATCTTGTTGGGTAAGAATACTTTTCACAGCAATTTTAGGAACAAAAATAGTAGTATGAGAATGAAGAATATATAAAACCTAAAACTTTTGAGAGCCTTCACAACAACATATGCATGTTTCTCAAGGGGTGAATATTTGAGTTCATATTTATTTAGAGGAGTGCTCATAAAAGAGATAGGGGGTTCAAAACACTGGGTATGTGCAAGATCATGATGGGCCAAAAAGTGGCAATATGATGGATATGTGGCTGACAACTTTTTTTTAACCCAAAATTGATGAAATGAAAAGGGTTTTTAGAGGAGATTCTCAGCTTTCCACCAATATAAATTTTTCTTTACTTTGAATTTAATAAGTATTATTATTCATTTTCTATTCAAATTATGACTAAAGTCTTGATTGATAGATTGATTGAAAAACATCTATAGCTTTCAAATGGTATCACATTTTTGAATAAAAATATGATTCACATTCTATGCTTTGCATACTATAGGATTAAAAAACAAAAATTGGATTTCATGAATTTTTGACCAAGTTAAGGTGGTCAGACATACGAGTTTTTATATTTTTAAAAGTTGTAATAAAAATTTCATAATTATTTTTTTACTTGGAAAAAATTACAAAAAAATATGCATCACATTGGGACATGAGTCCTCTACTTATATAAAATCTTATAAAAGTTATTATCATTTATCGCGGTTAGGTGTAGAAGCACACCTACTTCTTGTTTTTCCCCGAAATTTAAGTAATTCAGATTTAAATTTCAAATTTTCACCAAATAGATTTTTTTTAAAAGAAACCTAGTAGTTCAAAAACTAGATTCAATTTGCTACAGATTCTATTCTTACATATTTTTGAAATAATAAAGATAACTTATTCAAATTTTTACGTCAAGTTTCCTAACTCTGATTTTTCTAATTTTTTTGCCACTTAAGGGCCTATTTTTTCCATGATGATCCTGCACATACCCCCTTGCTCATTCTTTTGTAACAAGATGGATGACATTGAGGTGTGCTCGAAGGCATAACTATATATGACAAAATATTTAGTAAAATTAGGATGAACTAAAGTGGGGGCATTTGCTATTGCAGTTTTAATATCTACAAAAGACTGTTTTCCCTCATTGCTCCATTTAAACACTGGGTGTTCCTTCATCATATCAGAAATGGATTTCATTAGCTCAACAAAATTAGGAACAAACCTCCTTAGAATGTTCAACTGACCAAAGAAAGAGCTGATACTATCTTTGTTGGTAGGTAATCCCAGAGCTGCATAATTGCCTGCACTCTCTCTAGGTCTATCTTCATTCCATCCTTTGAAACAATGTGGCCTAAGATTTTTCCTTTAGTTACAGTGAAGATAAACTTCTTAGGGTTTAAAGAGATACCTTATTCTCTGCAATGCTGCAATACTACCTCCAAATCATGTAAATGATTGGCTCTCTTTTTGGAAAAAACTATTAGGTCATCCAAATAAATCACTATAATTTTATTTCTAAGATCACCAAAAGATAATTCCTTAGCCCTTTGAAAAGTGGCTCCAACATTAATAAGGCCAAATGGCATTCTACTATAGGAAAAAGCACAAATGGGCGTGGTGAATGTTGTTTTATGCTAGTATGTAGGGGATACTTTGACTTGATTATAACCTATGAAACCATCAAGCATAGACATCATTTTAGAGCCAACAACTATTTGTAGAATATGATCCATCATAGGTAGTGGATAATTATCTTTTAAAGATGCTTGATTTAAATTTTTGAAGTCAACACATATCCTTATCTCTCCATTTTTCTTTCTCACAAGAACTATATTGGCTACCCATGAGGAATGACGAATAGGATAAATAATTTTTTCCTTGAGCATTTTATCAATTTCATTGAAAATAACTTCTACAAGTTTGGGATTATAAGTCCACTATTTCTGTCTCTAAGGTGTGGCACTAGGTTTCAATGGAATCTTATGCTAAAATTCTCCATTTCTAAACTTCTTCAAGTCTGCAAATCACCATGCGAAAACATCCATGTATCGTGTCAATAGAAAAATTAGTCTGTCTCTCTCTCTCTCTCTCTCTTCCTGGGAACAACACTTCCCAATACAAACAATCTTAGGATCTTTTTTGGTACCAATATTCACTTTATCATACTCAATAGATGCTTCAACCAAAACTTTACCCTTATGCTTCATATATTGATCATGCCTATTGAATAAGTGTTCAAGAGAAACTAAACCCTTTGGAATATTGATACCTTTCAATTGGATGATTTTCGTCCCCTTCCCATTAGGGCAAACAATATCACCTTCCAAACCATCATTACTTTTATCATCACTACCTTCAAAATAAATGTGGGAAAAATATTCATCTTTCTCTAAAAATTCAATAATTTGTTGATCATTATTGAACACTTGCCAATGATTTACATTGTCAGGGACACTAGGTCTGTATACAATTTCAATCCTATAGGGCTCATCTTTGAAATATGGATGCAACAAGAGCAATGACACTGAGACTGCCAAGGAGTCAGCTCTAGCAGTTTGTTCTCTAAGAATAGATTCTATAGAAAAAACATCAAAATCTTCTTTACAATCCCAAACTCTGTTTCTATAATGTTTAAGCCGACCATTTTTCACAGTGTAAATCTTTCTCACCCACTTCACCAATAATTATGCATCTCCTATTGCTCTCAATTGTTTAATACCCTTTTCTTTGGCTACACTTAGACCAAGCAACAAAGCTTCATACTCGGTCATATTATTGGTATTAGCAAACTCTAATTTGAAAGAAAAGGGGAATTTATAGCCATTAGGAAAAATCAAACTATTCCAACACCTATCCCAAAATTAGCACAACTTGCATCAAATTTAAGCATCCATAATTCATTGACCAAATTGGGACTAATAGGATCTGAATTATCCTCTTGCTCTGAAGTGCACATATAGGTTTTTGGTCCTGTTTCAACATACAAAATATTTGCTCTCGGATCGCTAGACTTTAAGATAGTGAATTTGGCCTTAGGTTTAGGATTTAGACGTATTTTATTTCCATCCAAAGGTATTAAGGCATTAGACCAATCCATTTGGATTTCCCCACCCAAATCCTTACAAAAACTCCTACTCAACAACATACCATAACTTGCAGGAATATCAACAACCAATATAGTCAATTTCAACCTCTTTTAGGAAAAGCAGCCAAGGCCACTTGAGCATCTTTAATCTGACCTATAATAGGGACTGGGGACCCATCCATGGAATAAAATTTACCTTGGGAAGAGGTAAAAGATAAACCTAAGGCCTTAGCTATTTGGGCAGGAATCACATTTTTAGAAGCTCTAGAATCGATGATACAATTACTCAACCTAAAACCAGCAATGTATAATGCGATATAAAAGGTAATGGTTTCATGAATGGGTTTTGCGAGCTTGAAGGTTTATCTATAGTATTAGAACAAATCTGATTCCAAAGATTGGCTTCATTATCAATGGAAATTTGAGCATTACATTGGGACGGTGAAGAATCTTTCTTAACATATCTCGCCAGCCTATCTAGTTATGAGGGATTGAGTCTCAAGTACTCTGCTTGTGAAATTTGAATTTTGGTATTCTTGCTAGACTCAACTATATCAAATGAACCAGAAGGGAGAGTGACAGGAGATGAAGCAAATGGTACCTCAACTTGCACACTATTGGAGATGTGAGGGACCCTTTGGCATTTGCCTCTTCAAAGTGATTATGGCATTGGCCATCCTTTGAATGACTAGGTCAGTAGAATTTACTAGTGAAGGTCTACTAGTTTGTAGTTATTTCTTCAATTTTCCATAAATAATCAAATCATTTAGGTATGTGCAGGATCATGATGGGCCAAAAAGTGGCAATATGATGGTTGTGGCTGACGACTTTTTTTAACCCAAAATTCATGAAACGAAAAGGGTTTTTAAAGGAGATTCTCAGCTTTCCACCAATATAAATTATGCTTTACTTTGAATTTAATAAGTAATTATTATTCATTTTCTATTCAAATTATGACTAAATTCCTTATTGATAGATTGATTAAAAAACATCTATAGCTTTCAAACGACATCACATTTTTTGAATCCAAAACATGCGTCACATTATATGCTTCGCATACTATAGGATTAAAAAATGAAAAATTGAATTTCATGAAGTTTTGACCAAGTTAACGTGGTTAGACATACGAGTTTTTTATATTTTTTAAAAGTTATAATAAAAAATTCATAATTAATTATTTAATTGGAAAAATTACAAAAATATATGCATCACATTGGGACATGAGTCCTCTACTTATATCTAAAATCTTATAAAAAAATATTATCATTTTATTGTGGTTAGGGTGGTTAGACAGATTCAATTTGCTATAGATTATATACTTACATATTTTTGAAATAATATAGATAGCTTATTTAAATTTTTACGTCAAGTTGCCTAACTCTATTTTTTCTGATTTTTTTGCCACTTAAGGGCCTATTTTTTCCATGATGATCCTGCACATACCCATCTTCTATGGATACAACTCTATCTTGTGCAGTAGCTAAGTCGATCATACCTTCCCTTTTAATAATTAAACTCACATATGGTGGAAGAGTGTTAATGAACATTGCTTTCAACAATTCAGCACTAGGCCTCATATTCACATAAATTCTGTTAGGTAATTTATTAAAATTAGCCAAAAAATCCCTCATTGACTCATGAACTTATGTTTTCATTGAACCCAATTGAGCAACCAAGATTTAATTATCTTATGTAGACTTAAATATGTTCTCAAACCTTGTTCTTAGGGTAGCCCAATTGTTAATTGAACCATTGGGAAGAGAATAAAACCAATTAGTAGCAATGTCTATCAAAGATTCTTCAAAGAGTCTCATAGCAACATCTTCATGTTGTATTGCAAGAATGGAAGAGGTAGTAAATAAAGCCTTCATACGCTCATTGTGAGAAACTTTCCCATCCCCATTGAATTTGGGTATAATCTTTCCTGAACCTTTAGGTAAATCATGGAGTTGTGCACTGGCTCCAAAGGTTAGAGGACCTATGACGACCCCCCATTAGACTAGTTGGGGCTGTGCCATTACTAAAGGGAAATTTACTCATGCAGGAAGGGTAGTACTGCACAAAAGAAGACCTTGACAAGATATCTTTGGAACCCCAAATACACTAGGTTGAGGAGGAGGAGGAGAAGATGGTCTACTGATAGACTTAACTTTTTGGGTAGGTGGAAAATATGAAAAATCAATGGTTTCTAAGAACTAAAAATATTTATCTGGGTATGTGCAGGATCATGATGGGCTAAAAAGTGGAGATATGATGGGTATATGTAGGGTATGTGGCTGACAACTTTTTTTTACCCAAAATTGATGAAACGAAAAGGGTTTTTAAAGGATATTCTCAGCTTTCCACAAATATAAATTATTCTTTACTTTGAATTTAATAAATAATTATTATTCATTTTCTATTTGAATTGACTAAAGTCTTGATTGATAGGTTGATTGAAAACATCTATACCTTTCAAACGGTATCACATTTTGAATCAAACATGTGTCACATTCTATGCTTTGCATACTATAGGATTAAAAAAATATATATTTCATGAAGTTTTGACCAAGTTAAGGTTGTCGACATAATGAGTTTTATAATTTTTAAAAGTTGTAATAAAAAAAATCATAATTAATTATTTACATGGAAAAAATTACAAAAATATGCATCACATCGACATGAGTCCTCTACTTATATCTAAAATATTATTAAAAATATTATCATTTTATTGTGGTTAGGGTGGTAGACATACACCTACTTCTTATTTTCCTGAAATTTAAGTACTATTGCATTGAAATTTCAAATTTTCACCAAATAGATTTAAAAATAAAATAAAACTAGTAGTTTAGAAACTACATTCAATTTGCTACAGATTCTATTCTTACATATTTTTGAAATAATATAGATAACTTATTCAAATTTTTACGTCAAGCTGCCTAACTCTGATTTTTCTAAATTTTTTGCCACTTAAGGGCCTATTTTTCCCATGATGATCCTGCACATACCCATCTACAATCCCTTTTTTCTTATCACCCCTAGTATACCTCTTAGAAGCCAGGTTTTGAAAGGATACTAATAGGCTAACAAAGTCACCAACTTTTATTTATTGATGGTTTCATGGGGAATTTTTCCTATTATTTACTTGATTTCTAGGGCCTTGTGTGGAATGGAATCGTACTCTTCTGACGGGAGGAAGAATATTTTCTACAAACGCAATCTCCTGAGAATTCTCAAAGCGCCTTTCATTTTCTCTGATAATATCTTTGGGTTCATCCTCTTCTTCCAATACTTCGTTAACTCTGTGATATTGATAGTTAGTTCTCTGTTGCCAATCCAACAACCTAAGACTAGTAATTATATATTCTTGATCACCTACTAACCAATCTATGTTAGGATGAAGAACAAGAGCGTTATGCCTCTGGAGAACCATTTCTATTAACCATAGAGCAATTTATCATGCAAAAACTATTTTCCTAAGTTCGATCCCTAGTAGAGTTGCCAAAAATCTGTTGGTTGACAGATTTATCACCTAACTCTATATTATCATTCCCACGAAGGTGACAAATATAACCATAGTGTAATCAGTAATAATATGATTTTCAGACCGATTCTTTGCTTATTTTAAAAGGTGGCAACTACCTTTATATGATATTCAATGAATAATTTCTAACTCACGTTGCTTTTAACCAAAAAGAAAATAAAGGAAGGGGCTTTTAACCATAAAGCTTTAAAGGTATTCAATAACTTCATATGATAAAACCAAAAAATACTTCATGACTGAAATTAAATCAAATATCACCACAGAGGAATCTCAACTCATAGATAAATGATACCACAATGATGCGACTAATCAAAATATCTATCATTCCAATAGTAGATCAAACAATGGTAGAAAATTCAACATAAGCATAATAGATTCATACACCATAATTAAAAGATTACGAATGCAGAAACTCCACCATTCTCTTCTATATTAAAATAACATAAAGAAGAATTTCAAAATAATAGTTTTTCTCAAATGAGTAAATCAAAGTTTTCCCAAAAGATCTGAATCACATAAGCCAAGCCTAAATTTAAAGTATAATAATCTATCTTTGGTAATAGTTTCTTGGAAGTAACCACACCAAATAATTTTAAAAAATAGTCTCTAACTTAAATGAGCCCAATTTAAAGAAAGCATTAAGAAATACTAAAAAAAGCTATGCATCATTTCCTTCCAGCTCAACCTCTTCATCTTCTAGATTCTCGACCACGTTTTGCTGCAACAATCTCTCTTGTGCCTTCATCCTAGATTTGTAGTCCATGTACTTGGCAATAACTGCTACTATCTCTTTGGTCCCTAGTGTTACGGTGATCTGTGGTCTTATTCTTGCTTTGGTTAGAGTAGCTTTAGACTCATTCAGAGTGTCATACCTTCTATTTTCTTTAGTTTTAAAATAATTGAGGTAAACTTGCAATCTATTGAGCATTGAGTAAGATTCTATGATTGTTGTGGTAGGATCTTCCATCTCCTTGTTGAATATCTCTTTGAATTTCAGACAAACTTCCTTCAAATCTAGAATCCTCTCATCAAACTCATCGATTATCTCAACCTTCAGGTCATGACAATTTCCTTTAACCTCCACCAGCATATCCAAATACTTTTTGAGTGCTTCAAATATATCCTTTACTAGATTGTCATAAATGCCTAATTTCCACTCCAACTGGATGGACCAAGAAGGATCTAACTCCTTTGGATCATTCACAATTTTTTCATTAATCAATTTCATTTGATCCATGGAAATGAACTCTTTAATTTCTTGTGAGAGCACGTAGAGGCTAGTCTGATATTTCCTGACCTGTCATAGCTCTACCATCAATTCCTTCCTCTTATCAACAACCTGAGTATAGAAAAGAAAAAAATTACTAATAAAGAGGACAATCTCCTTAATCATTTCATCAATCCATTCGCTAACATTTTGGAGTAGCTCAAATTCTTCCTGATTAATTGCATTGCAGATTCATGAATAGCTCCTGCTTGAGAACTCGAGGCTTCACTGGAAATAGAAGGGGAATTATAGAAGACATAAAGTTCTTCAAATCGAGAACCTGAGATTGCAATCTCACCCTTTCTTTTGTTTCTTCCTTTACCTATTTAATCAAAGCATTGATTGAATAATCAACATGATATATATAACCTTCAATTGTCTGGGGCCCCATATCAAAATGTGTGACTTTATAGCCAACTACTGTTATCTCATCCTCATTTAGATCTTTTATATGGTCTACAATTTCCAATACTTGATTACCAGAAGTAGGGTTAGTCAACATTCTTGACATTTTTTTAGCTTTCTTTGGCATTGAAGAAGTCTGGAGCAACCTTGCAACCGTATCTACTCCAACTATTGTCATAGGAGTATTTCTCTTCTTCTCTACTGCCTTTTTCAACCATACTGGGGAGGCTTCTACCAAAACATGATCTTTATTTCTTAGAGGAATTTATTTAGACTCACTAGGAGGAATGTGTATCTTTTCCAATGGGGAAGAGGGAACTTCAAAAAAAGGGGGAAATGTATTATCTTCAACAATTTTCTTAAAAATGGCATCAGGATCCTCAGGTATCAAGATTGTTTGACTAGTTTTCTTCTTAGGAGTAGGGGTAGATATGTTGTCCTACTCACAAATTGACTTCAGTTTAACCAACACCTCAGGCCTCTCACCATCACCTCCAAATTGTGAATTTTCACTAGAAGACCTAGTAGCCATTCTCCCTGATAATATACCCACTGCAACTACTTGAGTGGACCCCTGCTCATTTCTTTGAGATGTTAATGGTTCTTGAGTAGAACCTGCAGCCTGTCGCCATTTTCCTTCTAACTAGTCCTAAGTTCTTTTCAATACTAGGGAAGCTCATACATTCATATTCAAAACTTGATTTTTACCCCATTCAACCTTGGGATGAGACTTATCAGATAATTTTTCATATTTGGGGTCAACAACCATTGAATCTTCAATCACACCTTCGGGAATCTGGAAAGAAACACCAAAATTTTGTATTTGTTTGAGGGTTATCCTCATATAATCCCTCTTGAATATTTCATTTTCATTAGCACATTCTTCCTAAAAATCCTCAATAGAAGGTTGATGTTGATATGAACTTCATATATTCTGCCTCAAGAAACCCTTCCTATTAAAATTAGCTCACATGAATAAATGTTGTAGATTATATTATTTAAAAAATCCTTCAACACCTTTGGCCATCTAATTATTTTAACATGTAAAAGAAGGATTTTTCAACAGGAAAGGATATCCTTGCTTCCCCATAATCATGTACTTTACATTCACCACAACCATTTTCCTACAAACCTCCAAAAACACCAACAAATCTTAAGGATATCTAGGAAATTTTAGCGGGGCATTCTCAAAACCTCCTATCCTCAAGTAGGAAAACCTATCAAATTGGATATAAAAACTTCCAAACTCATATACAAGAGACATTGACTCAAAAGAAAAACACATTTGAGGGTTTCCATCCAATTTCCTCACAACTTCCATCAAGAATCCATCATTGACAAGGCATAAATCTCCCATTCCAACTTGCTTGGTAAATTGCAGATAACACTTATATAGAGGCATGCCAAAAGTTGGGAATACATGTGGCTTTAATCCTGACTGGATTGATCTTTGACTGGGTATGATATATATTAAGAAAGAACACAAATGTAAGGTAGCAGTTTTCTAGAAATTGATTAATTATTCTTTCAAATGAAATAAAATGATCTTATCCCAATCAATGAACACATTCTCATCACAAATAACCAAAATAAACTGACACATCCAATCTTCAAAAGACTCAATTTGTGCATTTCCAACAATGTGATGTAATAGAGCAATTGGCATCTGTAATTTCCCCTTTAAAATGCATTCTCTATAGTTTGGCCGGTAGCTGTGACTTACCTCTTTTCTTAGACTTGAAACCACCCTTTGTCCATAGAATTCTTGCACCAAATCTCATTGACTTTGAAAAATTCACTAGTCATCACAATAGACATATTCTTTATAGGCGCTTTCTCAAGAATCTTTAGTGTGTGGGGAATACCTCCAGGAGTGATTTTAGCAACAACAGTTTCATCCATGGCTTTTATCTCATGCATTTTAGGAATATATCTTCTCGCACATGCACCTTTTAGGTCTACAATAAACACAAATTTTGGAAAACCCCCAGCATGAGCTAATCCACTTTCTAACAATTTTTCATCCACAGGAGATCTTCTGTCACTTTCCAAATGCACCCATAATTTCTCTAGCTTAAAGGATCCCAGCTTCGTGTCCCTTACGTCGAGCTAATGATTTTCAATTCCACAATGTATGAGCTCGCAATACACAAAAGGAAAAATCATATTCCTGAGTAAATAATTGTAGAAGGCAGAAGTACAACTAAAGGATTAACCAAATAAATATCCAACAACTTAAGTCATGCGAAATTATAGTACGTGTGTTTGGTATGAATTAATATGGCACTTAATTTTTAATCCTCAGTAAAGTGAACCCTAGGATTTGTGTGCTTTACAAAAGTCCTTGATAAGTCATCTCCAGGTTGTACCGTATGCCTCCTTAAATACATAGGTGACACCTTGAAACATGTGGGGTGAATAACATATCACCTTGTCATAGAAATTTGAAACTTTGTAACCCAAAGTAGGGAGTTACGAAGTTATGAAAACCTCTAACTCACTGACCACACAATAGACCAACACACTTGACACTTCAAAAGGGAAAAAAAGTTGGTCTATCGTGAAGTTAGGAAAAAAAAAAACCCGATGAGAAGGATTAAAGACACTGGACGAGAATGACTTATGTTTCATAACTTTAAGAACATGTGACAAGGAGTTAAAAACTTAGAGAATCCCACAACAAAGGTGAAAATGAGGGAAACTACTTAGACTTGGGCAGAAAATAAGAAATTAAAGACCAAGATAAAATTTAAAAGAAATGATACATAGTATACCTATGGGTAACAATCATCTAACTCTTTGTCTTTCATTATGTGTGAAAAGATTTTTAGGACTATTTGATGACATATTTTTATTGTGAATAAGGATGTCAATGTTTTCTTAATAAATCATAATTGGCAATTTGAGTTAATACAATTTTTGAATATGTTTTTTTGAGATTAGTAATAGAAATAACCATTAAATTATATGTTTTAATCACATGTTTTAATAGTTTTTATGATCAAATACATGAAACTACTTTTAAACAAAATATTGTTTTCCATAGGGGCAACAATATTGTTACCTCAACCAAAGCGACCTATTTCTCTCTTAGAATCCATTGGCTGAAAATTCCAAGATATTCTTCCTTATTCAACACATGTACCTAAAATACAAAGATCTACAAAGAAGAAAAATAATATGGGCCAATGGGATCTCCACCCAACCATAATATTGAGATTCAATGAACCCTCGAGCTAGGGTCAGATAGCACTTCCAAAAAATTACTTTCCACACAGGACCCACAACCAAATTGCAACATATAACATCCGCATAACTAAACTTGACACATTACAAGCACTAATCACAAGGGTTCTTAGAAAAGTGTACACTTTACATACTTTGCATATCCCAACATCTTGCATTCATATTTCTTTATTTTAACACACTAAAAGGGTATAAATGAAATTAAACTAAGAAAGGTGGAAGACTCAACCAATGAAAACCCCAACACACTAATTGTATAAAAACAAGGGATTCAACATCAAATTTCACATAGATTTTTTCATAAGCAAGATCAATATGACAACAAACTTATCACAAAATAGGAAAGATAACTAAAATGTTGGAACTCACCACGAAATTTTTCTATCCAACTTGTAGAAAAATATCTCCAATAAATCTCTTTCATTGCTCCTTCCTCTTCAAAAACATGAAAAGAACTCAAAAATGAAAAATGAAAACCAAACATGAACTCAAGAACAATCAAAAAAGCCAAAAGAGAGAAACCCCCTCCAGAAAAATAGAGAGAATAAATGGAAGGGGGAAAGGAAACCTCCCTTTCAACTTCCAAACAACCCTTTCAACGTCAATTTTCATCACTTTTCATAAGTGAGTAATTAGAGTGGGTTTAGACTTTATTAAAGGGGTTTTACAAAATAAAAACACCCCTACCCCACAAACCAAACCTATCACCTAGGAAACTTTTTAAACAATTAAGACCATGTAAGGACTTCATAAAACATAAAATAAGTGACCATAATAATAAAGTGAATCACAAGACTAATAAAATGAATTTCATATACACACAACCCAAACCACACAAAACAAGGTTAAATCACATGCCCATGACAAGACTAATATTTAAAAATATTACAATAAAGGAAGTAGCTATGTGAACCTCTTATCAACATTGGTAAATTTTTACCTGTTTACTTAACCAAGAAAGTGTGTCAATATTGCCCACAATTAATAATAATTAAAACAAACAATGTATGAATTAAAAATTCCAAGAATAATAATCAACTAGAAAATTAGATCCACTAATCTACACAAGTAACATACAATTTAACACTCCTTACTCACATGATACATGTTATGGAGTCAATGAACAATTGAGTGAATACTATTTGTTATCAAAATATCACCACTTATGTCAATACAATATTTAACCTATTATGTATAGGGTATGTGCAGGATCACAATGGGCCAAAAAGTGGCAATATGATGGGTATGTGTAGGGTGTGTAGCTGACGACTTTTTTTTTACCCAAAATTGATGAAATGAAAAAGGTTTCTAAAGGAGATTCTCAACTTTCCACCAATATAAATTATGCTTTACTTTGAATTTAATAAATAAATATTATTCATTTTCTATTTGAATTATGACTAAAGTCCTAATTGATAGGCTAATTGAAAAACATCTATAGCTTTCAAATAGTATCGCATTTTTTGAATCTAAAACATGCATCACATTTTATGCCTCGCATACTATAAGATTAAAAAAAAAATGAATTTCATGAAGTTTTGACCAAGGTAAGATGGTCAGACATATGATTTTTTTATATTTTTTAAAAGTTATAATAAAAAGTTAATAATTAATTATTTACTTGGAAAAAAATTACAAAAAAATATGCATCACATCGATACATGAGTTCTCTACTTATATATAGAATCTTATAAAAAAATATTATCATTTTATTGTGGTTAGGGTGGTCAGATAGACACCTACTTCTCATTTGTTCCCTAAAATTTAAGTGCTACTACATTGAAATTTCAAATTTTCACCAAATACATTTAAAAAAAAATAAACCTAGTAGTTTAGAAACTACATTCAATTTGTGACAAATTCTATTCTAACATATTTTTGAAATAATATAGATCACTTATTCAAATTTTTACGTCAAGTTGCCTAACTTTGATTTTTCTGAATTTTCATTACCACTTAAGGGTCAGTTTTTTCCATGATGATCCTGCACATATGCCATACTACTATAAGTAACATTAAATATCAATAATTTTCTTCATAATCACACCTACTCACATTTATAATATGTAATTACCTAATATAATGTAATCCACTTAATATACATAGTAATATTACCAATAATTGAGCATATTGATCATTACATAATTATGTAGACAAAGAATGGAACCCATTCGACTATCACAATAATTCACAACAACCGTTAGATAGGATTAGTTAAGAATATGAAAAAATTCATGGTGTAGCAACAACCATCACTCATGTGTACTATCCAACATGAAAGGACATAGAATATAACATAAAAAACATAAAAAAACTAATAGGATCAACAAGGTCACAAGGGATGGGGTCTTACATTCTCCCCCCCAAGATTGGGCTTCTTCCTGGAAGTCCCTAAAAGTGAAGGTAAACAAAAGGAACAAGCACTTGCCAATACTATCTTTTGTAAAATTTCCCAAGTATGACAACAGAAAATTTTATCTTCCAAAGTATTCTAAAATATTAGGAAACTTTACAATTTAACTGTCTACTCAAAGGAAGATCCTTTCATTTTACACAACAATATTATAGATATCAATTTCACATCACATCATCTATCACTTCTAAGCCTAATAAGCACTACAATATACACATATATATGTTCACTTCAATCATGATTACTTTGACAATTTGGTCAATCATTTCACAACATAATGAATTTACATCTTAACCAATCATTCTCTCCCTTTTATCAAGAGAATGCCAATAGTTAATGCATAACATCACAAATATTGGTTTACAACACTCACACCATCAACACAACAGTGAAATATCCCATAGTTGAGGTAATGGGATTTATGAGGAGGAACAGTTCCAAATGCCATATCACTGATCACACACTAGGGGAGAATGGACTATTACTATCCCATGCCAGTCCCATTCACATCCCCATCATCACAAGATAAATTCCCCAGTGCATCTGCACCCGCATATGACCTGCTAGGGATCCCTTCTAGATATAGTAGTTTACATAGTTCACATCATGATAGATATATCAGTAGTTCAAAGAGGCCTCAAACCTAAGAAGATATAAATAATATTTCAAAATTTACAACAAAATATCAAGAAATAACTTAGAAGAAAATAAATAAATAAATAAATCAAATACAAAGGAACCATCTCAATGTAAATAAAAATTATTTAAATCAAATTAATTCGTTGAGGAAAAAGTGATGACACAAATTAAATCTCCAAAAATATAATACTACTAGAAAAAACAACAAAATAATCTTCAAAATAAAACACATTTCACAAAAATTTGGCACATTACATGCACTATGTTACTTTCAAGCCACTCAAGAGGTGGAGGGGAATGGTTCTTCTCAAACCACATAGCCAAGAAAACATAGTGGTCTCACACCAATTATAACAATATGGTGGTCTCAAACCACAAAACAATCATATAGTAACCAAGCATAGTCCAACACAATCTAGTACATGCCAACCAAATAACCATAAACATATATATCTGAAGTAGCTTGAAAAATAAGTCATTTTGACACTCAATCTTACCCAAGAGAACATCATTGACCAACACATATCTTTGTAATCATCCCTGTAGTTCTATCATAAGCACTGTAAATCCTATAACTTAAAAAATGAAAGAAAAATTGACACAAGCCCTATTTTTGTCATTTTATATTCTTTTAGCAAATATTGGATGATAAAAATTAAACAATTTCATTCTTCTCCCTCTATTTCCAATAGTCCTCAGGATCATGACTGATTAAAGAGTTACCTGTATCTGAATAGACTGATACTGATACCACAAGAACACTGCATCTAATACTCATACCTCTGAATATCTAATATTTGTAACATCTATAGACCAAGTGGAGCTCATCAAAAGTTTGGCACACCAAATCCATCCTCAACCCCTGGGGTACACTCAAGGAAAAAGATTTTTCACTATGGACCAACAAATGCGGTCCTCAAAAAGGGGAGCCGATTCAACTCAACATTCCAAGGGAGAATGAAATTCTTGACATCTATCCATTGGATAGCATAGGGAGACATCAAGAATCACAATGTTCCCATGTTCCTAAGAGTGGAGGGACTCTCTCAACCCTAAACAAATGAGGATCTCAGCCCTCAAGTGAGATCATCTCTTTAGGCACACCCAAACCCCCATTACACAACAAGACTCCACACTAAACAAAAACACACCACAAAACAAGAAATATCATCACACATAATTTAACACGAGGGTATATGCAAGTAGATCATCCTAGATGTCCATGGCACCCTTATCCCAAGCTGGATACCTAGTATCCCAAAATTGAGTCACAAACATATCATTCACTAGTTTCTCACAACGCATATTATAATGAAATTTCATAACTTTAGACACACTTTTAAATAAAACAATTATTAGGTACTTTGAAAAACATAAATACCACTTAGCACTATCAAAGCATGAACTATTTTACATTTGAAACAATTACCAACACCCAATTACATCACTATCACATTGGATTTCCACAAAAGAATTTTACATAATTCTCAATCCTCAACACAACTCTCAAAACAAACATTAGAACAATAATTAATTTTACCATAGATCAAAACACACTATACCCTAAGGTTAAACTCCTTTTCTACGACATGATTGAACTCATAGTCGCATTGCACCAAATTTAAGCATCATCATTAGAAACAAGATAATCACTAATAATTGAGGCTGATTTATCTCATTTCCAATCTTCTACTTGAGAAATAAGATAATGTTTTACAATACTAAAACATCAAATATTTTGAATAGGACAACTTTTAAACAATAAATATTAATATTTTCAAATTCTAGGCATGTCCTCAACATATGAATAACACTGCATTAAATTCATAGAAAAATATCACACTTGTCAAAAATCATCAACTCAATAAGATAGTTTTCATAATCAAATTGTAACACAACAAAAAATCTACAGTAAGAAACATTCTTAATAATCAACCCATGTTTTATGGTGGATAGCTAGATTGTATTGAATTTGTAATGCACAACCAAGAGATCATCCAATTATGATGGCCTACTTTACTACAACAATCATTAAATAATTGTTCAAGGAAATGATTCTACATAGTTACCATCTATCTCTATTATGAAGAAAGTTAAAGTGATGAACATAAGTAACTTTAATTAACTATCTCCAAAAGGAAATTTCCCATAAACAAGACTATTAATTCTTTGAAAGCCAAAAATCAATTTCATGTAAATATTTTTCCTTCTTATGTCACTTTCTAATTAGGGTTACATGAATTCAATAATAACTATAATCAACCAAGAATCCAAATAAAGAGAAACATTCAAAATGAACAATTAGAATTAACATCCAAGATTCTTTAAATAAAATTTTCATAAGCTTAAGTGATTCAAGGAACTTTCCCTCCTAAATCAAAACAACTTTCCCCTAACATGAAAAAGAAGACAATAATCACAACATTGTTGGGAATCTAAGATGTTTGAATTCAAGGATGACTAGAGAGAAAATAACTTCAGGTTTTCTTTTTTAAACTAGTTATAATTCATGTGCTACTTTTAACTTTTTATTGCAAAACTAAGGACAAGATCACTTAATTACTTCTCCCCACAATATTAGAAAAAAAACTTTACTCACTAATTAAGACATTACACACATTTGGAAAACAACATGATAAAAAAAAATACTATTTCCCTTCCACCACAAATGTGTTGAGAAACTAAAATGTGGAATTTACATGTAATTTAAAGAATTCAATACAACTTCTATCTATTCCCAAACGAATGGTGTAGCTCCATATTTAACTAATAAAATCAATCTATTTATCTATTTGAATTATTACTAATTTTTCCCCAAAGCTCACAAAGTGTAACAACCTGGTGCTCTAATAATGAGTGTCCCCCATTTCTAACCCCAAATTTATAAGACAAGTGGAAAAACCTTTTCTTTTCTGAGATCTATAGTCAAAATTTATGTTATAGTTTTCCAGTTGTCATAATCTTTTATTTTCAATCTATGACACATAGTTTTATTGGTTTATCCAAAGAAGATCAATTCCAATCCATTTCAAAGAATCAAAAGAATTAGATATAGGTTTGATTGAATCACCTTTTTGGTTGAAAGTCAATCTAATTTTCTTGTGGATTTGCATCCTAATCAAATCTTCAAAAAGGTGGAATTTACCCTTGGTTTTGGATTCTAAACTCAAGGGATCTTCTTTTCTACATTTTATTTTGGTGAACTTGATATTTTAACACCATAAACCTTCTAAAACATGCAATAAGCCACCCTAGATATAGGTTTTTCATTGCATTGCATTTAGTGTTTCATGTTTGCATCATAAAAAACCAAAAAATTATATATCATATTACATTGTAAATTGTAATAGGGTTTTTTCACTCATATTAGATTATATTTACATTGAAATTTCATTCATTAGGTCATTAAAATCTAAAAAAAATCATTGCATTCAAATTTCATCTTTCATCTAGGTAAAAACAAGTGAAAAATTGCATAGTTTTCATTCAAAATTGCATCAAATCATCATTTTCAGAAATTTGCATCTCAAAACTAGACAATTAGTTCATATTAGATCTACAAATTGTATTCAAGATTGAAATTTAATGTTCAAACATTTTTAACATTGTTACACATTTGCATTTTTAAGTTCATAATAATAAAACTACCAAAATTTGGAAAAATACTCACTTTCAAACCTATTTGCTTACAGATCTAGGAACCTTAGATAGTAATAAATATATTCAATATTTGAAATTACAAAAACCCTAGCTAGGACACAGACACCCTAGCTACCTATGTCCTACTATTTTTGACTCAAATTTGGCTCAGATTGTTGTTTCTGTGTTCTCTATCTATTTTTGTTGTCTTATTTTTTATTTGGGTTTTTCAATTGCAAAAGGTAGTGTTACATTTGAAAACAAGGTGGTACTTTTCTTATCTCATTGCAAATTTGTGATTTTTTTTTTGTATTTCAGTATTGATAATTATTAGATTTGTAGGATAATTATTTACATTTTTTTAAGCATTGCATAGTTTGGGTAAATTAGTTTTCATTTTGGTGAAATTTCAAAACCCTAGGCTAATACAATAGATTGCAAACTTAAAATACTTTGTAAAAAAACATAATTGATTCCAAATCTAGTTTTAAGTAGTGTCACATAGTCACCTCATGTCACTAGTCCTTATGAAACTAAAATTTTAGATAGTACCCTAGTTGGACATAGGTGCCTTAGGAACCTCTATCCTGCTAAGTCATCCTCAAATTTTAGGTACAAATTCATACTTTTCAGTTTACAAATTTGGAGCTTGATTTCTAGGACTGTGTCTAACAAGTTTATAAACTATCTATTTTTAGTCCTAGTTTTCTTTAACATGCATAGGCATAGTTTGAAATTGAAATTTAGTGATTAACCTTGGAGAAAGGATAGTAATCTAAACATGTTAGATATCTTTCCACAAGCGTATTATATACCTACCAATCCCTTTAGTTGTGATGACTTTGATATATTAGATGATGCCCTTGAGTACTTCATCTTACATAAATCATCCACTATGGCTTCTAACATTCCAACAAACATAATCATTGATACTCATGTTAATCATGGTAGCTACTCTCATAATATCCCTCCTAATTATGAGAGTATCTTAACACAAGAAAATGAAATCATTGACACATTTCTTAATATCAATTTTCCTAATCTTCATTCACCTCCCAACATCTTCCCTACTTGTGAGAAAAATTTGGTGCAAGAGGATGCAATCATGGAAATCATAAAAACCATAGTTGTTCTTCTCTTGATATGTCACCCTCTTGTGAAAAAGGTACCATGGTTTTAGAGGATCCAATCGTTGAGTTCCATGACAATATTGTTTATTTCTCTCCCAATACTTCTCTTACTTGGGAAGATATTGTGGCACAAGAAGATAAAATAATTAGTACATTTCTTTAAAAAAATAGTAGGATGGATGAAATAGATTAAGATGCTAAGTTCACATTAGACCCTCCCTCAATAGAAGTTCATTAACAAGTAGATGAATCAGTTGAGGTGATGAATGCATAATTGAGAACTAGATATCCTTTAATTAGTGGACCTCCTAAATCACCTCACATTATAGGATCTTGTAAAAACCTTGGTAGTATCTTGAAATTTTAAAGTAAACTCGCTAGTAAGAATGTCTCGCAACAACCAAGTTATCACATAGTTTCTCACACATAAATTTCCTCAACATAGTGGTAAAGAGTATGATCTTGTTGAGAAACTTCATCCTACTCCAGAAAACATCTCCTTTGGGTTTTGATTGGCATATCACCTAAATACAATAAGACACTCCAAGAGGTTTTGCAGAAGGTTGATGCCCCATTTTCTATTAGACTAAATGATGTAGCCACTTCATTTGATTGTATGCAAGTGACAAAGTCAAATATTACATTCCCTCAACATGAATTACCCTTGCTTGAGATCTAAACTAAACATAAGGCCCTAATGATAAAGGTTGTCATTATTGAAACTACAATTAGGAGTACTCTCACAGACAATGGAACCAGTCTTAATGTTTGTAGCATTGACCTCCTAGATAAAATTTGTGTAGACAAGAATCTTATAGAACCTAATGATGTTAATATTCTTGGCTTTCACAATATTAATAAGAAACCATTAGGAATGATCAGATTACCCATTGAAGTTGGACCTGTGGTTTTTCCTACTCTTTTCCATATCATGTTAAAACCTCTTTCATACTAATTTGTCACAAATTGTCACCCCTATGTTTAGGGCATTAGATAACAACTTTCTCCAAGAATCATTCAAGGAAACCCTAGAGATCTCAATCCAAGGATGAAGTAGGGTAAAGAGATCTTGCAATAGGGTGTCCTAGGGTGTAAATTATGATTATAAGAGGGGTTCACCACAAAGCTAGGATCTGGAAAGACTGATGAAATGCAAGATCTAATTATGAAACTTAATGATATGCAAGGCCTAATTAAATGACCTAGAAATGCAAGTAAATAGAAAAAAAAAACTACAAAATTATAAGTGTGCACATGGAAACCTGTAGAGGCTTGAATGAGGATTGGAAATACTTGAAATGTTGAATTTAATGCTAAGTAGGAATCATACACCAGTCAGGGTGGTTTAGTCCCAGACAGGGTTTTCTACACCAAAATAGGAATCTGGCAGTGCTTAGTTTGAATCTCATGAAACCTTGAAACTTGATTGTACTAGGACTCTTATGCCCAAAGTGGCATATCAGTCACAATATGATTTTTTAGAGGATTAAGATCCGATTCTACTCCCAATCTTTTTTCTTTCTGCCACACTTTGTTTATGGATCTGAAACCTTGATTTTGAAGCTGTAGATGAATTTTTGTGAAGATAGCAACCTTGCAAATGAGGGGACAACTCTAACAACTTCCTTCAAGCTTGTAACCTAATTTTCAAGGATCCTTCAAGCTCCAAGTTACCTAGATCTGCAATTACACATGTAGAGAGAGGAAATTTTGTTGATTGTTAGGAAATGGAGGTTTGCCTTGGTTGAACCCCTTTAACGTAATTAAACTAAATGATGAGATAATGAAATAAATACATGAACGATGAAACATGAACAATGATACCTTGAATGATGTCTTGTAGATTTGTAATCTAACATGAAATTTCCATGAAGGATGTAGATCTAAATCTTGAAATACGTGTATAACAATGCTTGATATTGGATCTTGAATACAACATCACAACACTAGCTCAACAACATGCTTAATGCTTGATGATCTTGCATGATGATGGATATTGAATTGCTTCAATAATTGATGAAGAAATCTACCCTTGAATGCCTTAGAAATGATCTTATAAGCTCTCTTGATGCTCTTACAAAGTCTTGGAATGCTTAACTCTTGAGGGATTGATTTGATATCATGAAGGATTAATGAAATAATGATTTGAGACCTTTTTTATATAGGAAATCCATCCAAGTTACCACTTATTAGATACCAAAGGCCGACATACGTAAAATTTGAATTTAAAACCTTGATTTCTCACTCAAAACCCTAAAATGGGGCCAAATGGGACTCATACACCACCCCTGGTGTATGGGTCCCACAAGAGCTTTTTGGAGAGAGAAAGTATCGGGGACTTAAGAAATTAAGTCTATTTGTTGATCTTGTCAGGATTTCATTTAAAATAAGCCTCGACATACAAAATATAGGATCTTAGCGGCCTATTAATGATGACACAAAGGTCATAAATGTAAGGGGGCCCAAAAATCAATCTGAAAGTGTAAATAAATATACTTTACAACATCAAATTAAGGAAAAATTAGGTCTATTTTGCGTAAAAGGGACCTAAATCCAATGTGAGTGTATGTAACACATTACAACACTAGATTAAGGTAGCATTAGGTCCAAGGGCCCTAAATCTAATGTGAAGGTGTAAATGAATACACTTTAGAACATTAAATAAAGGAAAAGTTAGGTTTATTTAGCTTAAAAAGGGCCCAAGACCTAATGTGAATGTGTAAAACATATCACAACACTAGATAAAGGTGACATTAAGTTCATTTTAACATTAATAATTACCAAACTAAGTGTGAAAATTTGAATAACGACATTTTTTTGACACTACATTTAGCCCCCACTTTAGTGAGAGGAGGAACTTGCATCAAAGTCACACTAAAGTAGACATTCAAGAGGGGTCCAATTGTACCAATATGGATGGTCTCATATAACAAAGATCGAGGAGGTAGTCAAGCCCCCAGGATCCAAGATCCTAGGTCAAACTGACATAAGCACAAAAAGGACATGCACAAAGTGTATGATATGCATTTTCAAGATACACAATCATGAAATGTAAATAACTAAAAGAAAGAAAACCAAAAACAAGAAAAATAAAATGAGGTGGATAAATCTTCTACCATTCATCCAACATGTGATGTGGATCAAATCTAATCTCTTTGTCCAAAAATGCATGCTCACTCTGAGGCAACAGAACTTTAGGTTGTTCATTGGGTGAGTATCAAAAATGGGTGGCTTAGTGAGAAACTCATGCCTATGTGTCAAATTCTCATTGTATAATGAGAAATTCATGCCCACGTTTAGGCTTCTTATCATACGTTAACCTTACCAAAGCTAGACCTCCTCATAGCTTTGACAAGGCACCACATAATAATAAACTTAGAGCTTCATGGGGCAAGAGAAGCTTTGTATGCTTGGAACTCATGAACAAACAAGATGGCCCCACATGCATGCAAAGTGTGTTATGCAAGTTGGCCATATAATAGGTATTGTAAATGAAAAATAGTGTAAGTGATGTTAAAAGGTATTTTTTCTTAGTTCATGTAAGGTCTCTTCTTAGGGAACATCACGCTTAATGTTTCCAAGAGAGGATAAGTCAAAGAAATATCACACTCTTGGGGGAAATCAAACCAATGACACCACCAAGAAAAGAACACATTGCAAGAAGAAATAAATTCACACAATGAAACATGACTGTCAATGTATGCCCCCACTTTAAAGCGGTTGCTAACACCATTATTGTGAGAAATTTGTTTAAAGTAGAAGAATACATGAGATCTTACTCATAAATCCCTATGCCAAGTCATATGTTTCTAATAAGCTACGTCATGAATGAGTATGTCACATGCGAGCCAACTTAAGGAATGTCATCCACATCCCAAGCTTGCTCTTCTATATATATGGAAGGTGGTCAACTAGCCAAAAGAGACAATGGCAAATGACATATGAGGACAAGGATAACTAACCCCTTGCCCTCACTTAGTGCAGGACAAGGATGAGTCGAATAGGATGAAAATAAGTATCAATTAGAGGAAGTAGGTGCTTCAACACAAGGAAGAGCACTATGATCCTTAAGATGTTGAATTCAATTACTTAAAGCCTTACATTCATCAGTAGCATGACCATCAACTCTATGATATGCACAAAATCAACTCTTGTAGTAAAATTTATTTCATGTTCTTAGAGGGAGAGATATCAAATGATCTTGTAGGAGTCTTGATAAGATACTCTCTTGATCAAAAGTAGAATATGTTGTTTTTCTTTCATTTATTTCTATTGGGTTTGATTACCAAAGTGGGGTTTGACCAAGGAAAACCCCTATTTGCTAACCCTCCAACATTTTCCCCCTTTGCATGTTTCTTTATAGCCTTTGTTTTGTATATTTGAAAGGTTTAAAGGTGTTGAAAAGTGGAAATAAATTCAAATAGGATCTTCAAGTCAACATATCATTAGTTCAAGCTTATTGAGTGTTTTCTGTCTATTTCCTATAGAACTGAGTTCGACAACCCAACATTCAGACATTCCTAAATCTGGTGTTGCAGAGTTGTCTGATTTTCCAGAAATCTAGGAGTGGAATGATTCACCACCCTTGGCGAATGAGTCCCACATGACACCTAAAAATCTATATTTTGTCAGAAATCAGTTCCTGACACTTTTTCATCAGTAGGAGGACTGATTTTCCACCCTAGACGAATGAGTCCCACTGTGAAAAACTAGTAAAATTCATCAGCATTCTAGACACTCTAGACAACTCATATTTCATCCACGTGCACTCTGATTTCATCCATCTCTTTATGTTCTGCATATTTCTTTCATTTTTCTCCATTTTCATAGTAGTTTGCATATCATAATGTGTTTTCAAACATAGCTTAAATTGCACTTTTGCATTAATTTTAGTTCATTTCAATTAGTCAATTGTATTTAGTTAAGTTCATTTACATCATATCACATTTCATGCATCCTAATTTGAGTGTTACATTAGCATTTTGGGACCTAAATCTCTCTTTCTAGGTGGAAAATCTTAGGAAGAGAGCAAGCATCTTTGGGTCCCAAAATCTATGCCACATTTGGTGAACCTGACTTTTGAACATTTTAAATTTCTAATTACATTCATAGTTTTCCATTGCATTAGCATTCAATTAGGGCATTGATTTGTTATTTCATCCTAGGATCTTTCATTTTGCATTAGTGAAACATTCATTTAGTCTTCATTTTTGCATTTGAATTCATTACAAAAACTAAAAATATGCATTATGCATCTATAATTGCATTATGTATATCATTTAAATCATTCTCAAAATTTCTGAAAAACATAAAAAAATTTCATCCTGGGACTCATTCGCCACCTAGGGCAAATCAGTCCCTCCACTTTTTAAACGGTAATTCTATTTTTTTTTTTTTGGCATTTTCCTGCATTTCTTTTTTCTGTCTTTGTGTCTATTTTATAGTTAGCATATTTTCTATTATTTTCATTTCAAATTCTTATATTAGCTTGCATTTCCATCCACCCTTCCTTTGTGGTACTTGCATGAGTGTTTTTTGCCCCGTTGATAATACTTTAGTGAGAAGAAGTTCTAGACTCATGGCATCCTGCAATAGCACTTTCGTTGTGTACCTTGGGATCTCACAAGCTCCTACTCTTGGTATGGGAAATGGTGCATTAGGCTCTGGCAATACCACTTGCATGCCTTCACCTTTCCATCCTATGCATGTTGACAATCAAAACAAATCTCTCCCGCAAGAAAAATTCATTAACATTCATGTGGAATTTGCACATTTACAACAAGATTTGTCACTTGAAAACATTTCCACCACTACTATCTCTACTATTGAGAACCTTCATTGCTTAATTGAGAGTGATGATGGCTTACACGTGCTAAATTTTTTTGCCAAGATTTACAATAAATTTACCTCTTCAAATACCCAATGCACAAACATTCCTATAATCCAAGGAGCACCTCAAGTTCCTCCTTCAATTATAGCTTCTATACCCACTTACACCAATCCGCAAGTCCACACAACTATGCATCAACCTAATTATGTGGCTACTTCTTTTGTGGCATCGCAAGTCCCTTTCACCACTTTCACACCCCCTAGCATTCCTTTCACCTCCCCTAACATCACTTAAACTCCATCAGCATTTTCCCTTCCACCTCAACCCAATTATCTTGATACTTTTATTACACAACTCCTTAACATTGTTTCATCCATGCAACACCAATTCTCCACCATTAGCAAGCTCAAGCCAGTCCACCCACATATCTTGTCCGCAACAACCCCTTATCATTATAAATATTACGTACCCCAATGCCACAAGGGATATGAATGTCGAGGTTTGAGAAATATGGAGGAAAAGGAGAACCTATCAACCAAGTCCATCCTTATAATGCTTTTTGTAGTTACTTTGTCCTTAATGATAAACTTTTGGCAAAACTTTTTCCAAGGACTTTGAAAGATATTGCTTTAGAGTGGTTTTCCAACTTTCCCAATCATTCCATCCATTCATTTAATGAATTGGTGGAAGCTTTCATTATTCACTTTCAAGTGCACATTACACCTAAAAAGACAATGGCTGATCTTATGAGATGTAGACAAAACACAGATGAAAAAGTGACAAATTTCATGTCTCGCTTTCAATCTTTATATGCTCAAGTTGATGTCAAAATTCCAGATGCGCATCTACAAAAGATGTTTATTGAGAATTTTCACACCAACCTCCAAGATAAACTTACCATGATGAAATTACCTTCATTCATTCATTTATGTACAACCTTATGCAAATATTAGAATTTAGTTTCAAGTCGTGAGTCAAAATCCACTTCTAGCCAAGTTGACAAACTTGAACATAACAATCAAAACCAACACAACACTCAAAACTTCCACAAACCTAACCGATGATTTTTACAATTTAATCCACCTCCTCCATCCCAACCACAACCAACTCAACAAGTTCAAAGTTCAATGGCCGCTACTAAGATAATCGTGCCTTATTCTTATGGCAATCTGAATAGACACTTCGCCCCTTTGCCCGACACCCTCCACCATACAATGAACCAATTAATTCAAAAATCATTGCTCACCTTACCACCTATTCGCCCACTTGATCCCAATCAACCCTTACCACCTAGATTCAAACCTAACGCTTACTACCATTTTTTTCGTCAAAATGGACATGACACCAAACATTGCAAGCATCTTAAACATTTAGTTCAAGATCTCATTGATTCGGGTGAAATGACCATTATTGGTGTTAATGATCATTGAAAAAAAGTCTGTTGCACCCCCTAACCAAATTTTTCAAATCTTCACCAACCCTATGCCTAAACACACCACCTCATTCGTCAAGGCTAGTGAACCTTCAAAGCTTGATGTAATGACTGTTGATACACACAATGAAAAACCTAGTACACCTCCTCTTGTTACCCAAGATGATCCTATGGAAATGGTGGCTACAATAGATGTTATCCCTTGAAAGGGCCAAACCTCTAAATCTCTTGATATCACTTTTTCTACTAAAGATATATTACAAAAACTTCCTAATGGTCCTCTCTACATAGCTAGTAGAATCTATGATAAGCCCACTAATGGGATATTAATAGATCCCACTTGTGGCAAGAATGTGATCAAAAAAGAGTTTCTTGTATTACATGAACTATATCAAGATGATTATAATAAACCGACTGCATGGATCAAGACACATACTGGCTTTGCATGCCCTACAATTCGATCAATCACACTCCCTTTGCAAATAGGACCTCAAACTTTGGATGTAACATTTTCAATTATTTCACAATTTGACCAATTTCATTTGAGGCTAGGCTACCCTTGGCTTAACTCAATGAAAGTGGTCCCATTAGTCATTCATAAGTTCTTGAAGTTTCCACATGGAAATGAGGTATTCACCATACACCATAGTGGCTTTAATCCTTTATCTTCTAGAGGTAAATTTTCAGTAGAAAACTTTCAGCCTGAACCCATGGAACCTATCACTCCTTGTAAGGACTTCTTTTATATTGCTTATCAAAAGTTTAAATCCAAAAATATTGTTGAATTATCTCTTCATAACACATCTTCATCCATTTCCACTAATCCTATCCTTGATGAAACCATGATTAAACCTGAATCTGATATTGAAAAAACCATCAAACCTTCTGAATAAACTCCTTCTAACACTTCCCAGCCATCATTTAAATGACCAAGAGAAAATGAAATAACTCATTTCTTACCTCCTTGTATCAAACAAGTATATAAATCAAAAGATAAAGTGGTTGATCCATCCTCTTCAGTTTCTCCTACTCTTTCCCCTTCAAAAGTAGAAGAACCTATGATGAATCAATCCACTCTTACACCTCAACAACTTCAATACAAATTTAAACGAAACCGTGGTGCTCAGGAACGTCGGCATCGCCATCATCTCCTAGCTTTTCAATCTTGTACGGAAGAAGATCAATACATTCAACCTTCACCCTTGAAAGAAGTGTTGGGTGACCACCTTCCCTCTCCTAACTAACCACATGAAATTTCAACCCAACAATTACAACAAAATGAACCCATTCAACAACCAACACTCTTGATACATCCATCCTTAGAAATCATCCTTCATCATCCTGTCATTATTAATATTGATGATGATGAAGAAGATGTGACGATTGCTAACATAGATGAAGTACACAATGATTTGAACTCTTTATTTTCAACTACAATGAGCTTAAATGATAAATCATCTCTGTCAAGTGAAGAACCTGGTACAACTCCTAGTTCGGCACTTGCAATTCCTCCTTTAAATAGTCAATCATCTTCGAATTACACTGAACATGATTGGGAGGTGGATGACTTGATGGAGGACTTGCATTTTCCTAGCTAGCCTTTTTTCTATTTTCCTTGACATTTATTTTCTTTTTCTTTTCATGTGTGTATCATGTTCCCCCATATCATACATTTGATGTTCCCTCTCTTCGTACACTTCTTCTATTCATATATCTCTTCTTCTATATGCCATACCTTGTCTTTTTCATTTTTGTTTTGTTTTTTCCTTTTTGGGGATGACACAAAGTGTAGAGATGCCCTATGTCTCTTCCATGTTGACACAAATGGTCTTTGTCTTTTTCATTTTTGTTTTGTGTTTTCCTTTTGGGGATGACACAAAGTGTAGTGATGACCTATGTCTCTTCCATGTTGGCCCAAATGGTCCTTGTCTTTTTCATTTTTGTTTTGTGTTTTCCTTTTGGGGATGATGCAAAGTTTTGAGACACCCTATGTCTCTTCCATGTCGACCCAAACGGTCCTTTTCTTTTTCATTTTTGTTTTGTGTTTTCCTTTTAGGGATGACACAAAGCATAGAGCCACCCTATGTCTCTTCCATGTTGACCCAAATGGTCCTTTTTGCTTTTTATTTTGTATTTTCTTGTGTTTTCCTTTTGGGGATGATGCAAATAATTGAGACCAAAATTTCTCCTTCATGTTGACCCAAGAGCTTTTTCATTTTCTTTCTTTTCCCTTGTTTTTTCCTTTTGGGGACAATGCAAAGCATCGAAACTGCAGTGTCTCTTCCATATTGACTCAAAATGGACTTTATTTTTTCCTTTGTTTTTGTTCTCTTCATGTCATTCTTCCAGTTCTATGTGTATTTGGGGGATGATGATAGTTTCGCGCTCTTTCATATCAAAATATTGCAGTAACGAGCATATTGACCCCAAATCGATAGATCCCTTATGTGTTTGGTGTATTTTATTTTCTAGGGGAAACTCCCTTTCTTTATTTTTCCTTGACATGATGCATCCTACCCTCGAAAGATATGACTTAGCATAGAGCTTTCCAGGTTGGCTCTCATGTATTGTTTTCTTTTTTCACTTTCTTTTCTTCTCTACTTTCAATTAATTGCTCACAGAACAATGTGTAGCAATTACTTTAAAGTGGGGGGCATACATTACCATTATTTCATTATGAATTCATGCTTCTTAGTGTACGCCTCATTGTTTACGTGATGCGTTTGTCACTTTGTGGATGACACTGGGTGTGGTGTCCTTCATAAGTGTGATCTATCTTAGCATATTACATTCCTCTTTGTGGTTTGATGCGATGCACTGCATCCCCTAAGTTGTGAATATACTATTCTTTTATTGATCCTCTCTTGGATACATTAGACACGATGTTCCCTAAGTGACTGACATTGTCTAAAACTTAACAAGACTCCTACGAACAATCTTTCACATTACATTTATTGCATTCTCATTCGGTAGCCTTGCATAACACAACTTGCATGCCTGTGGATCCGTCTTATTTGTTTGGCCACCTTGCATAACACAACTTGCATTCCTATGGTACCATCCTATTTTGCTTGTCTCATGAAGTTTAAACTGACATTTACATTTACATTTGGCTTTGTGGCACCTTGTTAAAGTTATCAAGCGGTATAACTTTGGCATGGTTGAGCGGGAAGCCCAACTAGCAACATGACTTTTCCCCATAGCCACTTTTGTGTTTGTGAGTGCATACCAACTAGTGTATGTATCTTAATTTTTGGGATTTCTCACCCTGCAGACAACTAGTTCTATGGCCCCAAAGTGAGTGCACATTCTCTTTTTCAAAACAATTAGCCTAGATATCTTTTCACAACTAGTTGGATTGATGATCGAAGCTTCATCTAATTCATTTCAACAATTGTGTGTTCCTTTGTACTTATGCTTAGTTTTCCATGGGATCTTTGTCTTGTGGGTTTGATCATCCCTCTTGATCATTGTATTCCATATTTCTCGTGTAAGTGCATTTTAACCCTCACCTTGATGTTCATGGCTACTTTAGTGTGAGTTTGAAGTTGGTTCATCCACTCACTAAAGTGGGGGCTAAATGTGCCATAGAAAAATGGCCCCTTGTCATTTTCATGGCCTTTTAGGTATTGTTTCATGTTGTTGGATCTGTGTTTCTTTGATTCTATGTTGTATCATGGATTGAACATGCTTATTTAGGTACTAAAACTCAAAGAACGATGCCTTGTGAAGGTGTTGTGAAGTGTTGTAAGACATTTCTACATTCTTCTAGACTCTATTTAATACAATTTACCTAAATATCACCATTTTACACATCAACAAGTCCTATATTGAAGTGTTGTAAAGTCTTGTAACAAGCCTTCATGCTTTTCTAGGCACATCTACTTATTTACACCTTTCTCATGCTTTATTTTGTCTTTTTATGCCCTCATATGCTTAATTAAGTGTATCTTTGCATATTATCCTAACAAATAACATTAAACACAACATTATTTATGACACATGGTTTTAGGTCCTAGGTGGGACCCATTTTCCATGGGTGGTGAATGAGTCCCCCTTGGCCCCAAATTCTAAATATTTCAAATTTCCTTTCGAGATTTTATTCAAAATTACTTGATGTCGGCCTGTGATGAGGTATGAATGGATAGTAAGGAACAAGAATTGTATAAATAAGTGTTTTTCACGTCATTTTAACCCCCATTCTTTCATGCATTCCCTATTTCATCAAATTCACTTATCCACATATACATTTGATCATTCAAGCATCTTACATCATCAATTGAAACAACTATTGAAGCTCTTTGAAGTAGCCATTGACATTACTTCAGACTTACAAGATCAAGGATTTGGTGAGTTAATAGCATTTGCATGTTGTCATTTTACATTTCCTTTGCATTTCACTTATTTCTATTGGGTTTGATTACCAAAGTGGGGTTTGACCAAGGAAAACCCTATTTGCTAACCCTCCAACATTTTTCCCCTTTGCATGTGTCTTTGCATCCTTTATTTTGTAGATATGATAGGTTTAAAGGTGTTGAAAAGTGGAAATCAGGTCAACTAGGCTCTTCAAGTCAACATATCATTATTTCAAGCTTATTGAGTATTTTCTGTCCATTTCCTACAAAACTGACTTAGGCAACCCGACATTCAGACATTCCTAAATTTGGTGTTGTAGAGTTGTTGTCTGATTTTCCAGAAATCTAGGAGTGGATTGATTCGTCACCCTTGGTGAATGAGTCCCACTCGAGACTTGAAAATCTGTATTTTTTCAGATCTTAGATCCCAAATATTAGAAATCAGTTCTTGACACTTTTTCATCAATAAGAGGACCGATTCGCCACCCTGGGCAAATGATTCCTATTGTGAAAAACCAGTAAAATTCATCAACATTCCAAACACTCCATACAACTCACATTTCATCCATCTCTTTCTCTTCTACATATTTCTTTCAATTTTCTCCATTTTCATAGTAGTTTTCATATCACAATGTGTTTTCAAACATAGCTTAAATTGCACTTTTGCATTCATTTTAGTTCATTTCAATTAGTCAATTGCATTTCTAAGTTATGTTCATTTACATCATATCACATTGCATACATCCTAATTTGAGTGTTACATATGCATTTTGGGACCTAAATCTCTCTCTTTCTAGATGAAAAATCTTAGGAAGAGACCAACCATCTTTGGGTCCCAAAATATGTGTCACTGTAACAACTACACCACATCTTTAGGACTCCCCCTTTTGACCATCTCCCTCTAAGAGGTAGCACTTATCAATCGAGGAGAAAAGGATATGTCATGAATTTCTCCCCCTAGACAAATGCACCATTTATGTAACTAGTTAGAATGACGAGGGGAAATAACCCCTAACTTCTATCATAGATACTTAAAAGTATCCTTAAAAAGTTCCTTATTTTAAAATATCTACAATCTAGTCCTTGGTAGGCACATACTCCATTTTAACTTCATTTTTTTCAAAATTCTCCCTCAAAAAGTGGTACCTGATTGAGATGTGTTTAGTTTTTGAGTGCATTACCATATTCGTGTGAATGTTAGTTGCACTTGCATTATGACATAGTATAGGTATAGGTTTATCATAAAATAGCTTCACATCCTTCAAGGTCTTCTTCATCCAAAGAAATTGAGTACAATAAGATTTTGTAGAAATATATTATTCTTATGATGTGGAAAAGGATAATGAATCCTAATTTTTACTGAACCACGAGACCAATCTATCTTCCAAAAATATTTCACTTCTAGTTATACTTCTCTAGTCATCAACACAACCTGCCCAATTAGAATTAGTAAAGGCACTCAAAGAGAAACTTTGATCCTTTTTGTACAATAGGTCATAATTGGGAGTACCCTTCAAGTATTTGAATAGGCTCCATAGGTTTGGGCCAGACAAAATCCAATGAGAAATTCCCACGAGAAGGCAAGATTAAATCCACTACAATGCACAATAGAAATCTCTTTACCAAATGGAAACTTTAAGTATTTATGCACTATCGACAAGATGACATTCATGGAGAGAAGCAATGGGTAGCATAACTTCACATGAAATGTATCCGACATTGGGATGATGGAGAATGAGGCATTCAATCTTTTCAGTCCAACTTGTAAAGGAAAAGTTATCAAACCTATCATAGGGCAAGAAAAACCATTATGTTTTTTGATCCATGTTTTCGATTGTTCATAACTATCTTGATGAAGTTCATGCACAAACAATAATTCTTTGGTTATCACATTATCTACATAGACATGATCAATTAATATCCTATTAGTAGGCTTGTCATTGATTCTTTTGGCTATGCAAAAAGGACCATTGAGTGCATGTTTAATTATGTCATTTGTGAGAGAGCAATGTCAAGGGACATATTGGTTAAGCCCTTACCAGGTTGAACTTCAAAGATTCCAATCATACAATCCATAGTATTTTCCTCAATATTATTCATGGTGTTATCATTCTTGTCGACATTCATCACATCATTCTTGTTTTCACTAGACTTGACAAAGGAGATATTATGATTCGGCATAGGATTGGTAAAGATTTACAAATTATAGCTAGGATAGGCTACAAACTTATTACCTTGATCATTAACACCACCAATTTGAATATGATTAGAATCAATGAGGTCTTACACAATATGTTTAAGACACTTACAATGTTCCATATCGTGTCCATTTTGTCAATGATAATGGAAAAAGGGATTTTGTCTATTGTTTGGAGGTAAAGGTTTAGTAGGATCGCGAGCTCTAACAGGAGGTATTAAGTTCTTTTTTAAGAGTTGCAACATGATGGAATGGAGGGTATCAATAAGAGGGGTAAATTATATATTCATCTCTCCAAAATGTATATGGATTTGTTTTCTTTATAGCAGCCACTTGGGTGTCAACATGTTGACTTGGTTGAGGAGCATTGAGTTGTATAAAGGCCTTATTTTGTTTCTTAAATGGTTGGTAGTTGGTTTGAGGCATGGATTTGGATTTTACAGGATGGTTAGAGGGTGTTTTCACTTCACGACTACTAACAAAGTTTTTGGTAATCCTAAAGGGTTGTACACAATTGTGTTAAGGAGGGAAATTTCATAATCCCAATCCTATCTTGAGGCTTATTTTTTAAATTATCAATGAATATTCTTTGAATATCATAATTGAGAATCTTAATGTTTATTTTTGAGTAAAGCAATTGATAACAAGAGATAAAATCAATGATCTTTTCATCATTATTTTTCTTGAATAACATTAAATTTGCTAAGGTTATCTTAGGACCCATGTGCACATGGAAATGGTTGAGAAAAGCATCAACAAGTTCATTGAATGAATGCATTGAGTTATTCAGTAAGGAACAAAACCATTCCAAGGAAATTTCTTTAAAGGATCTAGGGAAGAATTTAACTAAGAGTTTATCCTTAAAAGGAAGTCACTACATAAGGTTGTGTATGCGGAAACATGACTAACAAGATCTCTCTTCTCACCATATTTCTCAAATCTAGGAATCTCTATACCTTGTGCCATTTTTATTCTCAATATCTCCAAGGATAAGGGATTTATTTTGACATATCAATGAAGGTTGATCATTTTTATTTTGTTCAATGTAGCAATTTTTTGTTGGAGGGATGAAACAATTTGTAAGATTTGGTTAAGGATGTGATCATTGTTTGTATTTTGAGGTGGAGGTGAATAGGGTGGAGGTGTATATATGTTTGGAGGGCAAGTGGATTTTAAATTTGGTTAGGGGAGATAGAATAGGAGATATGAGATTTGAATGCACAAAGCTAAAGGGATTCTCAGTTGAAATACCTAAGGTAGTATTGACATTGCTACTAGGTTGTATAGTTCTTGTATTGGTTGGATTAGTGTATGTTAGAATAGAGGTCACAATTGTGGGAGGATTTGGATTTCCACCTTGACTTTGGGTATACCCCAAAGCTCGAGCACATATAGTCATTGTAGGGACATGTTTATCAATGATGTGGGATATGCTACACATAATTTTTTTTCCTTGTTCATTTTCATTCATTCTTCTAATGCTATCTATGACAGGAATTGCAGTACCAACAATGTATTTAGAACTCACAATTTTTTCAATTTGTCAAATTCTTCATCCATTTTTCTTAGGTTCTCTTGAGGGACATTAGCAACCATTGATTCAACATTTATTCGTAAGGAGGTCATAGGAAATGAATTATCAAGGGTATGGTCCATAGTGGGTTGACTAGTGTCAATACTATGAGTGAAAGAGTTGGAAAACCCAAGATCCACGGTGAGTGATGTATCATGAGATGTCATGAGTCTCAAACTATGTTTCATGATAGTATTGGCAATAGGGCACCAGGTTGTGAATCTCATAAAATTTTCACCAAACCTAAGGTGCACCCAAAATGGAGAGTAAGCACTAGATAAATGTAAGAAAAACTCAAAAATAAGAAATGTAATGAAAATATGTAAAAAGAGATAGAAATTTCTAGATATTGAACAAGATAACTTTCTAATTATACTATGCAAAAACTTGAAAATTATGTCATTTTTAAACAAAATTTTGAATTCAAACAATGCGCTAAATTTGACGAATTAACCTTAATGTGACTAATTTCAAAAAACAAAAATTCTGGAAACTGAAATGAGATCTAAATGCAAACTGAGGATTTTTAATGCCAAAAAATTTAGAAATAAGCCTAATTAGGGACTCATTCACCCATGGGTGAATGGGTCTTTCTTTAGGGTTTTGAAAAATTAAATTACATATTTTTGAGTTGATATTTATGCTTTCAAATTCTATTTGCAAATAGGTAGTTATCATTTCATATTTCTAGAAAATTAGATCTAAATGCAAGTGTAAAATGATACTAAATGAAAAGAAAAACACCTAATTTGAAATATAATTTTGATTCAATTTTCTGATTTAAGTGACTAATCATGCAATGTTATGTAAACACTCTACAAAATGAATGAGATTTTAGAATTTTTTAGATTTTAAAGAATGCAAAAAATAAAACCCAAAAATCTAGAGGAGATGCAAACTAATGCAAGTAAACAACCCTAAATGAGATGAAAATTAATGCAATTCAATACAAAGTAATGCAAATCCTATATCTAGGGTCTAAATGGACTCAAATTTTTAGAATTATGTTGTACAAAGTCATGTTCACCAAAATGAAATGATGAAAAATACTATTTTAGAAGTGGGTTTCACCAATTTAAATTGTAGACCTGTTTCTCACTATTTCATTAAGAAATGGCATCCACACAAAGGATTGAATTGCAACCCTTAGGTGAGTCAACTCAATGAGGGAATCTATTGATTTCCTTATGCTTGATGATGGGGTTTTTAGCTTGAACAACACTTTTGGGAGAAAAACTAAAAATAGAAAATCTACTCAATAATGCCAACTCAAATTTGAAACAATAATTTAAAGGTCAATACTAATAGAAACATAAAACTTTCTGGAGATCTGAGAAGGTCTAAGTGATGTGTACCAATCACCAAAATGTAGTTTCAGAAGGATATCTGAGACTCATTCACCCATGGGTGAATGGGTCTCTCCTCAGGGTTTTCAAAAAACTTTTGGGAGCCTCTGATATCAATCTATAGCTTTTGTTTGATCTAGGCTTCAGTGTTAGAAAGTTAGAAATCCAATATGTAGGTGAGTTTCCATGGATTTCCAACATCTTTGACAACTTTTCCAATCTTTCACTCCAAGATATATTTAATCATTCTTCAACCTAATATCTTTAACACAAACACAAGAGGGAATTTTTTTTTTTTTTGGTGAATGGGGGTTTTTGTTTGTCAAGCCCCATTTGGGTAATTAAACCTTGAATTGAAATAATGAAATGTGAAAGGAATGATGAATGAACAATGTTATGTTTCCATTCACCAAACCCTTGAATAAACCTTTTAGAAATATGAAATGTTGATGTTGATCTTGCATGAAATGGATTCAATAGATGTGGATCTTGATGCTTGAATTGATGCTTTGAATGTTTTTCTTGATCTTTGAAACCTACATCACAATGTTAGCTCCAAAAACATGCATGATGCTTAAGAATTTGATGTGATTCTTGAGATATTGATTGGTACAATAAATCATTGATAAATCTACTCTTGAATGCCCTTTATCATAAACATTTCTTTACTTTTGTTCACTTCAAAAATGCTAATAAAAAATTCTAGTTGATTTGATAGAATAACTTTATATTTATAGGTATGAATGCTTAATTTCCTGAAAATTAAACATTACAAGCAGACATAAAAAATTTAATTTAGAGACATTAAAACTCCACAAAAAGCATAATTTAAATTTAGGTTCAAATGCCTGGGTGCATGGGTGAATGGGTCCTAGGTCCCTATTCATGGAACACACATTTCTCAAGGTAAATTTTTATGTGTTGGCTTTAATTATTGTTGGGTTTCCCCTTTGAAAAATGTAATTTATTTGGTGTGTAGGTGTAAAATAGGCTTTATTAAGGTACAATTAACTCCAAGAGGGCCCAAACAAAGTGTGGAAATGTAAAGGAGTACATTTTTCTGCACTACAATACCATAAATATGTTTATAAATATTAAAACCAAGATCTAAAGCAAGTGTTATTTTTCACAACTGAGGTGTTTCCTTTGTACCCATATTTATGCCTAGAGATTCCTCGATAAGTAGTGGTGACCCATATTGAAGTGGAGCAGGAGATAATTGGAGGTGAATCCTAGTATCAAAGGGTGTATCTATATTAGGTGTAGGTTTTGATGGTTCCTTTGAAAGACCTTCTTGTTCTCCAAAGTATGTTGATAAACTCAATAGGTTTTGGAATCCTTGTTTATGATATGATGATAGAATATGGGTATGGAGTTGCATAGTTATAAAATAGCCTCATCATATTAAAAATTTTCTTAAGTAGGAGGTTCATGTTGGTACCATTTGATGAGTTCAAGGTATTGTAGGTCAAGGTGGATATCAAGTATTGATCTATTATGGATAGGTTTATTATAGCAAGATATTTGGAAGGAATAGGGATGACATTTTATTCTTTATAATAAAGATTAGAAGAGGTGTTCTTATCATTATTAGGAAAATACATAAGGGCATCATAATTCTCATAGTAGGAACCATATCCTGAGCTAATATTTCTATCATTGGTTGGTATATCAATAAGATCAAGGGGGCCTTTCTATGTAAACAAATACCTTTTCCTTTATAGTTAATTTTAATGAAAATTCACAAGGGAAAGGGATATGTGTGTTCTTTAAAGTAATTATCATATGAATCATATTTGTAAATAAATGTGAGATAAAAGACTTCTATTTCCTCATCAAAAAGACAACCACTAAAAATGAAGATAGTAGGCCCCTATTGCAATGTGAGGAGGGGATCTTGAATTTTTTGGCAAGGTTGACAATAGGATAAAGATTAAAAGGGTGACATGGGAATATGAAGTGATTCATGCATTTGGTATTCTCCACATCCTCTATCAAGGATTTTCAATCTGAATTTTATGTTTTTTTGTATATGGAATAGAGGATGTAGAAGGTAGATCACTAGGGTAAATTTATAGTGTGGATCTTACAAAAGAAAATTTGGAGACAATATCAAAAAATGGAAAAAAGAATATCATATTTCCCTTCCAACATTATACAATATTGATGGGAGTAGTGATTTCCACACGATTGTATGGGATCTTAAGATATTGATGGTATGTAGACGGTACAACTTGCATGGTATGGATCCATGACCGATGAATCAAGATGTTGTATGAGAGGTCTAGATATAATTCATGACATAGGGTATGTTTCAATGGCTTCCCTACCTTAATTAAAATTTAAATAGTACTAGATGTATCTATTTATTTGTTACCATAGGATTTATTGGTGATAGTATGTGATTTCAAGGCTTCTTCTAAACAACCCAAATGTTTCATTTGTCTAAGTATTCAAATATTTAGGATTGAACCATTGTCTATGATTAGATAATATATCTTGTAGTGTAGAAAAATGTACACCTTTACATATTCACACTATGTCTCCATCCCATGAATTAATTTGACTCATTAAGCCTTTAATTCGACTAATTATGCATTCACAACCCTAATTAATTTCATTTTTTGAAAGGGAACCCACTTTTAATCAATGCACACACTTGATTACACATCTTGGAAAATGTGTGTCATAGGTTTAGGGCCTAGATCCCATTTTCCCAAGGGAAAATGGCTCCTCATTAAGTCTTGGGACCTAACTTCTAACATGTTTTTGGTATATTTAAATTCAAATTACAAAGGTCGACTTGTGTTGTTTAATTGTTAGGAAATTAAGGAAACACCTATAAATACAGGGTTATTTTATAAATTCTAGCTAAGAAACATTAAGGAAACTTTCACAAGAGAAAATATTATTGTTGAGAGCATTAGAGAGAAGATTTATTAGTCATCTATAGTAACATTCAAGATCCTATCATGATGTCAAGATTTATGTGTGTTCATGCATGTTTTTGGAGCTAACATTGTGATGTAGATTTCAAGTTTTCAAGAAAACATTCAAGCATCAAGATCTATCAAGAAATAAATCCATTTCATGTAAGATAAAATAATTAGAGTGGTGTTTTACACTTCAGTCCTTGAAGGGTGGCCATTGAGGGTTTTGTGAGTTGTGACATAGGCTTGTTCAATCATCATTCCTTGTAATTTATCATTATATTTCATTATCAAGTTTCAATTAGCATAATAGGGTTTGACCAAGGAAAACCCTTATCCACCAAAAAAAAAATCCATCGCTTTGTGTATGTGCTAATTTACACATGAAGAAGGATTGAAGGTTGATCAAAAGAGAAATTTGGAAAAGTTGTTAATATTGTAATCAAAGTTGTCAAGACACTAAAACTTAGATCCTGAATTTATTTCTAACTTTCTAGAAATGAAACATGGATAAAATAGCATCTCAAATCTATCTTCAGAGGACCCCTGAAGTTGAGGAAAAACATCATATAAAGAGCCATTCGCCCTTGGGAGAATGAGTCCTTGCAAGACACTCAACACCCATTTTCGGTGGTAGGTGCACAGTATTTTAACTTTCTCAGATCTACCAAAAGATTGTTGTTTTTGCTAGTATTGTGCTTTAAATCTACATTTCAAATTTTAAGTTTCATAATTGAGTTCATTAAGCATTTTTAGTTTATCTCCCCAAAGTGCATTTCAAGCATATTTGACCATTTTCTGTCATAAGGAAAACAACAGATCTTCCAATAGGGTTGACTTACCTAAGTGTTGAAAGTCAATCCTACCTTTGGGGATATATTTTTCTAATGAAACTAGGAAAGTGTAGGTGCATCATACATCCATTCAACCATTTCACATTGATCACCAAAATTACATTTTTGTATGTTTTATTTTTGCATAGCATTATCATGTTTCAAATATAAAAGTTGCAAAATTTGGATAGATTAGTTTTCTAAAACATCACATACGTTCGATATATTACTCTTTATTTTTGGAACACTCAAAAATCTAAATGTTAGTGTCATTAATTTTCAAGTATGCCAAGAAAAAACTCATTAACAAGCATGTTAGTCATTCTTCCAATATCTTTCCTAGTTATGAGAGTTTGTTAGTGCAAGAGAATGAAATTGATGACACATTCATTAATACCATGTATTTCCTATCCTTCATTCATCCCCTAATAACTCTCTTATTTGTGAGGATGTTTTGATACAAGAGGAGGAAAAAATAGCTAATCATGACAACCATATTTGTTCTCCAAATATCTCTCCTATTTGTGAAGAAGATATTTTGTTGTTAGAAGATATAATCATTGAGAATCATGAGAATATTGTTTGTCCCTCTCCCTCTACTTCTCCCACTTGGGAATATATTATGGTGAAATAGGATGAGATCATTGACACATTTCTTAACATCACTTTTCCTAGTCTCCATTCATCTCCCACTTGTGAGAATGTTTTACTAAAAGAAGATGCAAGTATTGGAAATCATGATAATCCTAGTTGTTCTTTTCCCGATGCCTCTACTACTTTTGATGAAGGTGTCATGGTGTTAAAAGATTCAACCATTGAGAATTATGAGGATCTTGCTTACTTCTCTCCTAAAATATCTCCTATTTGGGAGGATATTGTTGGACATAAAGATGACAAGAATTCTTGCTTAGATGAACATGCTAAGTGTCGAACCCCAATACAAATACCTGCAAAACACAATAAACAAACACATTAGGAGATCATATGCAAGTAAGAACAAGGATTCCCCATGAAATCCATTAGCAAAGTTTTAAATAGGAAATAAATCAAGAATAAAATGAAAGAACAAGAAAGCAAGCTAAATCCTATTGAAGACAATGCAAACTCTTGATCCCATGGGGGAATTGGTGCCAATTTGATGTGAAAATTGGCCCTTTCCCAACTCCAATGCTAGATTTGATGATGTGCTGAAGAATGTGAACCACTTTTATGAAGAGTGATGGGTGATTCAAGACAAAAATCTGCATAACCTAGCTACAAATTCAAAAATATGGATGAAGATTGCTAAATATTTGAGCATAGTAAGTTTACTCAAATTGTGGATAATGAAATAAGGAGATTAGTTTCTTATTTATAGGATGAGAAGATGAAATAATTTCCAAAATGGAGCAATGTGGGACTACTAATTATCCAATGGAAAAGTGCCACTTGTCAACATGTGAGTGGATCGAGGATGTGCAAGTTTTGAATAATGTGTCAATAAATGAATATATTTGAATTTTGAATTTGTTGAAATGACATGTAAGAGGGAAAGAAGGTGCATTGAATGCCACTTGGATCAAGGAAAAATGACTTTGTAAGAGGAGTAAATTCCTTGTTGGAAGGACAAAGTCCACTTGGATTTTGAATTCAAACTTGAGGAATATTCCTTAAAAGATGCCTTGTTGAAGAAAATAGAAATTTAATAAATCAAATAACTCTATTTTCATGTGCAAGTGGTAAAAGATGGAGGATGGGACATGAGAAGAGATTAAATTAATCAAGGTTAATTAATTTAATGAAGGTATTAAATGATGTGACCTTTTTGAATTAAATTTTTGGATTTATTTAAATCAAATATGAGAAGAATATGATAAAGGATTAATTAAATAAGGATTTTTGATTTATTTAATTAAAAGAGATGATGTTAGATTAAACTAAATAAAGTTTTAATTTATTTAATTTAATAGATGGAATTTAGAAATTTAATCAAATAAAATTAATTATTTAATTAAATAAGGATAATTAGATCAGAGTGGTTAATTTAATTATCAAGAAAGGATGACTTAATTAGATAACTCATTTATTTAATTAAGAGAGGAATATTGATGAATTTAATCAAATAAAGGAATTTGATTAAATGGTTAGATTGAAGGATGATTCAAGATGAAACGATGTTAGTGGTCAAGATCAGATGTTTAATGTCAATCAGTACATTTTACGTGTCTACACTAAGGTAAACCTAGATTCCCTCTCATTAGAAAATCATTAAAAATAAGTCACATATACTAAGGTTATGAATACATAATTGGCCATTAGATATCCAAAACCTCCTCTTGGACCTCCCCAAATTCCTTTAATTATTGGACCTCCTAAGTCACCTCCTGAGCTAATTCTCATTATAAGACTTCCTAAACCTCCAAGAAATATCTTAAATTTTGCAATGCAACATTATAAAAAATGTTTCATAGCAACCAATTCATAATACCATTGCTCACACATATAACACAAGGAACAATAAGGAACCACAAACCATGCATACTTCATTACCACTTCCTCAACGTATCATGCATAGTGCTCCTCATTTTCCTTGGCATAGTGGAAAAGAGTATGATATTGTGGAACAACTTTGCAACACTCCTACTAAAAATTCTTTATGGAATCTCATTCAAGAATCACCTAATTACCATAGAATTCTTAAAAATGATTTACGAAAAAATTTCATCCTTCCTAGTGCACAACCAAATGATGTAGCATTCCTAATTCAAGGTATGAATTTATTCAACATAGACATTACCTTTCACCAAGATGATTTTCCTCCATTAGAAGTGTGGGAAAAAAATGATGCTTTAATGATAGTGGCTAAAATTAATAATTGTGGTATTAGGTGTACTCTCATTGATAATGGTTCAACACTAAATGTTTGTAGTGTAAGCCTTTTAGACAAGATTGGAGTAGACAAGAGTCAAATTCAACCTGATTCTTTATCTATCCATTGTTTTGATAATGTGGGGAATCAACTGCTTGGTGTAATAATATTACCTATTAGAGTGGGTAAGGTTACATTGCAAATGTTTATTCATGTCATGCCTCAAGAATTATCATATAATATTCTCTTAGGTAGAGCTTTTTTTCATGCAATGAATGTAGTTCCTTCAACATTACATCATTAGTAAAGTACACTTATCAAAATAAGGTCTACACAATCAAAGATAACATAGATTCATATCAAAATTTCTTTCAAACTAAAATAGGAATGACAAATCCTCTTACAACATTGACACCAACTACAAAAGTGGAACCTTTACAAGTTGAGGATAAGGGTGAGTGCCTTTCACCCATGACAATTTTGTTAGAAGATGATTAGGGATTATTAAATTTTATACATAAATTCGATGGGCAACCCAAGATTATATAATTAAAATTAAGAAAGGAGAAAGAAGCTACCATAATATCAACACAAGTTGAGTCATCAAAAGCACATGATCCCACAACTTTTAGCAAAGAAGAGGAAAACACAAATTATACATCCACATATAATGAGTGTGATCTTGAGAAACCACCTTCTCCAAAATAAATAGAAATTTTTTATGGAAGAGGTTATGACCTTTTGAAATAGCTTGGATATAATGGAAAATGATGACATGCTAGAGAACAAGGTATCTATGTCTCTATAGATCCTTACGCATAAGAAACAATAAGCAATCTTGGTTATTGTCCTTCAAAAGAAACAAAAGCATAAAATAAACCTTTGGTTAATATCAATGTCACCACACAAAATATTCCTAGGACAAATATTTCTTCATCTTCAAAAACATGCCTTAGTGATGATTGGGGTGCATTAGATTTCACACCGTCCTTCCAAGGAGAGTGAAAATATCACAATCTAGAGAGTCTTGTGTATGTAAGACACCTTTTAGTAAGCACAAAGTATCTCTATGACAACAAAAAGGAACATATTCTACCATTGATCAAGAGAGTACCTTGTTGAGGCTTCTCCAAGCCTACTTGATATCTCTCCTTCTAAGAAAAATAAATAAATTCTACAGCCAAAATTAATTTTGTGCATATCATCGAGTGCATGGTCATTCAACCAATGAATGTAAGTATTTGAGTAATAAAATTCAACATCTTAAGGATTATGGTTCTCTTCCTTGTGTTGATGCACCTATTTCCTCTAATTGACAATCATTTTCATCCTATCATGGTGCTCATCACTATGTGGCATTAGTAGCTTTATGTGGCTTGCTCATTTCCATTCATGATGGTACAATTTTAGGTGCAACCATATTTCTATTGGTATCAACATGATAGTTCTTAGTGGTTGTCTTTGTCTTTATAATTGGGGGCCAAGGATAACTATTTTTTGGAGGTGTGTATTCTTTCCAAGGATCCTCTCTTCCTCTCTATCTACTTAAAATACCAAAATATCAAGTATGTTTACATTTTAAGTGGGGGGCATATTTTCAACCCATCATTGTTTGCATGTTCCCTTCTTAGTGATGAGATCATACGTCTACTCGGAACTGTGACCATTATATTGGCATTATTCTATTTAACTTGGTATTATTTCATTTTGAAAATTATCATTTTGGCATTATTTATTTGTACCCCCTACGGTGAGTTTTGTTTTGCACCCCTTGAGGTGAGTTTTTTTTAACACCCCCTGAGGTGAGTTTTGTTTAAAATCTTCCTTTAGTTTGTTCATGAAAATTGAAATTAGTATATCATTAGCATAACATATTGATCATGTTGTGGTGTCTTATCAAATTTATTAGGGAGATAAATTTTGGTATGGTTGACGTATGGGAGCTTGTAGACCTGGCATGAATTTCCCATTGCCACTTGCTTTTTGGGATCACACCTTACAAACCTAGTGTGTGTTTCTCATATTTTTCTTGGGAGTTCACCTACTGTATATTAGACTGCACTAGCCCTTGTGAGTTTATTTTTCATGGCCATTGATCATAACACAACTTGATTTCCTCTGGATCCATGTTTTCCATAAGTAATTTTACATTTGTATAAGTGCATTTGATGGACGTAGCATAATATAACTTTCTATTCAATCTCTCTTTCCTCCTTGCATTAATTTTGAAATTATATATTTGTGCATCTGGTCTTATTGCTTCATATCATACATGTGTGTATGTCCATTTACACTTATGTTGGTTTTCCATAGGATCTTGATCGTGGAGTTTTGCACAACATCCTTAATCTTTGTCATCCTATCCCTTTCATATTTGTGCTCTTGGACCACTTTTGACATATATTTATCTACTTTAGTGTGATTCTAAGTGTAAGTTCATACTCTCACTAAAGTGGGGGCTAAATGTAGTGTAGAAAAATGTACACCATTATAGTTTCACACTATTTTTGTATCCAATTAATTAATTGGACTTAATCAATCCTTTAATTGGCCAAATTATGGATTCACAAGCATAATTGATTTCATTTTCTGAAAAGGAAACCCACATTTAATCAATGCATACACTTAATTACACATCTTGGAAAATGTATATCCTTGGTTCAGGGACTAGGACCCATTTTTCCAAGGGAAAATGGGTTCTCCTTAAATCTTGGGACCTAATTTATAGTATGTTTTTGCCAACATTTTAATGGTTCAAATTCAAATTGAAAAGGTTGGCTTACGTTGTTTAATTATAGGGAAATTAAGGAAAAACCTATAAATACAAGGTTATTTTATAAGTTTAAGCTAAGAAACATTAAGGAAACTTTCACAAGAGAAAATATTATTGTCAAGAGCATTGGAGAGTAGATTTATATGTCATCTATAGTAGCATTCAAGATCCTATCAGGATGTAAAGATTTATGTGGGTTCATGCATGTTTTTGGAGCTAGAATTGTGATGTAGGTTTTGTTGAAAAATGTTGTCATTGATTTCAAAAGAGTAAGATGAGTAGTGTCAATCATGTAAATGCAAAGGAAACTACAGTAATGGAAAATATGATTACAATGTTATATTTTCTCAATGACTTGCTATGACATGTCATAGATTACTTTAAGTGACAAATTATGTCATTATCCTTGTGCTAGTGACCAACCCCATTGCCTAGGTTGGCAGTGTCCTGGAGATGCATCGAGATGACTTAGTCATTTCAAAGAGAGTCACTTAACTATCTCTTCAATCATACAATATGGAAGTGGTTCGGCATGACGGGAGCCTTTTCCATGGGACTTGTCTTGGAGTCCCTTCGACAACCCGATGACCATCTCTTTGGTGAGACACTAGTATCATGGTAGGATTCTAGAAGGACTCTCTTCAATGGAGAAAAAAGGAGAAATACTAACTCATCAAAGTGATAATATGTGTTCTTATAATAGTTTTATCAGTCTCTTTGATGTGAAAATTTCAAGCTTCACATCCTTGTTGTGAAGTGATCAAAGTGACAATGGAGTTTCAGCAAGACCCTAGAACTTTTCCCCTCGATTTACCAATAGCAAGAGTTGCAAGCTAATGGTAGTGTGGCTTGCATTGGGCTGACAGGAGTGTTGGGAGTGATTCACTCCATTTGATATATCGATAGGTGGGACCTGACAACGAAGCATTGGTGGAGATTAATTCATGATGGATGCTATGTAGATATATGAGTATAGTAGGTGGACCCCACATTGAAATGATGTAGCTATTGTTTGCATTGGAGTGACATTTATCATTGGTAGGACTATTATGGCAATTTCTACGATACCATGATGATAACCTTTATCAAGAAGATATAGTGATGCCTCAAAGAATATGAAGGTAGTCTCTACGATATGGTGATGGGAGAATATAATGCCTATGGAAGAACCTGGTAAAGTAAGAATGATGTGGATAAGGTAGGTGAATAGAACCTTGCCACATGGCGATCGATCATTCGTTGATTTTGCATCCTTGTTGTAAATCAGTGTTAGGCAGGTCAATATTTTTTGGCGAATGATGGAGACCAAGAACGTTCCTTTGACGATGAGATTGCTAGTACAATTTTATGAATATGGATCAAACAATGCTAGTGCAAGGGTTCTCATCAAAGAGAAAAGTGAATTTCGGTGACAATTTTTTGTCCCCTCAATATGGTGATATAGTTTGATAAATGGAAAAATCAGACATATGATATGACATGATTTCTTATGTGATGAACATAATTGTGAATTAGTTTGATCCAATGGTGAAGTAGTGGCATAGATTCACATATCATGAATAGGGCTTGAATTCGATCCTAGAAATAAAAGGAACGAATAGAAATTCGTACACAGATTATAAGGTAGATGTCTAGCAAGGATCTTGATTGGAAATTGGAAGAAGATGATGGTTCTAAGTCAAAGAAGAACACATAGTTTGAATTTGAATTCACTGCATAGGAAAATGGTGAAATGACATACAAATCCTAGAATAGCTCACCAAAAATAAAATGATTCATTGAATTTTCATTAGGGTTATAGTATGATTTGAGTTTCTTCTCTGTGAAGATGAAAATTGATATGTAATAGCAATTCAGTGATATGAAGTGGTTGGTTGGTCAAAGTGAAGGTAGAGTACAATCAATGAGAAGACTGTGTTACTACAATAGATAGTTAAAATCTGGAATGTTTTGTTGAAGTTGTTTGCAGTGGTGTGAGGGTGAATAGAGAGAGAAAAAGCTATGTATTGAACTAATGCATTGTAGGTTTTGCAAAACTAGTTTATGCATATTGAATTTGAAGTATTATTGTACTCAATTGTAGTTCAGGTTAGGGGATTGTAGCATCCTTGGAGTTTTAGCTCATAAATCAAGGTGTTGTAGCATCCTTGTAGTTACAGCTTCTAAATAGGGAGTTGCAGCTTCCTTAGTGTTTAAGCCCTTAAAAATGTAATTGAACTTCATTGCTTGTGAGTCTGAATTAGGATAGTAGATCCTAGCAACATTTCTCACCTTGGTTTTTCCCATATTTTTTTTCCACGTACATCTAATGTTATGTGTTGTTATTTCTTGTGCATGCGATTGCTATATTGGTTTATGTTTTAATTTGCACATTTGAATTTTAAGGTTAAATCTTCAAAGAGGTTTTCAGGACTAAAATTTTAAATATCTACTGATTCACCCACCTCTCAATAGATCATTGTGTTCCAACAATTGGTATTAAATACCTAGGTTCCCTAGGAGAAGCTTAATCAACTCGGATAGATCTTGGATTAGCGAACACAATGGCTAGTCAAGAAGGTCCATGCAAGCCACCTAGGTTTGATGGAACAAATTATGCTAAGTGGTGCTCACTGATGAAAGGATACTTAGGATATCTTTGATATGATGTTTGGATGTCAATTAAGAACAAATATACCATCCCTACTACTCCTATTGATGCTACTAGAAAGAAGGACTATGAGAACAATGAGAAAGCTCGGTTCACCATTATGAGTAATCTTTTTGATTTTGTGCATGGCAAGGTTATGCATTATGAAACTGCTTATGATGTCTGGGAAAACTTGAATAAAATCTATGAAGGAGACAATTCCAAGGTGAAGCTGGAAAAGTTACAAGTGCTAAGAGCAAAATTTGAAGGTTTGAAGATGATTAAAGAGAAGAAGATTGTATACTATCTTCTAAGAGTAGAGGATATAGGGAACATTATTAGAGGATATGGTGTGGAAGTAAAAGATGTTGTTGTGCTGAAAGTTCTGAGGTCTATGGCAACTAAATATGATTCCAAAATTTTTGCTATTGAAGAAGGAAGAGAAGTTGATAAACTCACCCTTGATGAGTTACATGACATATTTACAACATATGAAATAATGATGCCAGATTTTGAGCCTTATAGGAGGGTGATCCCATAATAGTGGTTTACAATTTTTGGCCAAACTGGACACTGAAATTATTATTTTTAACTAAATCTTCACATTTGGGCACCTATAGCGGCTAAACTGTGATGAATTTGAAGATGGTGCAAACTAGAGTCTCATCAAATTTTGTCTGTAAATTCTAAAAATATTTTTTTCAAAATTTTTGGAATCAAATTGCACTTCTTTTTCCATCTCCCATGAAAATAGATTTTTTTCAGAAAACAACATTTTTCAAAAGTGACGCACACCGTATAACGCATAACTTTTTTCTCATGAAGGATAAAATTCTAATTCTTTCAAATTTAGATTTGTAACTCTGATATCTAGTGCTTCAACTTGGTTAGATAGTTTTTTATTGAATATTTTTTTCTTTAATCAAGTTTCAAAGTCAAATGAATTACAATTCAGACACAACGCGACTGTATAATGCGTAACTTTTTTTGTATATGTCAAAATTTAATTTAATTTTTTTTGTTGGATCAAGGACTTCAATATCTGGTGCACTCATATTTTTCAATTTTTTTTTTGATAATCTTCTATTTTTCCACATGTGAAGAACAAAGAAATTGTTTTGATGAAAAACCTATGTTTAATAAAACTTAAAAAACAAATACATAAAAACCAAAACATATTAAAATTATATTCATTGGATAGCTTGTTCTGAGGAATACCATAATCATTTCAAATAAATTTTAAATGTATTCATTTTATCCCCAAAATCTAAATCAAAAGTGATTTTTATCAGCATTTTGATAGGTGTAAAGGAGACACATTTATAGGTATGGTTTAAAACTAGCGAGGTTCTATCCAAGGGGTTTGATCTAAGGTGATTTGATCAAACCCTCTTCAATTGGAATCCTTAAAATGGAACTTTTAAAGGCTTAAATCATTATATTTTCTAAAAATATGTGATTTCAGCTAAAATTTGTTCCTCTCAGGAATTGTAAACCACTATTATGATAGCACCCAGGAGAGAAGGTACATTTAACGTTGAGAAAAAGGAAAAGGATAAAGCTGGTAAGAAAGACAAGGTTGTTCTCATTCAATTAGATCATGAAGAAATTGATGAGGAAGAAACAAACTTCATAAGGAGACTAAGAATAGGATCCAAAAAATATAAAGGTAAGTTTGCCTTTAGGTGTTTTAATTGTGGTAGGATAGGTCACTTTACGTCTAAGTTTCCATATGATAAAGAGGATAACTCCAAGCAAGAAGGAGATGGAAAAAAGAAGAAATATTTTTATCCTAAAAGGAAGAATTTTGGAAAGAAAAAGAAGATCTTGTACATTCATGAAGAAAGTGATGCATTTGATGCTAATGATAATTTAGATGATGATCAAGGTCATGCTCTTGTAATGAGAGAAGTTGGAGAAGAATTCCTCTTCATTCAAAAAGACACTAAGGATCAGAAGGAAGCACAAGTTAAGGACTCACATGTAGAAGAAGAGGAAGCATATGTTGATCTTGAGGGAGAACTAATTAATTCTCTTGAAGATATTGATGAGTTAAGAGATAAATATGATGATATTAAGAGGGAAAACAAGAAACTGAAGAAGAATGCTCAAAAGGGGACTAACAAATTAACTTAAGACCTTGAGGAATTCAATCAGTTGGTGGTAAATCTAAAAATTTAGGATGAAGAAGCTAAAAGATACGAAGAAGTAATGAAATCCAAGTTAGAATCCATAATTGATAGATGCATGAAATTAGAAGTAGAAGTATTTTCTTAAGAAAAGAGAGGAAGAAATCCAATGAGCAGATCAATAAGGGTGTAAAATTAAAAGTTGGTACTGATATTCTTGATGAATTGTTAAGTACACAAAATCCATCCAACAAAGAAAAATCGGGTTTGGGATTGGAAAAAGGAAAATTTTCCTTTGTTGATGTTTCTTAAAAAATATATGAAAGATTTAGAGGAGAAGATAAAAAAAAATTTAGTCGTGACAAGTCTGACAAAGGGGATACCTCTGAAAATGTGGTGTAGGAGCACCTAATAGACTTTATGCATCCATGAGGAAATTTTGCAAATTTTTATTTGTGGGTTGAATCTCTTTGTAATAAGGTCATATTTGGACCATTTCTAATGTTTTTAAGTCTTTGGTAGGTGTCTAGGAGGTTCAAGGAGTCCATTTTGCAAATTTTGTAAAAGTTGTCTAAAAAGTCCAAAAGTGTCATATTGTCAAATTGCAAAAAATGAAAGAAGTAGAATGTGAAGAGTCAAAGGCATATAGTAGTTGATGAGTTAGTTGTAGAAATTTGGAATTAATTGGAAAAGGTATAAAAAGGCTTTGTTCATTGTTGTAAAAGAGAGGATTTAGTTTTGATATGAAATGAGACAATAGAGGTACTATTTTCTTGTAAAATTCCCACATTTTTCTCTGTTGTAGACCATTGCACATGCTTGTATGGATCGATAAAGGTCTGAAATAAATTGAAGATGTTAGGGTATTGAATATAGTTTCTAATTCATTTTGTTTCACTTCATTTCATTTAGTATAAAGAAAGATATTGCATTTTTTGTAAAAACAGTTAAAATTTTGGTTTAGGATCACAACAGACCTTCAAAATTGCATATCTTCATTTATAACTATTGAAACTCCCTAAAATTTTGTAGAATAGAATATTTATATGTGTTATAAATGTTTCAAAAGTTACAGGGTCCAAAGAGGAGATTTTGTGCCTTTGGGATGATGCCCTAGGTTGTTTCTGCATTATTTTGCCATAAAAAGGATCCATAAAGCTTAGGGTTTATAGAAAGAGTATTGGTAAAGCATGGGATTCAGTTAAATGAGCATGTGAAGACCTTATTTGATGTGGTTGAAGATTTATTGAGGATATTTTAGGTTTGGGAGTGTTAGAATCAATGACCCACGTTGCGTAGGAGCCTAAATAGGCCTATTTATAAGTCTAATAGTCTAGTTTTGATGCAAACTTCTCAAAACAACCCATACCAAATTTTTGATATGTTTTAAAGTGGAAAAATGGGTACTAAAATATGATTTTAGAGTTGAGATATCTGGTCTACATCAAAAGTTATATGTGATTGTTCCTTTAGGGAATGTTATTAGATATGAGGTAGCCTATATGAAAAAGGTGCATGGTTGGAGTTCCCTGATTTCTTGTCTAAGTTAATTATGTTTTTGGGGTCATATGTACCCTATGGAATGTGTTTAGTGTGTTGATTAAGCCCTCTAAATCCATGGAGTCCATTTGGTGTGTTGTAACCTTATGGGAAACCAAGAGTCATTAAAGAATTTTATGAATAAGAAAAGAATGTATTTTGAACCTATTGGAAACCAATGAGTTTTTCATCTACCTCTGCATTAGTTTGGTATCAGAGCTAGAATACTTTAGAAAAGGAAATTTGTGTGTTTGTGTGTGTTGTAGGAAAGAGATGAGGAAGGAAAAAGAAGAGGAAAAACAAATGGAGTTTGATCAAGAGATAAAGGAGCTAAGGCAGGCTATGGAATACCTAAAAGAGATGAGAGAAAAGGTGATAGAGGAATGGAAAGTTAAGTTGGAGCAATTAGCAAGGAAAGCATCAAGTTGGAACTTATCAGTTAAGAAGAAGGTTACATGATCCATCAAGAAAATTTTCCAAAGAAGAAGAGAAGCAAGGACAACAACAATAGAGGATGAACAAAGGAAATCTTAGACAAAGGAAGATGTAAGTAATGAAATGGTGAGTACATCTATGAATGTTTTGACATCAAGCATTGAATAAATTCAGAAGGACAAGGTAGACATAGTTGTGGATGAGTCCTCATACTATTTTCAGTTATTTGGGCAAGATGAACAAGTAGAGAAGGATGTTGATAAAGTTGGTGTTGATACTCAAGTTGTTAATGAAGAGTTGCAAACTAAGATGTTTCAGTTAGATGTTGTCATATTGCAGGAGTCACCAAGAGAGTGTGAGAAGTAGATAAAAGAATGCATGGGTGCTAATGGTACTAACCAAGCCTTTTTGGTGAATGAAGTTGTCATTGTCATTATTCAAGTGTAGTTATCTAGAGATGCAGATATGAAGAAACTTATGCCATTTAATAGGCCTAAACAACTTAGCAAGCAATTGGGAAAGCCTAAGGTGAACATGAAGCAAATATTGAACTATTTCAAGGACGATGGAATGCAGGAATTGTAAGATATCAGTCAAAGACTTTCTAACATATTTCTAATGTTCATTACAGAGGACTTGAATTTTGTTTTCTCTGGGAGTTTGGTGCAGGAGCATCTGATGGACTTTATGCCTCCATGAGGAAATTTTGCAAATTTTGATTTGTGAGTTGAATCTCTTTGTAATAAGGTCATATTTGGACCATTTCTAATGTGTTTAAGTCTTTTTTAGGTGTCTAGGAGGTTCAAGGAGTCCATTTTTCAAATTTTGTAAAAGTTGTCTAAAAAGTCCAAAAGTGTCATCAAACCCGATAGGTCCGCCATTAACGCATAGGAAAGCTCAGGATTTAATCACTTCAACTGCTAATTCTTTACTAGGGGGACTCATGGTTCACAAGAAAGTTATCTCCAGATGCGAATGAAAGAGTGAACTCAAAACTTGCTTGGGAAACCAAAAATTAAACAATATCATGCAACCCTAGCATCAAACTCTCAAATCATGCAGAAATTTGAACCCTAAATAAACCAAAAATGCCAAAGAAATGCTAACCTTCATCAATCAAAAGTAGGGAAATCATATACATACCATTGATGAAGCATAAATTGATCTCAGAAATAACAAATGCTAGTTTAATGGAACTTTGCAAAGAACAACAAAAGTGCACAGGAAATCACAACCAAAACCCATAATATGCAAACTCAACGCTTCAAATCAAATCAAATACTTCCAAGAATGCACTCCTTAGCTCAATCGATGTCAAAAAATAAAGAATAATGGCACAAAAGACCTCAAAGATCAGTTAAATGCATCCCTCGCCAATCGTACAAATGACATAAATGCCGCTGACAAGATAGCCAGGAAAATCTGGGAACCCGACGACAAGACAAAATTTAGAAAAATCTGGTCCACACGGAAATCCACAAAGACTAAAAATCTCTGGACCATAGAGTTCAGCCAAAAATTGAGTAAGATATGGGAAAATTTGCATGAGGTGGAAAATCCCGAACCAGGGTAAAAACCTGAACTTAGCTCAAAACTAAAGATCTTCAATGTGTAACTTAGGGAAATCACTTAGGCCAGCAAGATAAACATTTAAGCACATGCCAAGGAAAATTTAATCCTCAAAACGAAAGGGCCAAGACACCAAAAATCCAAAGCGAAAGAGGGTCCCTACTTTCAGTAGGGCATGTGTTCAAAAAATGCACAACAAACCCCAAACCTCAAAACAACCTTTGTCAAAAAATCATCCCATTTTATCATCCTAGGAGATACCCTTTACCACAAAAGCATCGAAGGAACCCTATTACATTGCCTAAACACTAAGGAATCCTTGAATATTTTAACCAAAGTACATAATTACATTGTGGTTCACACTCGAGTGGAATGACCTTAGCTAAGAAATTGCTGAGGATGGGGTACTATTGGCCAACAATAGAAAGAGAAGCAGATGACTATGTCCAAATGTGTTTACAATGTCAACAACATTAGGACCTCATGCATGGACCAACTCAAGAGCTCCATCTGATTGTCACACCATGGCCCTTTTCGCAGTGGGGGCTCAATATTGTTCAAAAAATTACCCCCACCTCATCCAATGGACATAAATTCATCATCACCTCCACTGACTATTTCATGAAGTGGGTGGAAGCCATCCACATGACCTACATTACTAAAAATCAGATATCCAAGTTCGTCTTGAACTACTTAATATGCCGCTACGATGTACTCCAAGCCATTATCTCAGATAATGGGACACCTTTCAAGAATCAAGATGTTTATGACCTTTTCCAAAAATTCAAAATCCAACATCACTTTTACACTTTGTATTATCCCCAAGGAAATGGCCAAGCATAAGCCACCAACAAAACCATCCTGAAAAATACTCAAGAAAATAGTTAATGACATAGGTCGTGACTGGCATTTGCAGCGGAATCCTGCCATCTGGGCCTATTGAACTAGCATCTGCACACCAATAGGCTCCACCCCATTTTCCCTAGTCTACGGATCTTAAGCCATACTCCCCATCAAGATCAAGCTCCGGTCACTGAGAATATCACTACAGAACCTCATCATAGATGAAGAATATTGGGTATCAAGACTGAATGAGCTGGAATTACTGGATGACCGACTAATGGACTCCTTAAATCATTTACAAGTCTATCAAAACTTACTCAAATGGAGCTACAACATGAAGATCAAGAGTCAAACATTCCAAGTTGGAGAGCTGGTGCTGAAGGAGAACGAGAAGAATGTACCAAATCCAAAGAGTAAGGGTAAGTTTTAACCCAATTGGTTGGGAACCTTCGTCATCACCGCAAGATACAAGTCATGGGTATACCAGTTATCAACACCAGAAGGTGAGCCTGTGTAGGATCCCATGAACAACTCTCATCTAAATTTTTTTTATGCCTAATCTTTCAGGGTATAAAACCAAAAATACAAAAAATAAAAAAATGTCCTAAAAGAATGGTCACCCTAATGAAAACCTGGTAAACAAGCATCTTGGTGACAGCAAAAAGAAATCAAAAAACATAAAAAATCCAAAAAAATTAGAAAAAGGATTAAAAACACTAAAGAGAAAAATCATCCTCTAGTGAAAACCACTTTAGTGGCACTTTGGGCAAGTACCTTGGTGAAAACCTAGCAAACAAGCGCCTTGTGTAAATAAGCACTTTCTATCCACTAGGATCTCCACAACTTGTTCTGCATCATCCATCCATCATGCTTACATCATCCATCTCATCCCATATCTACATCCATCGTCTATCTGCATCCACATCATAGCTTGGTCCTATGTTCGTGTCATGATCCCTCCTAGTACTACTTAGCCCATTTTCAAGGTCAATTTGTCCTACCTATATCGAGTAGTCTATTGCATCATGCTGGTGACATGTTCTCATCAGATCAGATTCATGTATGTTCTTGAAATCTTCCTAAAATAAAAATAAAAAAACATTAGGAAATAAAAAAATCCAAAAACATTAGAAAATCAAAAAATCCAAAAACATCAGAAAATCAAAAAATCCTAAAACATTCATAAAATCAGAAAATCCTTAAACATTCATAAAATCAAAAAGTCCAAAAACATCTAAAAATTAGAAAATCCAAAAACATTCATAAAAGTCAGTCGAAAAAGTAAAAAAAAGAGTCGTCCTATCGAACTACGTCATCTCTGAGCTTTGAACGTAGGCAAGGTTGATCTTTGATCATCCTGTGAGACACTTAGGTCAGTCCTTTAGGAGTTTGTCATAATAAGCTAGCAATCCATCTGTTCACATCTCATCAATAATCGAGTCTATGTCAGTCGAACTACATTGTATCTGCATGTGTAATGTAGGAAAAGCTAATCTATTGATCAGTCCTCAAGGCCCCTAGGATAGGTCTTTAGGTCAGTCTCTTGGTTAAAATCTCAAAAAACCCCAAAATATTAGAAATTTTGAAAATCTCAAAACATTTGTAAAATCTCAAAAATACCAAAAAAATCAGCCTCAAAACATTTCAAAAATGTCAAAAACATCCAAATATTTGAAAAAATACATCCACCCCCATCTCGCTTTCACTCAAAATAAACATCACTCAAAATAAATCATCATCACCCTCAACCTTTGGTGAAACTGGTGGAAACAAGTATAGCTGATTAAAAGTGAAAACTTAAACATCAAAGTCTCAAGTCTAGGTCAATAAGTAAACAAGTTGGAAAACTCTTTGTGTCAATATCCTATCATCCAATCAGTCCCAAATCAATCATCTTATAAAATCATGTTCTAGGATGCATCCTTCCTATAATGGACATCAACATCAGGCATCACCATAGTTTAGTCTTGGCTAGTAGTAGGAAGAACATTAGCTTGTTTGTTTACTTTATCTTTGTCTTTTGACTTATCTTATTTGTGCTCATTTCAATGACCTCTCGATGATGTCCCAAACAAAGGGATTTAGAGAGAAAGGAATGGGGAAACAATCATTATCTTTTTATTTGTTGTTCTTGTTGGATTTTTTTTAATATAACTTGGTCATGCATGCTTTGTTTGGATGTAGGGAGGATGTTCTAGGTGTCTTGTTGACCACATTGGAAGGCTTACCTTTCTATGTTTTGGTTTGAGATGTTTGGAATATCCGAACTACATTTTGAACGAGGTTCCATATGTTAGGTGTGAATAGTACTCCTATCTAAATGTTGAGTCAAAGTCCATCACACTAGGTGCAACACCATCCCAGTTCTTTATACCTTGGTGCATCATACCTATGTGTATTATCAAAAATAAGGTAAATGGCCCTTTTAAATTCCCAATTCCTGGTAAGAAAATCATCACCATCATCATCGTCATCATCTTTTGACTTTTTGGATCCTCTTCTTTCTTCTATCTTCTATGCTAACATGGTACCATGACAATAAATCACAAGTCATCACTAATGCATCCTTCCTGCACCCACAAACCATCAACATATTGCATATCATATCATATCAAATAGGAAACATTAAATCATCTCACATGCATTGCATTTTTCATCATTGCATAATTTAGTTTGGTTATTCTAAGCATCTCGTAAACCATCCATTTGCATTCATTACATAAGCATAAAAGAATCATCACATAGGTGTTATCATAATAAAAATGCAGCATCACATCATATCATATGCATTATCATGTCATCTATATCATACATTGAAAAGATATTGAAAAAGAAAAATATTACATCTCATACATTTCATCATCATCATCCATTAGGTGCATAATATAGATTTTTTAGTCTAAGCATTTGCATATCATAACATTTGCATTATCCATACATCATCAAAAGTGTATAAGAAAAGATATTGAAAAAGAAATGCATCCATAAATCATTACATCACATCATCATATAGAAACATGCATTGCATTGCATCACATAAGATAGAACCATTGCATCACATATAGATCATCACATATAGAAAGTAAAACATTCATCCATAATGCATAAATAAAATAGGACACCGTCATACATTGGATCATCTCATATCATCTCATTTATCATCAAAATAATAATACACTGTCCTGGTACAAAATTAGGATCAAGTGTGTATATCAATCAATATAGTACAAATCAACCATTGGGCTATCAAAAATGGTCTCATCGATCACAAAAAGAATCATGTCTCTGATAAAAAATGAGCTAGCCTTGTTGGTTGCTCCCCTCATTGGGCGGCCTCTCTCCCTGATCCTCTGGAGACTGGTACCCTATTTGTTGTGAAAAATATGGGACCCGGGATGCTCAGGGCATGGTCTGATGATAATGCACTATGTAATAGTCGGCCTCTCAGACTACCTCCCTATATGCTCGTAAAGAAACTATGCTCCAGGAGGAGGATGCGGTCATGCTCTCGAGCTACTGATGATGGCCCATCTCTTGTGCAACCCCGAGCTCTGCAGCCTATCTCTATGGAATGGCCTAGTCTAGCTCAATCCTCAGTTGATCTCTCTTAGATGTCAATGTAATGATTTGTCCCTGCAGACCCTGCACTTGTGCTTGAAGCTATTGAGTGAGGGTGTCTTGCTGATCAGGTGGTAGTGGAGGTCCCTGATCTCCCCGAGGCAACTAGTTCACCTGTCTATCTTGATCTTGTCAAGCCTGATCCTGGTCCTATCTGACCTAATCCTAGTCTTGTCTACCCTGATCCTGGTCCTATCTACCCTAATCATGATCCTGATCCTGTCTCAGGGGGTCCTGCCATACGCTATCTTGATCGGGCTTCTGGTGTGGTCCACCTCCTCCCCTGCCCCCATCTTCATCCCCATCTCCCCTGCCTACTCAGCCCCACCTCTATACTGCACCTCGGACTCTCCGTCTCCTCCTCAAAATCTATGCACCTACCATTGCCAATCTGATTGGCAGATAGAACAATTCTTTGTACACCTGTGTCATCCTCGGGTCCACCTATCCCTGATCATAAGGGCATGGTTTGGCCACTAGCTACATAAAACTCTAAACTGCATCTATTGTTGGGATTGTCTAACCCCATGTCATATCCCTCGTAGTACGTGTGAAGATGGCCATGTACTGGTCATCGAGACGGTCTTGTGTGTCCCCAAACTGGTGAGCTACTTAGTCTCGAAAATATCTCTCAATCAAGGTATGCTCCCTACCCTACAAAAAATGGTCCTACCTACTAAAAAATAATTGTTGTACATCATCGTACCAGGCTGGCAATCCAAGATAGCGTATTCATGTGAAAACTATCATCTTGTCGATAACCCACTGCTAATGTCGAATGCCTACTACTCATGTATGATAAATTGATAGTCCACCCCTATATCTCTAGATGAATGGGTAATTTGGCTCCATGTCTACGGGCACGACTCTCACGGGACAAAGCACTGCAATGTGGTCCCAGGCCCAAATGTGTAGCAGAGTGACTCTTGAGCCAATAGACCTACTCTCATAGTACGTGAACTCGTCAAGATCATGGTAGAAGGAGGCGAACATCACTAGCCCCTAGGTGAAGCACTCCATTAGAGCATCCGCTCCCAAGAAAGCCGCCATCCTGGGCTAAAGTATCACCCATGTCGATCTGGTGCCATGAGCCCTAAAATGATCATAGCTACTATCAATCTGAAAAGTGACACCACATGCCTGTACTGCTCTAGCTCGATCTGGCCCTCTAAAAAGAGTAATCTCGTCCATGCCCATGATATCGTAGCAAGTGTCCCTGCCAACCTCCACATCATAGATCACTCACTCTCTATGGATAGGAAAATGTAGAATGTGCCACATGTCCTCTAGGGTCACTGTGGCCTCGCCTGTGGGGAGGTGAAATGAGGATGTCTCACTGTGCTAGTGCTTCACCAATGGAGTCATCATGCCGAGATGCATCCTGATCACTGGGGAATAAGTGATGTACCATAAGCCAATTGCTCCTAGGTGCTCCTATAGCACCTTTTCCAAAGGAAGATCCTGAGTTAATCTGCTCAAGATCAAGGACCTGTGCTCATGTGAGTGGACTAGCTTCATGTCCTCCTGCATTAGTAACATCACTATGTCAGGTTTCATAAAACATTGGGATCCTTTTTAAGGTTTGTGCGACCTAAACAACAAATGTGTTGCTATCTGCATATGTGTTAGTATTTGAAACTTTTAAACTATGTTGCTAGAAGCCAAAAAGTTCTGAACTCCGCTGTGGCGTAGTTTTTCAGTGACCTAGTTTGACCCCTAGACCTAAATTCCAAATAGGACCGTAGTGACGCTATGTCCATATGCAACACACTTTGCACCAAAACCCTAATTTTTAAACTTTGCCCCTACAATGCAACTCTCATCTGCAGTGTAGTTTAGGCCCGTGTGGCACCGATTTGAGCTTTTCAGCGATGCTATATAACTCTGCTTGACTTTGTTGACTCCTAAACCCTAATAAATGCACTTGAAAATTGAAAAACAAAGTCAAGACAAGATGACATACCATGGGTCCTATGCCGGGAAGCCTCTGGTACACTCACATGCGCTTGAAAATATGTCGTGGAAGAACGCATTGCATCATCTCAATCAATCCCCAGAGCTCAAATCGCAGTAATCTCTAAAGGCTGTGTGCAAATGAATTCGAAGTGTCCCTAGAGGCCTATTTAAGCCTAAAAGTTAGGGTTTTTTACCCTATTTAGCCATCCAGCTAGGGTTTTTTTATCCTCGAGCCCATTTTCGCCCAATCGAGGGCCATTTTGCATCATTTTTTTGCATTTTTGCATTTTTTGGCATCTCGGAGCCTTTTTGGACCCATTGGGTACCTTGTCCCCTTTTTTCACAAGATCATCCAAAAATCCATTTTTTTTGTACAATCTCTCGAGGGGGCAGTATATCAGCATGTTTCTTCTTGTCGGGGCAGCAGTGGGGCATTTGAAAAATCAATTTTTTTAGTTTTGATCATGACAGTTTATTCTTTAAAGTAATGCAACAGTTACATTGCTTCAAAGAGGGGAACAATGTAGACATGAAAAATGTACCAATTGATCTTATACACCTGATCCTGATTTCACTAACACTGCTTCATCCGTAATCATCTGCTCTACTAGTCATTTAATTAAATCATCTTTATTTTATTAAATTCATCACATTTCATCTCTTAATTAAATAAATCAACTTTATTTAATTAATCTCTAAACTCTATCTATTAAATTAAATAAATTAATGTTTATTTGATTTAATCTAACATCATTCCCCTTTGATTAAATAAATCAAAATCTTTATTTAATTAAGTCAAATCATATTCCTCTCAAATTTGATTTAAATCAACCCAAAAATGTAAATCAAGCTGTCACATCAACTAATCTCTCTTTAAATTAATCAAATCATGATTAATCTTAACCAAAAACCATCACATCCTCTAGCTTTTGCAACTTGCACAAGAAAATCATTTAATTGATTTATTAAATCTTCTAATTTCCCTCAACATTTCATCAAAAGGGAATATTCCTCCAAGTTTGAAAATCCCTCCAAGTGGATTTTTCCTTCCAACAAAGCATTTAACCCTCTTACATGTCCTTATGCATTGAGGAAAGTGGTATTTAAGTCATTTCTTTCCCCCTTCAACATGTCATTTCATGAATTTCAAATTCCACCTAATATCATTTATTGACACATTCATCAAAATGTGCTCAACCTTCCTCCATTCACATCTTGACAAGTGGCACTTGGCCAATGCATGTTGAATGATCCCACATTCCTCCATTTTGCTTATTCTTCCATCTTGTTCTTCTATAAATAAGAGGCTCTCATTTGTATTTTGGATCCACAACTTACAACAAAGTTACTATCTTCATATTTAGAGCAAATTCATCCATTTCCATAGCATTTTTCCATCATCATAGCTAGGTTATTGCAGATTTCATCAAGGAAGCACATTTTTCATCATCATCAAGTGGATCAATCTTCATCAAGCTTATAAGGGATTGGGAAAGGGCCATTTTACACATCAAATGGCACCAAGTCCCCCATGGGATTGAGAGTTGTATCATCTAAATAAGATTTAATAGCTTCTTTCATTGTGTTCTTCATTTATTTCTTAATTTGATGTTTCTAATGAGTTTCATGGGGAATCTTAGTTCTAACTTGCATATATGACTAACATTATGTTTGCTCTTTCTATTTGTATAGGTCTAGGATTGGGGTTCACAAAATTGAAAATATTAAAGAGCCACAACTGAAACATATTTAAATTTAGAGGGAATATAGGAGGACACACACACCTAAGTAATATGTGTCTTAGATCTATTTTCTAGGATAGTTAGTGTCAGGGGTAATGCATAAGATAAATGCAATTGATTCCTTCTTGAATTTCATCGGTAATTGTTAAAAGTGGGCCATAGAATGCATAATTTTGGAATTAAATACTCAATTAGGTCCAATAATTTAACAAGGGGACAAAATAAAGTGAAATTGTCATGGGTGAAAATTTACAATGGTATAATCCACTAGCTAGCAAGTGGTGTTATACTAGGTGTCCATGTAATATTATGGGTTCCACAATCCTATCAAGCTATGTTATGCTAGGACACTCATAACACAAATGGCTCCACTAGCAAGCAAGGTGTTTTGTGCTAGGTGTCCATGTTAAAAATTATCTAATTTCGTAGACTAGAAAAGTCTATTATGTTATGACTATACAAACCATGCTTTAGGGAGTGCATAAAAATCATCTCAGGGGGTACAAAAATGACAAACAAAAATCAACTCAACAGAAGCATAAAGTTTAACATCACAAGGGATGAACAAATTCTTAGCATCAAAGTGGATGAATTGATAACCACACCTCAAGAGGCATTATTAACAACACCACCACCAAAGGGGGTACATCAATATGTCAAATCTCACTAAATGTGTATTAAATGGATAGGATAATATGCCACCCTTTAAAAGTTAAGATAATTGCTATGTTAGTATTTTAAGGAAAAAAAGGGGAATAGAGGATCCTTGAAAGGAATGCACACCTCCCAACACTAGTTATCCTTGCCACCCAAGTGTAGGGACAAAGACAACCACACAAGATACTATCATCTTGCTACCATAACAAGGAGATATTGTTGCACCTAATATTATATCACCATGAATGCCAATGAGAAAAAATATAGAGATAAAATTCCACATAGTGGAGAGAAACACCATAGAATAAAGTTCATTATTGCTTATAAGTATTAGGTGCATCAATATATGGGAGAGAACCACAATCATTAAGTTGTTATATTTTATTACTCAAGGCTTGACATTCATTTGTGGAATAACCATGCATTTAATGATATGCACAAAATAATTTATTGTTTAAAAAATTCCTATGCATTGGAGGAGGAAGAGTAATCCAATGGTATTTGAGGAGCCTCAATAAAATATACTCTTTCTTAGATATAGGATAAGTAGTAGGATACATTATTTTCTCTTGTGAAGAAAATATTTCTTGCTTACCACATGAAGCCATAAATACTATAGCTGATGGAGCATGAGATGAAGATGGGGATGACAGTTGAAAACGTAAAACATTTTTAGAAATGTACATGTGAGATGAGGATATCAGTATTGGCTGAATTACGCTTGATCCATGAAGAATTGGAGCATAATAGAGCAACTAATACTTGAATCTCAACAAGATCATTCAAATGAAATTGAAACTAAACATTTATCAAAAACTAACACACTAAATTATGAAATCTTTTAAAACATCTACTCTACTCCATCGGAAACTTATCTCGTTGTGGAATTGGAGTTGTGTTGATACAAAACAAAAACCCTTTCCCAATCCCATGATCAATGAGCCAATTTCAGTCAATTCTATGGAAGAGAATCGATGAAACCATTGTGATAAATTGACTAAAACATGATTTATGCTAAAATGAGTAAGATGCAAGATAAGTTACCATGATTTTATGCTAAAAATGATCTAATTATGTTATTTCTAAGCTAATATAAGCTAGATCTATGCTAAAAGATGGAAACCCTAATTCATATACAAACTAAGATGGATGCATGGAAGCCATTAATGGATGCTCTAAGCTATTATGCAATTAAAATTAACTAAGATAATCTAAAAAGTGAGTAAATTGAGAGTATGTATGCAAGTGAATTCAAAAACATGACTTTTCTCTGAAAGATGGATCCATTTGCCTCCAAATAGTGACCTATTTATAGGAGATAAGATGAAGAATGGAGGGTGGATATCGAAAATATTAATCAACAATCCAAGATGAAGGAGATGAGAGATATGGAACATGCTTCTCATCAACAAATGAGAATGCAAGATGGGATTTAATCAGGGGTTCACAATCAAACAAACACACTTTTGAACTAGAGACATAGGTCAAAGGTGACTTGTTCAAAAGGTCACAAGTTAACTTGCACATGAAGTTTTGAATCAACTTGGAAATGAAGTTTAGTGAAAATATCCCTTTCTCAAATGATGGAGGAATAAGAAAATTCCTTAGAATATTCCTTTGGGTGAGGAAAAAAGGAAATTTGCAAATTAAAACAAAGTTTTAATTGTGCAAAAAAGGGGATAAGGAATATTCGATGGGAATATTCCTTATGATTAGATGAAAGGTTAAATTAATTGCTAAGTAAACAAGTTTTAAGCATGCAATTAGGGGATTAGAAGAATTAAAGTGTTATTCATTAAATTAAATGATTTAATGAATGGGGGAGAGATGAAATGATATTCAATTAAATAACTTAGGGTTATTTAATTAAATAAGATGATTTAGGAGATTAAATTAAATATTTTGATGTATTTAATTTAATGAGATGAAATGTTAGCATGAAGGGGGAATGAATTAACTTGATTAAATTAATTAGGCTAATGGATGAAAATGATGCAATTAATTAAATAGCTAGGCTACTTTAACTAATTAACTGAAAAGAGGATGGGTTGAGAAGAAATAGTTTTAGTAAATCTATTTCGAGTGCATGATATTGCTTAGGACATTTTTCAGTGTTTACATTTTGCCCTTGTTTGAAGCGAGGTACCCACTGCCTCGATTCAAAGAATAATCCTTTTCAGATCAAAATTTTTGCTTAAATCAAAAAAAAAAAATCTAAATTTTTAGATGCCCCAATGGAAGGATAGAGCTAATTCCCTGCCTCCTCGAAAAATCAGGTAAAAATTTTGAATTTTGGGTTGATTTCTCAATAAAGGTTAAATGTTGCCCCAAGGGTCCAGAAAGGCTCTGGAATGCAAGAATTATGCCAAAAACACAAAAAATGATGTAAAATTAGGTCTAGTTTGGAAAAATTGGTGAAAATGATGATAAACCCTATCTTGAAGGTTAAATTAGGACAAAAACCCCTAATTTTCTAGCTTAAATAAGCCATCAAGGGTCATTTTCAATTCATTTGTGCATTCCCACTTAAGAGATTCTTGTTATTTTGAGCTCTGACCCCCAACAAAATGGCACACTAAGAGCTTCCCAGGCACATCTCCAATCGAGTTTGAGAGTTCCAGTAGCTTCCAGGTGTAGGACCACTGGTATGTAACTCCAAACTTGACTTGAAATTTGACTTTTTGATGCATTTATTATGATTTGAAATTTAATCTTTGGCAGCATCGCTATATAGTGATGCCCAAATTCAAATAAATGACATCCAAATGAATTATAGTGATGCATATTTATATGGTGACGCTATTTGTGATTTAAAATTAGGGTTTTTAATTTTAAATGGCGATGCATGCTTGTTTAGTGACACACTTGTTTATTTAGAAATTAGGGTTAGGGTATGCCAAAGGTTAAATCATGATGCCAATTTATTTGGTGACGCATTATTTGATTCATAATTTTAAATTCCTTTTGCATCACAATTTGAAATTTGAGTATAGTGACACTATTGAAAACAACAACACTTTTGTGATTTCAGAGCTATAAATTTCAAATTGAGTCATATTTTCTTGATCGCTTGATGTCGTGCACTTTGTTGATGTAGGAGGTCATTCCACCACTGATGTTGTGGGAGAATAGGCCCACCATGCTGTAGAGATTAGGTGATTTGTTAGAGTTATGCTAGGAGCATCTGGGAGAGATCGACCTTTGGTGTATTGCATATGCGCCTCTAATTTTGACACATCTAATGATGATGACCACCCTGTACGAGAGATGGCACAACAAGACCTTGTCCTTTTCACCTTTCGATAGGTGAAGTGATGGGGACCTTGGAGGATGTTTGGTGGATTCTTTGTTTGCCCATTCATGGTGACTGTGTGATTTATGACACTAATGTCGGGTTTGATGCCTACCTTGAGGTCATGGAGATGGATTAGATTGATTTGGTTACATCACAGATCGACCTTGAGTCATACAGAGTTCATGTGTCGACCTTTAGATTAATCATCGCAGCCATCATTTCAAGTTTGGTGGCTACTGATAGATGCAATAGAGGATTTAGCCTAGGATGGTGCTTGTCATATGATCGGATGTTGTATAGGATGACACTTTTTGCATGGAGGCCCATGATGCTAGCCTCCTTGTATCATGATTTGCATGATTTTTTTTGTTTTGATGGGAGAGCTATTGGTGTAGGGGTGACTCTGTTGCATATTTGGGCATGGGAGCACATTGTCATCCTCTATCCTATTGTTTAGAAGGTAGACATGGATCCAAATGATCCCATCATTTGGAGATATAGAGGTGCCATTACCCTGAGGAAGAGTGGACAAATTGGGCTCCCGTATTTGAGATGGGTGATTGATGACATGACATTTTCCCACTAGTGCCCATCACTACAAATTCCACCATGGTTCGGTGATAACCAATAGTCATATTTCACCAGGAAGACCCAATACATGTAGGGTTGAGAGCATCATATTATTGAGAGATATGATGCATGTAGGGTTGATACATGTAGACCTAATACATGTAGGGTTGATACATGTAGGGTTGAGAATTCATGTGCCGACCTTCAGATTAATCGTCACAACCATCATTTCAAGTTTGGTGGCTATTGATAGATGCAGCAGGGGATTTAGCCTAGGATGGGGCTTGGCATATCATCAGATGCTATATAGGATGACACTTTTTTATGTTGGGGGCCATGATGCTAGCCTCCTTGTATCATGATTTGCATGATTTTGGTTATTGTGATGGGAGAGCCATTGGTGTAGGGGTGACTCTGTTGCATATTTGGGCATCGAAGCACATCATCTTGCTCCGTCCTATTGTTCAGATGGTAGATGTGGAGCTAGATGATCCCATCATTTGGAGATACAGAGGTTCCATTATCCCGAGGAACACTAGACAAATTGAGCTCCTATATTTGAGATGGGTGATTGATGACATGACAGTTTTCCATTGGCACCCATGGCTACAGATGCCACCATGGTTCGACGATAACCAATAGTTATATTTTTCCAGGAAGACCTGATACATGTAGGGTTGAGAGAATCATATTATTGAGAGATATGATACATGTAGGGTTTAGAGTTCATGTGCAGACCTTCAGAGTAATCATCACAACCATCATTTCAAGTTTGGTGGCTACTGATATATGCAATAGAGGATTTAGCCTAGAATGGGGCTTGGCATATCATCAGATGTTGTATAGGATGACACTTTTCGCATGGGGGCCCATGATGCTAGCCTCCTTGTATCATGATTTTCATGATTTTGTTTATTGTGATGGGAGATCCATTTGTGTAGAGGTGACTTTGCTGCATATTTTGGCATGGGAGCACATCGTTGTGCTCTATCCTATTGTTCAGATGGAAAAGGTGGAGCTAGATGATCCCGTCATTTGGAGATATAGAGGTGCCATTACCCTAAGGAACACTGGACAAATTGGGCTTATGTATTCAAGATGGGTGATTGATGACATGATAGTTTTCCAGTGGTTCCCATGGCTATAGATGCCACCATGGTTCGATGAAATTCTATAGTTATATTTTTCTAGGAAAACCTAATACATGTAGGGTTGAGAGCATCATATTATTGAGAGATATCTACCACATAGGGTAGCCCACTAATTTAAAGAGGTCCAAGATAGACTTGATGATGCATATGGGGTTATTTTTGTGAGGTCAACATTAGAGGTTCCCACATGGGGACCAACTATCACAACTCCCAAGGTAGTAGAGAGCTTCAGGTAGTTAGTGGCCAAACCTTGGGCTTATGATCAGGGACAGGTGATAACTCAAACTATGCCTACATATGATGCTTAGTTTTTCCCTCCCTGACAATTGACAGATCTAGCGGATGTTCCTCCCAGAGGGAGACCCAAGGGTAGAGGAGCAGGGAGAGGTAGGGGACATGGTGGCCAGGATGGCTTGGATGGTCAGGTTTTGGAGGGCCCAATAGTGGTACATCAGCCTCCTTAGGTTAAGGCACAAGTACAACCTCAAATACAGCCAAAAGGAACACCACCACTACCACCACCAGATTGTAGAGATGCATAGATTTAGTAGCTATAGTAGCAAGTGTAGACATTAACTGGTGAGAGAGATCAAGCCTGCTAGCAGGTTTTGGTTATTACTATTGAGAAATACTAGGCTTGGTAGTAGTTGGTTGTCATCACAACCAAGAGGGATCAGGAATTACAGTGGGTATAGGTCGTGATCGCAGAGAGCGATCAGGAGTTTTTATGATGCCAATAGATTGAGACTATGATGGTGGCAACTCATGGTCAAATAGTTTCAGCATGGCTATACCGAGAGGTGGTTATAGAGGCTATGTATTATAGGAAACATTATCATCATGATGTACCAGTGGCATTGAGACAACTTGATTTTTCCCAGAAGAGTGATGCATGACTACGAGCAGAGGATCGGCCTAAGTTGTAGGTTGGAGAGGGTAGTAGCCATCAAGGCTAGCTATTTTGATGTATAGAAACACTTTTTTTATTTTTTCACCTCATTCTTTATTATAGATATACATTCATGAGCTCCTTTTTCATAGCCTCGTGGATATTGGACTTATCATTGATATACATATACTGATCCAGATTTTGTACCATGACATTCATTTTTTTATATATATGTATGAATAGGGATGATTCATGATATGATGTGTTCACTTATTTCATTCTTATAATGGATATGATATGAATGCTTATGTTATGTATGGATTCCTTTATTTATGTCTATACATTATATGAATTATCATGATATGGATGGATGCAATGTTATGTTCTTTTTCATTATCTTTTCACAGATGATATGGATGGGTGATTATGATATGAAAATGTTATGGATGCAAATGATGTGGATTCATTTCTTTTCATATTTCCTATTTAGTTTTATGATGATATGTATGCATGTGGATGTATGGATTCAAATTCTTATGATAATGCAATGATTTAAGATGCTTAGAATAACAAATCTATATTATTCATCACAACTCAAATGATAATGTAGGATGTATGACATGATATGCAATGATTATGCTATGATTATGAGATTTATGTATGTTAATGGTTTGTGGATGTAGGGTGGATGCATTGGTGATATTTTTATTTACTGTCATGATACTAGGTTAGCATGAAAAGAAGATAGAAGAATAAAGAATGGATGACCATTGATTTTGATGACTACTTCAAAAGATCCAATAAGTCCATGATCCATCGAGACTTTATTAGAGATGGTGATGAGACAATGCAAAATGTAGGATGAAATGTAGGATGAGGACATGCTAACACTTTAGGATTGGTATTTTTTGTCGTTCCTTATTTTTTGATATAACACATAGACATGATGCATCAAGGTATTGATAACCCAGACAAAATTGTATCTAGTATAATGGACTTTGACTCGAAAAGTAGATAGGATAGTTCCTATTCACATCTTGAAATACAAAAACCTCATTGGAATGTAAGTTAGAAGCTTAAAATATATTCGACCAAAACATATGCAATAGGCAACAACATACCCTAAATGACCTTCCTACATACAACTAAGTAAGTATGCACCAAGATTATTTTACAAGAGTATCCACAAGCACAACAAATGAAAGATAATGATCAATGTCCCATTCCATTCTCTCTAAATAATTTTGATAATCATCAAGAGGTCCTGGGGATGGGACATTAAGAGAAATCATAAGAAAAGATCACAAACAAACAGTCAGTGTTATCTATAGCTCTTTCCTAGTTTAAGTTTAGCTAAAGTGATAACTGATACTGATGTCCATCGTAGGAAGGATACATCCTAGGACATGTTGATCAGAGGTTTTTTGATGTTGGGATGATGATCCTAAGATGAGTTGTTGATACAAACTTCACTGACATATTTACCTATGATTTAGACCTGAGATTTTGACTTTTAGGTTTGCACTTTATGACTTGTCATGTTTTCCTTCTATTTGTTTCTCCAAAGGGTGAAGATGATGACCGATTTATTATGGGTGAAAGTTTATTGTGGGTGAAAGTGAGATGGGGTGGATGGTTTTATATTTTCTAGAATATTTCAATTTTTTTTGGTATTTTAACATGTTTTGAGGCTGTTTTTGGTTTTTTCTGAAAGTGTATGTGGATGTTTTTGTTTTTTTCATTATTTGAGGCTATTTAGGATTTTTGAGATATTTTAAGCCTTTTAGTTTTTTTTGAATGTTTTCTATTGTTTTTGCTTTTTCTATTTTCAAATGTTTTTGTGTTTTCTGAGATATTTGAATGTTTAGGGATTTTTAAAAGTTATATGGATGTTTATGATTTTTGAAAGTTATCTGGATGTTTTTGGATTTTCATGAGAGTTTACAAACAATAACCTAACCTAAAGACCTATCCTAGGGGCCTCGGGGGTTGATAAAAGATAAGACTTTCCTACGTTATACACATAGAGACCACGTAGTTCGACTGACTCAACCAATTTACAAGATGAAGATATGAACATATGAAAGATTCTAGTTTATTATGATGGACTCCTAAAGGACTGATGTAGGGTGTCTTAGGGGCATGCCAATGATTGCCTTGCCTATGTTCAAGCTCAGAGACCTGTAGTTTGACAAAAGGACTCTATTTTTTGGATTTTTGATGTTTTGATCTTTTAGGGTTTTTAATGTTTTCTAGATGTTTTGGATTTTACCTTTATAATTTTATGAATGTTTTTGTATTTTTTGAGATAATATTTAATGAATTATTTTGGTGTTTTCTGATAAGATATGACCTCAAGATATACAAGAACCCGATTGTGATCCATAACAAAATTCCCACAGGTAGGAAAAACTGACCTTTGGAATATGCCAAGTAGTACTAAAGGGGTCATGATACCTCATAGTGTCAAGCCATGATAAGGACGTGGATGATGGATAAATGGTGGTGCAAAGAATGATAAGATAAAAGAGCTAAATAATAGATGGAGATTCTTTATTTACGCAAGGCGTCTATTTTCCAAGTTTTCACCAAGGTACTTGCCCAAAGCGCCACCGAAGTGGTTTTCACTAGAGGATAATTTTTTCTTTACTTTTTTCAATCCTTTTTCTAATTTTTTAGATTTTGATCATTTTTCAACTTTTTTGTATTTTCTAATTTATACCCTTGAGACTAGGCATAAAACCTTTTGAGATGCAAGTTGTTAGTTGGTTCCTGCAAGGGTTTACCTTCAGGTGTTGATAGTTGATATGCTTCTGATCCATAACTTGTGGTGATGACAAAGGGACCCAACCAATTAGGCTCAAACTTTCCTTTGTTGTCTTGATCTGGAAGGTTCTTTTGATTCTACTTTAAGACTAGATCTCCTACTTGGAATGAATGACATTTGAGTCTCTTGTTATAGGTTTGTTTCAATTGATTTTTATATACTTGCAAGTGATTAAGGGCATCAAGATGATGCTCATTTGGAAATTCTAGCTCATTCATCTAAGATACTCTATACTATTCCTCAGTTATCAAGTTCTCCAATCATACTCACAATGATAGGATATCAACCTCAATAGGCAAGATAGATTCTAATCCATAGACTAGGGAGAATGGGGTTGCACCTATAGGTGTGTACATAGTGGTTCAATAAGCCTAGAGAGCGGGATTTAGTTGCATATGCCAATCACGACCGACTTCATTTATTGTTTTCTTTAGGAATTTTAGGATAGTTTTGTTGGTAGCTTCTGCTTTACCATTACTTTTCCGATAATACAAGGTAGAGAATCGATGTTGGATATTAAATTTTTGGTACAAATCTTTTACATCCCAATTTTTAAAAGGGGTTCCATTATCTGAGATGAGGGTTTGTGGAACACCATAATGATAGATTAGTTAGTTCAGAGTAAATTTGGCTATCTGCTTCCCTGCTATGTAGGTCATAGGAATGGCTTCAACCCACTTAGTAAAATACTCAGTGGAGGTTATGATAAACTCATGGTTGTTGGATGAGGTTGGAGTGATTTTTCCTCTAAAGTCAAGTCCCCACTGTGAAAAAGGCCATGGTGTAATCATAGGTTGTAATTCTTAAGCTAGAGAATGGATCAGATCTCCATGCTATTGACACTGGATACACTTTTGCACATATTGATGGGCTTCTTTTTCCATGGTTGGATAATAGTACCCCATCCTCAACAATTTCTTAGGTAATGTCATACCGCTAGAATGGGACCCACATATGTCATTGTGTACTTCCGTTAAAGTAGTTGAGGCTTCCTCTTGGTTAAGACATCGAAGGAATGTCCCTTCAATGCTTCTCCAATAAAGGGTATCACCTAGGATCACAAATCGGGATGCCTTTTTAACAAAAGTCTTTTTTAGGTTTGAGGTGATGTCAGATGGGAGGATTCCTCTGCTTAGGTAAGTAAATATGTCATGATACCATGGGGATCCAAGACCAATAATGACACACACTAATTCTAATTCTGGGATTTTGAAAGTCGGTATGAGAATTTGTTCTACCATTGATTCACATTGGGGGATGTTGTTCGGCATGTCTAGTAGTGATCTTATTGTTGCCATGACGTTTGCTGCTCTATTATTCATGCAAGGAATATGCTCAAAAGTTATTTCTATGAAAAGATCCTTGAGATTCTCCACCATATTCTTGTAAGTAGTGATCTTGTCATCTCTGGTTCGATATTCATCATTGAATTGGTTGATAACCATCTATGAGTCACCATATACTTTCATCTCTTCTATCCACCACTGAATTGCTATTCTTAAACCTGTGATTAGGGCTTCATACTTAGCAATGTTGTTGGTATAGGGAAATGATAGTTTGTAAGAATTTGGGATGCAATCACCTTGGCGGGTGATGAAAAGAATGCCTACTCCTGATCCATGTTGATTGAATGATCCATCAAAGTACATCTTCCACTGAGTTGTGAGATTGATAAGGAATACTGATTCATTAGGGAATTCAGATATCAAGGGGTTCTCAACATAGATGGGTGCTTTTTCTAGTTGATCTGAAATCACTTGCCCTTTGATTTCCTTGTGCTCTACATACTCTATGTCAAATTTTGTGAAGATCATCACCCATTTATCCATTCATCCTGTGAGAGTTTCTTTTGATAGTAGGTATTTCAATGGATCAATTTTTGTAATAAGCTTGATTTGATGTGACATGTAGTGTCTGAATTTTTGTGAAGCAAAAAATACTGCTAGGCATGCTTTCTCAATAGGTGAATAGTTCATCTCATAGAACACCAAGGTTTTACTGATGTAGTAGATAGCCCTCTCCTTTCTATTTTCATCACGTTGTACCAAAAGAGCTCCAAGTGTTATTGGTGTCGTTGAGATATGCATGATTAATGTCTTATTTGGTATTGGTAGCATGAGCACTAGAAGTGTGAGTAGATAATTGTTGATCTATTGGAAATATTTATCACACTTCTCATCCCACTTGTAGGTTATCCCTTTATAAATAAGATGCGAAAAGGGGTGAATTTTATCTAATAGCTATGCTATAAACCTTCTAATGGACTACAATATTCCTTGTAATCCTATCATTTGCTTTAGAGTTTGCAGTGGTTCCATGTCTAGGATGGCTTTTACCTTTCTTGGATCAATTTCTATCCCTCTTTGTAAGAAAATGAAGCCAAGGAGTTTCCTTGATGTGACCCCAAAGACACACTTAAATTTCAGATTTAGCCTTACTTTGTATACTTCAAGCTTATGAAAGATAGGTCCTAAGACTTGTATATTCTCACTTTTGTTCCTTGATATTTCCAAAATATTGTCTACATAATCTTCACATGTTTTGTGGATCATGTCATGGAAAATGAGGGTCATGGCCCTTTGATAGATTGCACCTGCATTCTTTAAACCAAATGGCATCACATTCCAACAATAGGTTCCCTATGGACAAGTGAACATAGTTTTATGTTGATCTTCCTTGGAAATTATGATTTGATTGTAGCCTGAAAATCCAGCCATGAGTGACAACATTTCATGTCCAATTGTTAAATCCACAATGAGATCAATGCTGGGAAGAGGAAAATCATCCTTCGAACATGCCTTATTTAGATCTCTAAAATTAGTGCAGATTCTAATGCCCCCAATGGGTTTTGAGACTGGTACCAGTTTTGAAACCCACTCAAGATAATTTATCAGTCAAATGAATCCAACATCAAGAAGCTTTTGTAACTCTAGTTTGACCAAGAGTGCTATCTGAGGGTGCATCTTCCTTAATTTTTGTTTGACTGGCTTAGCTTCAAGATAAAATGCTAAGTGATGCACAACTACTTCTGGATCAAGGCCTAGCATATCTTTGTATGACCATGCAAAGTTAGCTCTTCTCTATTTGAGGAATTTTGCAAGATTCTTCTGTTCTTCATCTAGCAAGGATTCAACATAAAAAGTGATCTTAGGTTCTTCCTTTGTTCCTAACTTGACTGCAGTGGCTTTTTTTGATAGTACTATTGACTTCTCTAGATGTATTGCACTAAGGGGGAGATTGAATCCCTCATCCTTGGGTGCCTTAGAAAGATTTTCACTAGTGGATGCATCCTTTTTTTTTACTATTTTAGGATCAGAGAGTGCCACTAGGTGGTTTTCACTCAAGGATCTGCATGTTAGTTGCATTTCATTTATTTTACTACTGAAGGATTCAATCATCTCCCCATAATATGCCCCTCTGTTGAGCTCTATGTCAAAGCCTTCTTTTTTTATCTTCCCATGATAAGTTGTCATGAATTCCCATGAATTTTGAGATCACTTCATTGTTTTTGAATAAATCAAGAATTTGTGGTCCTTTTTGGTCCATTTCAATAAGTTGTGAGTATACTAGGCATATTTTAGTTGGTTGGTTGCTTGAGATAAAGGATGTTATGGATATCATAAAGAGGGTTTTGTTCTCAAATAAGTCATCAACATCAAGGGGGAAGTCATCTAAGGTTGTATCGTGCAATGTGGGTGACCAAGAGGAAGCCTCAGCTCGTTTAGCAGAAATACCTTTTTCAATAAGTGTGACCTTATTACTAATACAACCTAGGCCAAGATTCTTTAGTCATTTCTCAGGAATGATGGGTTCTAGTAAACCATTTTCATTTTGTCCTAGCTTTTCATTCTAGTCATATCCCGAATTCTACATGAGTTGTAATCCTTTTTTATTATCTTCCATAGGAAGAACATGTACAGGTCATTCATCTTGATAGAGGATTTTAGAGATATCTGCATCATTTACATCTTCTTGGTTCAAATCTCCCCACTTAGTGAAGGTAGTATCTGCCATCTTGATTGTTTCAGGTTCTTTGGTGCTAGATGTAGTTTTTCCATGAGATTAAGGAGAAATAGGTAACTCTCCTAGGGTAAAGGTGTTCTTCATTAGCTTATAATTCCCATAACCATCATCTTTGATCACTGCTTTGACGTCGGGTATACTTTTCGCAATGGGAATTTTTGTTGTTGTGGTAGAGGCTAGAGATGATGGGTCAACAAATGAGCTTGGTGGTGTAAGTCCATCATTTTTAGGTATTTATGGGATCTTGTAGAATTTGGCCTCAAGACTTTTGTAGTAGTAAAAAGGCTTAGGGTCTCCATGGATAGTGATTTCTCTGCCTTTGAAAGGAAACTTCACACACTAATGATAGTTTGAGGCTACAAATTTTAGAGCATGGATCCATGGTCGGCCAAGTAAGATGTTATATGGAAGTTCAAGATCAAGCACTTGGCAGGTAGTTTCAACAATAAGAGGTCCCACTTGGATTGGAAGTGCAATGATTCCTTGTGATACCCACTCTTGATCATCATATGCTCTGATGGTATTACTCTTTGTCTTCTCAATAGTATCTTCTGAATAGCCTATATTTTTGAGCAACTGCAAGGTACAAATGTTCAAACCAACACCTCCATCTACCAATATTCTTTTGACCTTGTTTTTATGGATGAAAACCTCAAGATGTAAAGCACAATTATGAGATGGTTGTGATGGTAGGTCTTGCTAAGAAAAGGTAAGAGGATGGTTTGTGATATTCCCTACCATAACTTGAAACTGATCGGTATCAATGTTCTCAGGAATGGTTGATTCAGACAAGTCTTTCTCCAATATTTCCCTATATGCAAGGGATAACCTTAAGATTTCTAAGATAGATATTTTTGAAGGGGTCTTATTAAGCTAAGCTAGAAGATTATATTTTCTAGGATTATATGTGGGTAAAGTAGGTTATGTCCTAGATTGAGATGGGACTCCTTGAACGATTATTTTTCCATGTCTTGTGGTGACTCATTTTGTACTAGCTCCTTTGATGGTAATGTAGCATAGAAAAATGGATCTTTGGACATTTCCATGCTCATTTGAGTCTTTCTCATGGTTCTTGGCCTAGTTTTCCTTGATTTAATGTTGTAATGTGATCAAAACATTCACACTAGGTCTTGGCTCCTTGTAAATCATTAAGAACTTTATGATTCCTTGTAAAAATGTTGTGAAGTGTTGCGAAAAACTTTCATGCTTTTCTAGGCTTGTCATCAATAATTATACCTTTCTTATGCTTTAATTGGCCCCATTATACACTTACAGGCCCTAATTAAGTGTATTTTAAAATATAAACCTGATAAACATCATTTAAGACAAAATAATTCCCGACACCCACTTAAATGCCTTGAGTGGGACCCATTCACCATTAGGGGCGAATGAGTCCCTCTTAGCACTAAAATCAAAATAATTTCAAATCACTGGTAGGTTTTTATTTCTTAAGACCTAAGGTCAACTTGTGATGTATTTTTGGGAATTAGGGCATAATTATGTATAAATATGAGATTTTCTATTCATTTTTATCCCCCATTCAATCATTCAAGCAATCAAGCATTCCTAATCATTCAATCAAGTTTTCTAGGAATTTTCAAGTACAGTAGACCTATTACTTGCATATCTTCAAATTTCAATTTCAAGGGTTTGGTGAGTTGTATCATTGCATGTTTTTCATTCATCATTCTCTTTTCATTTCATTTCATTTTCAAGGGTTTGATTACCAAATTAGGGTTTGACCAAGGAAAACCCCTCTTCTCTAACCCTTAACACATTTCCCCCTCTTTGCATGTGTTTTGTAGGTCTTGTGTGCATATTTGTAAAAGAAAAAGGTGTGAAAAGGTGTCATCAATTTTCCAAAGTCATTCAAAGTGATCAAAACCCTAATTGAAGCTTGGAGAACACCTACAGGTCATATTTTCTAGTTTGGATTCGAAAACCTGTCAGGAGCAAAAGTGCAGATCGAGAGCTACAAATTGTACTTTTCAATTTCTAGAAATTTTAAGGTGGACTAATTCATCATCCATGGCGAATGAGTCCCACTTCCAAGCCTAAAAACATGTTTTCTGCAGTTCTGAGTACCAAGTACCCCAAAACCTATTTCGATAGATTTTATCAGAAGCATGACTAATTCACCTAGCTTGATGAATAAGTCCTAGTGGTATTTTTTAGTCACTTATGTAGAATTCTAGACTTCTATTCCATCACTTTCCAACCTTCAGGTGCACCTCTTTAGTTTCATTCATTTTTGTGATTGTTTGTTTTCATTTCTAGGTCTTTTTGCATACAACACTCTATTTTCAAACACTTTGCATTTCATTAGTTAATATATTTTATCAATTTTCTACATTTAGATCATTCCATTTAGACATATTTCCATCATACTTGCATTAGTATTGAATGATCCATCACAGGTTTTTGGTATATCTCTCTCTGTTTAGGTGCAAAACCCTAGAAGTGCAAGAGAGCCAACATTGGCAAAAATTGTTGGTTCAGGTAACAATAGTAATAACGCTATCATAGGAGGAAACTACATTGGAATAGGTATGTTTCACATTAATATTGTTGGATGTTGTGATTGTGTTGCTGATATTTGGTTTTCATTGATGTTAATACTATTATCATTTAATGTATTGAAGGTTGTATATGTCGAGGATATTGAGAAAATTGTAAAAGAAAGTGTTACAGGTTCCCAATGGAACTGTGAAGGTCATGAAGGTGTCATGTTATATACATTCAAGATCAGTTGTTGTGGATTAAATTGTTTTCTATTGAGTGTATCTAGTCCATCCTCTGGAAGTTTCAGAGGTCCACGTGAAGATTTGATCGTGTTGTGAACAATTGTGTTATGACAGTGTTCCTAAGTAAAGTTTATGTGTTTTTGGTAATTCTGGTTGTTGTGGATGCTTCTCTATTGTTTTGGTGCTTGTGGATGTTTCTAGATCATTATCTATCTTTGTGGTACATCCACATTGATCGGTGTGCTCGTGGTCAAATATTTTTCTCTATATGTTTGGTTTTTTCATGTTCTTGGCCAACATGATGGTTGTAGCATGTTGTGGATCTTTGAGGTGAAATTAATTAAAGTATTTTTGTGTTGGACTTGTTAATTTGGGTCTCCACTATGTTGTGGCTGACCTTGGTGGATTCGCATTGCAAATTTATTTGTAAATTTGGGCCGACATTGAAAATATGTTTTATATTTCTGGCCGACTAAGTTGTTGATATAATCTCATGTTGCGGATATATAAGAGTGATTGTTTCATCGATGTATAGTATGCTCAGTATGCTCAAAGTTCTCAGTGTGCTCCTGTGTGTGTATGTGTGAATATCATTAGATTGCAAAGTAGAGTGTGAAGAAGATTGAGTGAAGTGTGAATACGTTTGAGTGAAGAGTGAAGAATGTTTTTTTGTGCTTAACTAGAACTCTAATCAAGCTTGTGTAGAAGCTATTTTCTTAGTTCACAATTTGGATGGTCTTAATCCAAACATTTGTTTGGACAGTGATTCCTCATTTGTATTTGAGTAGTGAGCTCTAGGTAGTGTGCCTGAATGCATGTGCATTCCCATTATTCTTATACTTCTAAAAGGGTATCATATTGTGGAGTAACCTCCACCATGGTTTTTCCCCTAACAGGGTTTCCACATAAAAAATCTTGGTGCTCTCTATGTTTCTAATGTGTTGATTGTTCATGGTTTATTATTCATTCATCAGATTTGAGACTAAGTTAAGTAAAGTTTGAAATTTTTTAAATAATCTGTGACAACTGATTCACCCCCCCTCTCAATTGTTTGTCCTTGTTTATCAGAGCTGGTTCCTCTAAAGAATTTTAAAATCTTGAGGTGATCTAAGATGGAATCATACAAGGACAGTCCTAGAGTTGATGGAACAAACTACTCATTGTGGAAAGCTAGGATGGAGTGTCATTTGAAGTGTATTGGTGAACCTTTCTAGAAAATTACAAAGAGTAGATATGTTATTCCTATGATTGGTCCTTCCACTTCTGATGAGGTTAAAGAGGATGAGAATAATGTCTAGGCTATGGAAGCTTTGTTGAGTGCTATAACAGATTTGGAAATGACAAATGTGTTAGGTCTGAAGACAGCTCATGAGATATGGATGAAGTTGGAAAATTTGTATGAAGGAGATGTACATGTGAAGATGGAAAAGCCACAAATTTTGAAAGGAAAGTATGAAAATATGAAGATGGGTGAAGATGAAAATATTTCTTCTTTTATGTAGAGAGTAAATGAACTAGTGATGGGAATTAGATGTGTTGGTGGTATTCTAGCTGAGGAAGAAATTATGGCTAAGGTTCTCATATCATTGCCTCCCTCCTACAAAGCAAAGGCTCAGGCTATTGAAGAAACCAAATCATTGAAAAATGTGACAAGGGATACACTAATTGGTAAACTTGTTGCCTTTGAGTTGAGTGAATTTGGTGATTTTGTTACTAAGACTGAAACTGTATTTCAGGCTACTTTATCTGAAAGAAACAAGCAAAGATATGATCCAGGAGAGATCTCTAGAAAGACATTCAAATATGAGGAATAAATGAAAAAACTAGAAGATGAAGAAAGAGAAGTAGAGGAGTTGGAAGAACTTATTGTAAAGAAAGAAGGTAGAGGACAAGGTAAGTATAAAGGAAATTTTCCTATTAAATGTTTTTCTTGCAGTAAAATAGGTCATTTTGATTCAAGGTGTCCTAAAAGAGTCCCTACATATAAGCCTTACAAATATAGATTTCAAAAGAAATGCTACTTTACTGAAGGAGTGACTAATGATGAGTCTGATAAAGAGAATGGAAATGAAGATGATTGGGTTTTCATTGCTATCAAGGAAAATAGTCATGTGGCTACTGAATCTGGTAAAGTTGAGAAAGCTCTTGTAGCCCAAATTGAAGAAAAGGATGAGTGGGTCATTGACAGTGGATGCTCACATCATATGACTAGTGGCAAAAGAAAATTTGTAAGTCTAGAGAAGTATGACAATGGGGTTGTAAGATTTGGAGGTAACAATGCTTGTGTGATTCATGGTAGAGGATCTATTTTTCTTGGTGGTAAGCATAATAATGATGATGTTCTTTATGTTGAAGGCTTAAAGCACAACTTGTTGAGTGTTGGACAGATGGTGGAAAAGGTTTATGATCTTTAGTTCAAAGATGGAAGATTCAAGATTAATTGAAGCTCTGGAAATGTAATTGCTTCAGGTAGAAAAAAAGGTAATATTTTTCACTTGAATGTTGCTAGTGAAAGTTGTTTAATTGCTCAAGTAGATGAAAGTTGGTTATGGCATAGAAGGCTGTGTTATGTGAATTTTGATAACATTTTCAAAATAAGTTCCACTCAAGTAGTAAGAGATCTACCTAAGCTAGTAAATCCTGCTAGAACAATTTGCAAGGATTGTTAGATGGGAAAACATACTAGAGTTTCTTTTCGGATCAAACAACATAATTCAAGTGGATTAATAGAGTTGATACATACTAATCTATGTGGTCCCTCTAGAGTTAGAAGTCTCCATGGTGAAAGGTACTTTATGTTGATTATTTATGATTACTCTAGAATGATATGTGTTGCTTTCTTAAGAGAAAAATGTGAAGCATTAGAAAAGTTCAAAAGTTTCAAAGCTATGGCAGAGAATGAGAAAGGTCTAAAAATAAAATGCTTAAGGTCAGATAGAGGTGGTGAGTTCACCTCTAGGGACTTTAATTCTTTTTGTGATGAGCATGGAATTAGAAGACAATTATCTTCTCCTTGAACCCCTCAACACAATGGAGTTGTAGATAGGAAGAATAGAATAGTTCTAGATGTTGCTAGAACAATGATGATTGAAGGAAATGTGCCTCACATCTATAGGAGTGAAGTTGTAAGCAATGATGTGTAAACATTGAACCAAGTAAATGTAAATGGTAATTTTGGTAAAACTCCTTTTGAAATATGGTTTGGTTATAAGCCTACTATTAGGTACTTCAAGATATTTGGAAGCAAATGCTACATCAAGAGAGATGACGATATAGACAATTTTGATGCAAGAAGTGATGAAGGAATCTTTCTAGGTTACTCTACTATAAGAAAGGCCTACCGGTGCTATAACATAAGACTGACAAAAATGGTTAAGAGTGAAAATGTCAGAGTTGATGAGGATTCTACTAAATCATCTAGATATTGTGGATATCATTCAGATGAAGATAGTACAAACAAAGGGAATAATGTTCAGACATAGAATCAACTTCAAATTGTGTCATATGTTCCATATGTTCCTTTTGTTTAGGCAAATCAAACAAGATACATATCAATGATTGGTGGATTGCTCTACTTAACTTAGACTAGACCAAACATTATGAATGTTGTATGTGTGGTTACTAAATTTCAGACTTATCCAAAAGAGTCTCATGTGACTGTTGTAAAGAGAATCTTTAGGTATTTGAAAAGAACAATTGATTTTGGGCTTTGGTATCCTAAGGATGATGATATTACTTTGAATGCATATACTGATGCAGATTGGGTAAGAGATGTAGATGATAGGAAGAGTACTAGTGGTGGTCCCTTCTTTGTAGGGAAGAAGTTGGTGTCTTGGTTGAGTAAAAAGTAGAATTCCATTTCTCTATCTACTGCTAAGGTAGAGTATATTGCTGCTGCAAACAACTCTACTCAAGTGATGTGGATGAAATAGATGCTAAAATATATCAGAGTAGTATATGATGAACCCATTGCCATATAATTTGACAACTCAAGTGAAATTAACATATCAAAGAATCTGGTGCTACACTCTAAGACCAAGCATATATCAATCAACTTTCACTTTCTAAGGGAGAAAGTAAGTGAGAAAGAAGTCAAAATGGAATATGTTCCTACCAAAAAATATATTACAGATATTTTCACTAAGCCATTTTTGAAGGATACTTTTGAGTATCTCAGAGGGATGCTAGGGGTGATTACCCCTCCTAATATGAACTAGGATGCATTAATTTGCATCAATCTGTGCGTTCCATGATCATATTCTGATCCAGATTGATGTTTTTGTGGCTGCTACTCAGGGGGAGTAGTCTGATGTGTAGATATGTGGTTCAAAGCCTGTATGTGGAAAGATAATGCTTATCTTTTCCATTGATTCCAAAGGGGGAGAAGATTAATGTGAAAAACTACTACTTACCTAGAGTGAAGAGTCTTGTAGGGAGAAGTTCATACAGAAGAGGTCAAGGAAGAAGAGTCAGAATCTAAGGAGGAGTAAGTGAGTTGGGTTGATGGTGTTTTTCACATCATATTTTGCCATCAATGCCAAAGGGGGAGATTCTTGGATGTTGTTATTGTGTCGCTGATATGTGGTTGTCATTGATGTCAACACTATTAGCATTTAATGTACATTGAAGGTTGTATATGTCAAGGATATTGAGAAAATTTTAAAAGAAAGTGTTACAGGTTCCTAGTGGAATAGTGAAGGTCATGAAGGTGTCTTGTTATGTATGTTGAAGATCAGTTGTTGTGTATTAAAGGGTTTTTTGTTGAGTGTATCTCATCCATCCTATGGAAGTTTTAGAGGTTTGTATAAAGATTTGATTGTGTTGTGAACAATTGTGTTCTGATAGTATTTCTATGGGTTTTGTCAGTGTTCTTGAGTAAAGTTTATGTGTTTATGGTAATTCTAGTTGTTTTGGATGCTTCATTTTTGTCTCTTGGTTCTTGTGGATGTTTCTAGATCATGCTCTATCTTTGTGGTACATCCACATTGATCGGTGTGCTCGTGGTCTAATATTTTTCTTTGTATGTTCAATTTTTTCATGTTCTTGGTAGACATGATGGTTGTAGCATGTTATGGAACTTCAAGGTAAAATTAATTAAAGTCTTTTTGTGTTGAAGTTGTTAATTTGGGTATCCAATATGTTGTGGTTGACCTTGGTGAATTCGCATTGCAAATTTATTTGTAAATTTGGGTCGACATTGAAAATATGTTTTATATTTTTGGCTGACTAAATTGTTGATGTAATCTCATGTTGCAGATATATAAGAGTGATTGTTTCATCAATGTATAGTATGCTCAGTATTCTTAGAGTGTTGGATGTGATCCTATGTGTGTATGTGCAATTATCATTCGATTTCATAGCAAAGTGTGAAGAATATGGAGTGAAGTGTGAAGAAGTTTGAGCGAACAGTGTAGAAGGTTTTTTTATGCTTAAATGGAACTGTAATCAGGCTTGTGTAGAAGCTATTTTCTCAGTTCACAATTTGGATGGTCTTAATCCAAACCTTTCTTTGGACATTGATTCCTCTTTCATATTTGAGTAGTGAGCTCTAGGAAGTGTGCCTAAATGCATGTGCATTCCCATTATTCTTATACTTTTAACAGGGTATAATATTGTGGATTAATCTCCACTGTGGTTTTTCCCCTAATAGGGTTTCCATGTAAAAATCATGGTGTTCTCTATGTTTCTAATGTGTTGATTGTTCATAGTTTATTATTCATTCATCAGATATGAGAGTAAGTTAAGCAAAGTTTGGAAAATTTTAAATAATCTGCGACAACCAATTCACCCCCCTCTCAGTTGTCTATCCTTATTTTTCTAACACATATAATCTTTAGCTTTTCCATTGTTATTTTATTTTTTATGATCCGACACTGGGTTATTGTATATCTTAAGATCCCGATTCCCAACTTGTCCCTCAATAGATATGGTATCATTTTCTATGAGATCTTGTATGGTGTTTTTAAGTTTCATGCATTTTTTTTTATGCTCTTTTATTTTATGAAAGTCACAAAGGTTATGCTCGTTGTACCAGGATGGATTCTCTTGTGCTTCTTGATAGTTTTCAAAGTTGGGAAGTGTTATCAGATTTGACTCTACCAGTTTCTTCATGATTGTTTCGATGGGTTCTGATAGATGAGTGTGCTTGCATTTGGGATATTTGTTCCTATTTGTGTTTCACCTTTGTTGCACGTTAGTGTTATTGATGTGATTGTTCTAAGGAAGTGTTTTTTTTTGCACAGTTGGATGGATATTAGCAACTTGATTTTTATTAAGTCTAGGAGTACTTAGAACTACCTTAGCATCTACCACATCATCATTTGTTACATTTTTGTTCTTTCCCATACACGAGGTTTCTCATTTGAAGTAGTTGAAGGACGGTTGTCTTTATAAGCTTGAGTATTGTTTTGTGAGATCAAATCTCTCTTGATGTTAAGGGCTCTAGGGACAAGCTCATCATAGGATGTGATGCACTGCATTTTCAAGTAGAATGACATTTTGGATCTAGATTGGCTATGATGATTCCTACTTTTTGTTCATCAGGAAGAGGCCACTAGCTTTTACTAGATCTTTGTCTCCATATTTGCAAACAATTAGTGAAATTTTCTCCTTGATTTTTTCTAAGAGTGTATGATTCTTCTAGACTGACATCCATGTCAATATTGAAGGAGTAGTGATCGATGAATTTTTCAGTAATTTCTTGAAAAGTTTTCATACCAAGAGGTAGATGAGAAAACCAATCCATAGGATGACCTGTTAAACTTCAAGGGAAGAGGAACATTAGATATGAATCATTGTAAGCCACCTCCATGCACATGATGTTGAATTCTTTGATATGGTCCACATGGCTTCCTCTCCCTTTATATTTGTCAAATTTGGGGATTTAAAAACTAGGAGGAAATGATATAATTGCTATGTTTCATTCAAATGGTTAAGGACACAAGTGTTTTGTATAAGGTTTCTTTTCCTTTCCCATGCAAAGGTTCTGCATTTTTTGTGAGATTATTTTCAATTGTGATGCTAGATCATCTTGCGGGTTGGGTGGAGGAACATATGGTGGGATGACGAAAGAGTTGTATGGGGTGTATGGTGGTGTAAGATTCTATGAAACTGATGCGATAATTGATGTATATGTTCCTAATGCATTTGGATTGATGATGTTCAAATGAGGATAATAGGAACCTTGTTGTTGTTGTTAGGAATATTTTTGAGCTAGTAAGGCTTGTTGTTGTGCCACTAGGGCTTGTTGTTGGGCCTAATTTTTTTGGTGGGATAATAAAGTTCCTTGTAGTGATTGATGTTGTTGTTGTGTTTCTTGATGTGCTACTAAGGCTGCTCATTGATGTTGTCACTGTTGTTGTGCTAAGGTTGCTTGTTGAGCTTGATGTTGTTGTTGTGCTAAGGCTACTTGTTGAGCCTAATGTTGTTGTTGTTGTTGAACAAATTATTTATAAGCTTGTTGTGCTTGCTATAAATCTAAGGAATGTTCTTGCAATGTGGGATCAGGTGGTTGTTGAGGCATCGGTGGAAGATTATGGATATTGATGTTTTGAGTAGGCAATGGATTGTTGGTGAGAGGTTAAGGTTCCCTTGATTTAAAATTTCTTTTAAGATGGTAGAATGAGGTGGAGGAATGTATGTTTGAGGTCCTGATTGATTTGACATAGTAAAGGGAATTGTGGGAAACGATTAAGATTATGTCATTTGTAATGGAAATGATACACTAGGACCTTGATTCCATTGATTGAAGAGATTTCCTTGTCCTATGTTTTGAGTAATACCTTGTGCTAAAGATGTAAACAAGGGATTTGTGATCAAGGTACTTCCTGGATTGACCAAACTTGTATTAAAGGGATTGTTTTGAAGTGGATTGATGGTGGATGATGTCGATGTGTTTTATGAAACCAATGGTATAGATGAACCCATTGGAAGATTAGGTAAGGATGCCCCTATTTGCTTCAAGGGTTGACTCTTTGGTATGGTAGTGGTATGCCCTTGTGTGCTATTTTGAGGTATGATATATACACTTCTTTGTGTAATGGTAGGAACACTTGTGGTACTCATGGATGAAAATGAAGAAGGGTTCCCTCGATATGTTGAAGTTGTGCTTGAGTAATGAAGATCAAGAGGTGTGTATATTTTTTTAGGGTCTTCAGGAGTAGGAGGAGCACCAAAGCTAGGCATCCAAGTGGTTGTGTTAGATGGAGGATTGGTTTCAAGTGTTCCCACAAGTGTACTATTTTCAAATGAAAGTTTGTGTCCAAAGTCCTTAGCAATGCTTGTTGCAAGACAGGGAATGTAGGTCTAATTTATCCCTAGTGATGGGGTGATGAAGCATTGTGTTAAATTTTGTGCCACAAATGTTGGGGAGATAGGAGCTATATTTTCAAAGCCTTGGTGTTTCATAAGTTCCTCCATAGTGAGTTTAGAGGGGTTGTTTGTGGCATCTTCTATCTCATATGGTCTTGATGGTGATAAAGGTTGTTGTGATGGTGTAACTTGACTCCTTGGATTGAACTCTAAAGGATTTAGATCACTTGAGGTAAATGTCACTTTGGTTTTCTCCATGATTCTCTTGTGTTGTGATCTAGTCTTTACCATAAATTTTGTCACCTATGGGGGATTTTTTTGTGATTTGTGATGTTTGAAATCTCTCGTTGACTCAGATCTATGTAAAAGAGATGCTCTAAGTATTTTGGGATAAATTTTGATAGTGGGGGATGAAAAGATGGATAAGGTGGAGAGTGATCTTTGTAAACATTTTGGGACAACACTTTTAACTTGAGTTTGATGCTTGAGTTTGATGCTTTGATGTTAGGATAAAGGATGTTTATGAACAAGTAGATCTTTAGGCTAGACTCGTGACCTTCAAGATGAACTAGTTCAAGGATGATAACTAACTTAACTAAGTGCATGGAAAATGATAAATTTCACATACAAAGTAGCTAAGTTAGGAGGTGGTTTGGTTTGATTTGATGTTTAAGTCACAAAGTGTTGGAGTACTCAAAATTTTGCAAAGATAGGTGAAGTGAGGGATGAAATTTGATGAAGGGGCGAGTGAGATTTTTTACCCAATGTTAAACTAAAATGAACCTTTATTTTGATAAGATCAAGGTAGTGAGAATGATTCTAGACCTCTAAAATGTTCAAATCTTAAAGAATCAATGTTGATTTAAATGAGAGGATGGATGGGGATGTTCAAACCTATTCGGGCTCTCCTAACTCGAGCATAAAATTTTCTCATCAAGATGTAATGATTGCAGTAAAATATTGAAGCCCACTTTTGACCAAACCTTGTTCTATGATTCCTATGTATGAAATGTCGAGCGAGATATTTTCCCCTACTGATTTTGATTGTTTGGTGAATCATTTGTAGGAGTTTGTTATCATGTAAAATGATCAAGGTTTTGACTCTAGAAAAATGCATTTAATTCTGGGTTGTACCTTGAAGCATGTCTATAAAAAATTTCTACCAATCTTTCTCTATTTTTGTGAAGCACAAAAAGGTGTTTCTTGAGAGATTTTGGAGTGAGATTCCTAAGTATAAAATGACAACCTATAGACCTTACCTTCAGGATCCTGATTTTACATGAGATAATGTGCAAACAGTTTAAGTTTATGGAAGAAAGGGAGATATTTATTGCCACTAAGGTGGTGTTAATATGGTCCTTCCAGCCTCAATATCATCTTGTTCCTCTTCTTTGTCTAAGATGGTTGTTGTGTTTCTCCACTGTGTATTTATTTCCTCAGTTTCAAAAGTGAAGCTTCTCAAACTACTAATGAGATTAGTTTGTTCATCATTAATGAGTTTAGTTTTACTGAATTATTGCACTTGGAAGATCAGGTTGTTCAACGGGAGCAATCGGTCTCCAAATATGTTTATCTTGCTTAATTGAATTGATTTTACAAAAAACACTTTTCTTGATTATGTTTCCAAACTAGATGTTTATGTCCAAAACATCATAACTTTCACAATGTCCATTTCATGAAAATCATGAGGTTAAAGTCATAATTGCCTATGTTGTCTTTGGTAAATATGGATTTTAGATTAATGTCAAGATATTTATAAATCACTAAGGATAAATTCTTAGGACAAGCAGTAATATCAAGGCTACCTCAAGAGGTCCATATTTAGGCCAAAGTGTTTGAAATTTTGAGGATGATAGTGAATGTTTTTTTTGTATCATTTTGAAATCAAGAAAAGTGTTAAACTGACTCACAATCATTAGAACCCTAGGTTAGAAATGGCTATATTTTTTGAATCCCCACTAAGATTTCTCTAAAAACTAGACAATGCGAACATTTAGAGATTTGGCGACACTCGCTCCCCCTTTCCCAGCACACACTTCTTGGAACCACCAAATCTAAAAAATCCTTAAAATTCAGAGATTAAAAGGATTTTTCTATTTCTACAATTGAATAGTACAAATGTGGGGCAGCTTTAGAACGATCGTTCCTGACATCAACAAATATTAATGATTTTTTGTTTCTACATAAGGGTTCGTAATAAGCGATGCAATGATAAAATCCCTCAAGAGGTCTCCCAACCCTTAGAACAAGAGATTTACACATCATAAAGATACTATGGGAGAGCTATCAATTATCACTTCCCATTGATCATGATTTTCACTGCAACCACAAATTTATATGGTAGTTTGGAAGACCTTGGCATTAGCTTGTTATCACTTGGGTCATTCCCTTGGGGTGAGTACTTTTTCCCACCAAGGAAGGCCCTCTAAAGGTTAACAATAGCGAGGAAGTACATTCATAGTTCGATCATCTTTATTCGTGTGAACAACGAGAGAACACACGCTATGCCTTTTTATCCCTCACAAAGGGGTTTAGTTTTAATCCAAATTGAAAGATGTAGGTGATTTTGAAAAGTGCTAAAGAATGTTTATGTTTCTCAAGGTTTCCAAATGGCATGTGAGAAGTGCATATGCATCAACTAACATCACTGAAAATCATAAAACATAGCAAACAATTGTAAATTATAACTCTTCAAAGTAGTGATGAGTTTGTTTTAAGCACCAAATGAAATATGAGGTTTCCTTGTTCAGTTTTAAGCCCAAAGCAAAATGATGATTGTGAAGGTTCAATTTTATCCATCTTTGAGCATTCATTTTAAACCCAATTGAAACTTAGTGCATTTCCTAAAGCATAAAGTAGAAAACATAAAGTTGGGTTATAATTGCCCCAAAGCATCAAACGCTTGTTACAATCACAAAAATTTTAGATAGAAAAGAATTTCTTCACTTTAGGTCCATATCTTTAAACCTGCAAAACCCTGTTAGTCTAACAACTAGAACACAGTTAGACATGCATTAGTGGTCAAATAAATCCAAGAAATTAAATCACATGTCAATAAACAAGCATAAATTTCTTACCCTAGCTGAGCATCGTTGGACACGATAGTGTCACAGTTTCAAGTATGGGCATCGCTTTAGTGAAAATGGTTGTCACTCTACAATAGAAATAGTGAGTACAATAGCATCGGTATTTGGTCTGACGTTGCTTCTCTCAGTAGCGTCGCAGTTTGAAATTTGGGAGCGTCGGACTAGTGAATTTGAGTATCATCATTTAAAATTTTCAATACCTCTAGATTAAATAAGTGTCACTAGATTTAAATCAGTGTTGGAGCATTAATTTAGTGTCAAAATTTCAAATTGTGATAGTGTTGTTGTTTGTAGTTTGGGCGTCACCAGATCCTACAAAACAACATAAAATGGAATTCAAGCGAAAAAATGGTTAGATTAACGGTTTTCCCTCCTTCTAGTGCCAGAATGTGAGATGAGGATATCCGTATTGGCTGAATTATGATTGATCCATGAAGAATAGGAGCATAACAGAGCCACTAATACTCAAATCTCAACAAGATCATTCAAATGAAATTGAAACTAAACATTTATCAAAACCTAACACACTAAATTATGAAAGCTTTTAAAACATCTACTCTACCCCATCTGAAACTTATCCCGTTTTGGAATTGGTTTTGTGTTGATGCGGAACAACGACCCTTTCCTAATCTCGTGATCAGTGAGCCAATTTCAGTCGATTCTTGTAGCCTACAAAAAATTACACCTTTTCCCTTGCTTGATTCAAGAATAATTAATGATAAATTGGACTTAACATCACCTTGATCTAGTGTTGTGAGGTGTTTTACACATCCACATTAGGTCTTGGGCCCTTTTAAACTGAATAAAATACATGTCTTGTAAAGGTGTTGTAAATGACTTTCACACTTTTCTAGACTTTAATTAACCATTTAAGTCTAATGGACCAATTTTTTCCTTAATTCAATATTGTAAAATGTATTTAATTACATTCTCACATTAATCTAGAAGGCTTGTAAATTAAACCTAATTTTAATCTAGTGTTGTAATGTGTTTTACACTGGATCTTGTGGCTTTCTAGGCTATGTGGACCACATTTTAATGTTGTAGAATGAATTTAATCACAATTTCACATTGAAATTTGTGTCTTCAGCCCTAATAACCCTTTATATCATCATTAATAGGCCCCTATGACCCCATATTGTGCATCCCAAGGTATATTCTAATCAAAAGCCTAACTAAATCAACATAAAAGCTTAAATTATTCATCCCCTGACATCCCAGCTAGCAAAAGAGCCCCTATGGGACCCATTTGCCACTTTAGGTGAATGATTTCCATCCAGGTGGGACCCATCACCCAAGATGGTGAATGAGTCCCATTTGAGCTATTTTTGAGGTTTGAGCGGGAAAAATTAGATTTTATGTTTAATATTCTTCAATATCGGCCTTGGGGATCAAATTAACTACCATTTGAGTAGGATTTCCTATATAAACAAACCCTAAAATCATTATTCACCATATATTCATGTTCTCAACTAAAGCAAGTTAGGGTTAAGCATTTCAAGTCTTCACAAGGGCATCAAGATGTGTCATAGAAGAAAGGACCCTTTGCTTGAGACGGGATTAATTCATGATAAAATGGACTTAATGAGGTCTTAATCTAGTGTTGTGAGGAATTTTATGTATCCACACTAAGTCTTGGACCCTTGCACACTAAATAAAATGTGTTTATTGATGTCTTTTGAAGGTGTTGCAAAATCTTGTAAAGGAATTTCATGCTTTCGTAAAATTAATAAACATATTTCTCCCTAATTAAACATTATAAACTGTGTTTAATAACATTATCACATCAATCTAGAAGGTTTTTGAATTAAACTTAATGTTAAACTAGTGTTGTAATGTGTCTTGCACATTCACATTGGTTCTTGTGCCCTTTTAGGCTATGTGGACCACATTTTAGTATTGTAAAGTGTATTTAATCACACTTTCACATTGAATTATCTATCCCAAGCTCTATTTGACATTTACATCAGCACTAATAGGCCCCTGTTAACCCATATTGTGTATTTTGGCCCATCTTTCCCCTTTTAGGTGAAAAACCCTAAAAGAGCAAGGAAGGATTTAGGTGCCAAAATCCTTTGTTTCATTTTGGTGAACCTACTTTTTAGAATACTATCTTGTCTAATTTGGAGTCCTTTTATCATCATAGATCTATTTTGCATTAGGGTTTTCATGATTCATTTGCATGCTAGGTGTTAAATTTTGCATTCATAAAAAGTGCATTTATGTTGCATTGTTGGCATCTAAATTCATTTCCACTCTCTGAAATTTTGCATTTTTCAATTAGGTCTGCATCATAGCATTTAGAAAACATCAAAATCAGTCAAAATTTTTTGAAAATTTTGAAAAAATTCCATACTAGGACTCATTCGCCACCCTAGGCGAATCAGTCCCTTTTGTCCCTTGAAAGAACATTTTAGAGAATTCAGAAATTTGTTTCTAGGCTTCTATTTGGTGCCTTAACTTGTATATATCAGTTATTTTCATTTTTGTAGAACACATTTCACTAGATTTCACTTCAAATATCTCATTTCATGCATGATTAAAATTCACATTTGCATTTCAAATCTTCCATTTTTCAAATTATTGCATAGTTTCCTCAATAAATTACTTTGTTTGAAATCTGAAAGTTGCATTGCATCCTATGTCTTTACATTTCATTTTACATAGCTTCTCATACATTTAAATCATTACCACTAAGCATTGTTTACATTCATGGCATTTAAACTTTTGCAAGTTCCATTTTCAACTCTATTTCATAGTCCTTTTAGATCAACTTACATTGAGGAAAAATTAGCACATATAAACAATCAATCACAAAACACATCAAATGATCCAATCAAACAAGTGATACAATTTTGAACAACCCTCTCATATAAGCCTCTTAGTAGTGGTGATATAGACAAGTTAGATGAAGTTCTTCAGGACTTTATCTCACTCACTTCATCCTCTAAATCTTGTCATGAGAAGCCTAAACAAATTGATGATAAATTATCCCCCAAACCTTTTTGTAGTGATGACTTAGACATGTTAGATGAAGCTCTTAAAGACTTCATCTCTTCTAGCTCATCCACTAAAGGTTTGACAAAAGAGGATTCCAGCATCAATAATCATGATAATCATACTTGTTCTTCTCCTAATATCTCTCCTATTGGTGATGTAGATATCTTGATGAAAGAAGACATAATTATTGAAGATCATGCAATTCTTTTCTTCCTCCTCCTCCCCCATGCAACAACATTATGAAAAACATAGCTGAAATAATTTCCCCTACCTTAACTAGTATCGATAATCATGACAATCTACCTTTTTCTTCTCCTAATATCTTCTCTACAAATGAAGAAGATAGTTTAGTGTTAGAAGATATTGTGGTGGAACATCTATTTGAATAAAAAAATTCAATCACTCGTAACCATGAAACTCCTAGCTATCCTTATCTTGATCCCTCCCCTATGAGCGATGAAGCTATCTTGCCAAATTCAATTATGACATGTGGTGAACATATTAGCTCTCCTCCTAGGGTTGATATTATGGCACATAAGAATGATACCTTCGATAAAATAGACAAAAAACTCAAGCCTTCTTCTCATATCCTCACCACTATTGTTACTCAACACAATCCAACCATTCATCATCACCTTATGTGTACTAAGAAACAAGCTCACAATACACCCACCCTCATTCTTCCAACTCATGGTCTTTGTGATTGTCCTTTCATAGCCATCAAGCCATCCAACAACCCTTCACTCAACATCCATACCATCACCAACCATTCTACCAAGAAATATTTACCCTTGGTACATCCTAAATTGATATATAAATAACATTAGTTTCTGCTCCTTGCCTTGTAATAGTTGTAGTACCATAACACACTCACTATTACATGTTTTGTATCCATTTCATGGGGCAGCATACCATCATCCATGATAGGATCACCTTTTTCTTGCACTAAGTGGGGGAAAAGGGTTAGAAAGCCTTATCCCCGTATGTCACTTGTCATTGTCTCTTTTGGCTAATAGTTAACCTTTCACTAATGTATAAGAGCAAGCTTGGGATGTGGACGACATGTCTTAAATATTGACTCATATGTGAAATACTCCATTTCTTCATGATGTATCTTATCAAAAACATATGACTTGGCATAGGGATTTTCGAATAAGCTCGCATACCTTCTTCTACTTTAAACTAATTTCTTACAAACAAGCGTGTAGCAACCGCTTTAAAGTGGGGGCATACATTTAATTTTTCTTGTGATGTGTCCTCTCCTTGGTGGTTTGATTGGTTTTGATTCCTTCCAAGAGTGTATGATCAACTGAAGTGGCATGATGCAAATGAGGCATCCCATGGAAAATGATTTGGCACTAGGGAATAACGATCAACTGAAGTGGCCTGATGTGAATGAGGCATCCCATGGATAACGATCCAACCTCCTAACCTATCCTCTCATGGAGACATTTGGCACAATTCTCCCTAAGAAGAATACCTTACATGAACAAAGAAAAATCAAATTTAACAAAACTTTTACATATCATTCAAAAACATTTACAAAAAGCATTTTTTATTGTGGTAACTTATCAAAGTTATTAGGAGCATAAATTTGGTATGGTTAGTATGATGGGAAGCCGACAAACTAGCATGAATTTTCTCATTATATGGTGAGAATTTGACACATTGGCATGACTTTCTCACTAAACCACTTCTTTTGGCCTTCTCACCTGACAGACAACCAAGAAGTTTCGTCAGCCCAGAGTGAGTACATATTTTCAATCTCATCTTTATTTCCACCTTTCCTTTGCATTATTTTGTATCTTGGGGGATTTACCTACATGTGGATCTCTCTTTAATGTCTACTTTAGTGTGAATTTGAAGCAGGTACATCCTCTCACTAAAGTGGGGGCTAAATGTGTCATAGAAAAATGGACCCCTTACTTGACATGGGATTAATTCATGATAAAATGGAATTAATGAGGTCTTAATCTAGTGTTGTGAGGCATTTTATGTATCCACACTGGGTCTTGAACCCTTGCACACTGAATAAAACATGTTTATTGACATCTTGTGAAGGTGCTGTAAAATCTTGTAAAGGACTTTCACGCTTTCCTAGACTTAATAAACCTATTTATCCCTAATTCAAAATTATAAAATGTGTTTAATAACATTATCACATCAATCTAGAATTTTTTTAAATTAAACTTAATGTTAAACTAGTGTTGTAATGTGTCTTGCACATTCAAATTGGTTCTTTTTCCCTTTTAGGCTATGTGGACCACATTTTAGTGTTGTAAAGTTTATTTAATCACACTTTCAGATTGAATCATGTGTCCCAAGCCCTATTTGACATTTACATCATCACCAATAGGACCATATTAACCCATATTGTGCATTTTGGCCTATCTTTCCCCTTTTAGGTGAAAAATCCTAAAAGAGCAAGGAAGGATTTAGGTGCCAAAATCCTTCATTTCATAAGAGAGCAATCAAGATCAATTGTGAGGCATTCAAGGGTATATTATTAATCCATTGTTACAAAAACTCAAGATCCATCATCATAGAAAGTTTCTAATTGCATTACTTCATGCTTCATTATTTTGTTTCATCGTTTTGGTTTAATTACCTAAAAGGGGTTTGACCAAGCTAAACCCCTATTCCCTAACAATCAACATTTCTCTCTCTTTCTTGTGTGATTGTAAATCTAGGCACTTTGAAGGTTTGGAGATCATTGAATATTAGATTTCAAAATTTTTGAATTCATCTCCCTTTTGGCTAGGTCAAAATATCTAGAAAAAGTCATTTACAGTCCCAAAAAATTAGGGTTTGAGTTTCAGACACCTGGAGGAAAAGAAAGAGCAAATCGAGAGCTTCAGATTCCACTTTCGAGTTTTCAGAAAATTCAAAGTGGAATCATTCACCATTAGTGGAAAATGAGTCCCACTATACCTATTTTTTCAGATATTTCCACAGATTCAGATACCCATTTGTTTGAAATAGGCTTCGGTACAGTTTTCTAGATCTAGGACTGATTCACCTAGAAAGGTCAATGAGTCCCAGTAGGTCAAAATTTCAAAATCAGTAGCATTTCCAGTTTTCATTCCAGCCTCTACAAATTTCTAGGTGCACACTTTATTTTTTACTTTTCTGTTCTATTTTACTTGCATTTTTATTCATCTTTCTAGGTCTTTTTGTATTTCATGTTGTCTTTTCAAACATCTTGCATTTTCTAGGTTTACATTTGGTAGTGAATCTCTTTTATCAGTTTTCAGCCTTTAGGAAAATCCCCTTTAATAGTTTCAATATCCTTTGCATTGGAATCTCAAGGAATTATTCTTGAGTAAGCCATTAATATTTTTGGTACCTCTATCCTTTTAGGTGTAAAACCCTAGAAGTGTAAGAGAGCCCCCTCATCCAAAAATTCTTGGTTCAATTTTATGGAAGAGAATCGATGAAACCATTGTGATAAATTAATGAAAACATTATTTATGCTAAAATGGGTATGATGCAAGCTAAGTTAGCATGATTTTATCCTAAAAATGATCTAATTATGCTATTGCTAATCTAATCTAAGCTAGAGCTATGCTAAAAAATGGAAACCCTAATTCATATACAAACTAAGATGGATGCATGGAAGCCATTAATGGATTCTATAAGCTATTATGAAATTAAAATTAACTAAGATAAGCTAAAAAATAAGTAAATTGAGAGTATGGATGCAAGTGAATTCAACATGACTTTGCTCTGAAGGATGGATTCATTTGTCTCCAAATAGTGACCTATTTATAGGAGAGCAAATGAGGAATGGAGGGTGGAAATTGAAAAGATTAATCAATGGTCCAAGATGAAGGAGATGAGAGACATGGATCATGGATTCTCATCAATAGATGAGAATGCATGATGGGATTTAATCAAGGGTTCACAATTGCTTCAAACAAACACACTTTTTGGGGTTGGGGCCCTAGCTGGATTGGCTAAATCTTTCCTATTGCAAGAGGTGGGTCCCAAGGTCTAGTCTCCCCCACCCCCATGGTATTGGAGGGTGTGGTGCCAAGGCCACCGGTCACGTTAAAAATTTCACCAGGCACATTGCAGTTTATAGGGGGTTGTGCTACCAAATTCCTACAGTCTAAAAGAAGAAGAAAAAAACACACTTTTGACCTACACACACAAGTCAAAGGTGAATTATTCAAAAGGTCACAAGTTAACTTGCACATGAATTTTAGTGAAAATATCTCCTTTTCAAATGATGGAGGAATAAGAATATTCCTTAGAATATTCCTTTGCGTGAGGAAAAAAGGTAATTTGCAAATTAAAACAAAGTTTTAATTGTGCAATAAAGGGGATAAGGAATATTCCATGAAAATATTCCCTATGCTTAGAGGAAAGGATAAATTAATTTCTAATTAAACAAGGTTTAATCATGCAATTAGGGGATTAGAATAATTAAAGTGTTATTCATTAAATTAAATGATTTAATGAATGGGGGAGAGATGAAATTATATTTAATTAAATAACTTAGGGTTATTTAATTAAATAAGATGACTTAGGAGATTAAATTAAATATTTTTATGATTTAATTTAATGAGATGAAATGTTAGCATGAAGGGGGAGTGAATTAACCTTATTAAATTAATTAGGCTAATGGATGAAAATGATGTAATTAATTAAATAGCTAGGCTACATTAACTAATTAAGTTAAAAGAGGATGGTTTGAGAAGAAATGATGTTAATAAATTTGTTTCAAGTGCATGATATTGCTTAGGACATTTTTCAGTGTCTACAATATAGTATAGACTTCATTTGATCCTTAACTGCTTGTTTCATGTTTTCATTATATCCATTTTTATAAGGAATTTTAGATCCAAGATCATAGAGATTTTCCAATTCAAATGAAGTATTATCTAAATACTCATGAGAAGATATGATTCTTTTACAAGAATGCAAATCCTTTTTATGTTTTATAAGGTTATTCATCACCCAAACATGAGGGATAGAAGTTAAAGAGCCCCCATCACCATTATCGAGTGATGTTTTTAGATTTTTTGTTTTAGAACAAGATTGATAAGATGAAAGACAAGACTCCTTAGGATTAGATTGTGATATTTTGTACTCTCCTACAAAGGAGAGTGTAAAATCTAACCAACCTCAATAATAATCTAAGAGTTTTGTTATAGATGAAATATAATCATGATTATCTTCAATATGTATTGGTTCTTCCATTGAAGTTGGGATCAAAGTATTAATAGAGTTGGAAGTGTTATATTCAACTTAAACTTGTGAATTATAAACTTTCTCATCTACTCTAACCATATATATCTTGTTATCATATTCATACTTTATATCATGGTGAAGATTAGATAGGAATCCCTTAATGGAATGAATCCATGATCTACCTAGGAGAAGATTATATGAAAGAGGTCTTGACATGATATAGATAGGAGTAGGAAAAACCACATGCCCTACCTTAATGGGTATTGTGATCAACCCTCAAGGTTTCCTACTATTATTATCAAAGACATGGATATTATAAACATCATTAGGTTCTATAAGATTCTTATCCACACCAATTTTATCTATAATATCAATGCTACAAATGTTAAGAACTAATACATTATCAATAGGAGTACATCTAACCCCAACTTTATTAATGACCAAAATTATCATTAAATCTTCACGTTTTTTGTTAGATCTCAAGCATGGTTAATTCATGTTGAGGGAATGTAATATAAAAAATTATCAATTGCATACAATCAAACAAGGCAGCTACATCATTTGGTTTGACAGAAGTTGAGACATCAATCTTCTGTAAAGCCTATTGGAGCATCTCGTGGTATATAGGTGATGGTTGAATCAAGCCCAAAGAGGAATATTTTTTGGATTATTATAAAGTTGCTCAACAAGATTATATTATTTACCACTACGTTAAGGAAGATTAGGTGAGGATTGGAGATCTGGTTGTGGTAATGGGATGGATATTGGTGTTTTTGTTGGTTGCTTATTATTTCTAGTTTTATATATTTGAGAAAGTGCATGGTAATTTGGTTGCTTCAACATATTTTGTTCTACATGATCACTAGTGAGTTATTTTACAATGTTTAGGATACTGTCATGGAGTTTTGAAGGTCCTATAATGAGAGGTGATTTAAGAGGTCCAATAATTTAAGGAGATCTAATCATCAATTGTGCGTTTTTAACCTCAGCTGAGTTAACTACTTGATTACAATCTTCTATGGATGGGGGATCAAATGTAAATTTATCATTTTCATCTATGCAATCCATCTTATTATATTTTGAAATAAATTTAACAATTATTTCATCTTCCTATGCCACAATATCTTCCCATGTACAAGAGGTATTGGGAGAGAAACAAAAAAGATTCTCATAACACTCCATGATTGGATCCTTTGACACCAAGACACCTTCTTCATAAGTAGGTGATGTATCAGGAGAAGAAAAAACATGATTTCCATGATTTTTAATGATTGCATTCTCTTGCATCAAAATATTTTCACAAGTGGGGAAGATATTGTGAGATGAATGAAGATTAGGTAAAGTGATATTAATAAAAGTGTAAATGATTTCATGTTCTCTTTTGCCACAATATTTTACTAACTAAAAGAGGTATTGGGAAAGAAATAAAAATGATTCTTATGACTCTCAATGATGAATTCCTCTTGTTATAAGATACTCTCACAAGTAGGAGAGATATTGGGCGAAGAGCTAACATGAATATCAATGATTTTATTTTGTTTCCTTAGATTGTTCTCATAGGTAGAAAAAATATAGTTACACAACACTTGTGCTACTATATCAAAACCAAATTTTTGAAAAGAAGAAATGTTGTTTTCTTTATGGATCAAATGAATGATGTACAAGAATATTAGATGGGTTTGGAAAATTAAATCCTAGAATAGGAACTAGATCTGAATATGGGACATTGACAAACATTTGCAAAAAAAAAAATTAGCCCAAAATGACAAGATAGGGGTGCAGGGTGCCCTAGACCAAATAGGTTCTTTTACAAAATTCAAAATTTTGGAATCATCTATAGTGTCTAAGGGTCTTATGTCCCAGAGGTTCAGGTCAGGAAGTGAATAGATTATTGGAAATACATTGAAACCTAATTTTTCTATATCAATCGCATACATGCATGCAATTTTGGATATTTTTAGAGTAATTGAATATGTTCAAATGATAATTTCTAGAAATTAAATATTGTAATTGACTAATTTTTACAAAAAATACTGAAAATAATTTTTTTTTAATTTTTTGAACCAAAAATACTATGCAATTTTGTCACTTTTTCAATATTTTTCACCAAAATATGCATGCATAAATGGTAAAATAATTTTGTAACTAATTTTTTCAATAAACATAACTTGGATCTAAGCCCTAAGAAAGGAAAATTAGATCTAAATTTTTTTGTAAATATTTCCAAATTATTTTTCATTTTTTATGATGAAATACTAGTGTAAAATAAATAGTTTTTTTAAATAAATACAAACTATCAACAAAGTTTTCAAATAACCTATGTTTTAAATTCAATTTTCATATTGTTGGTTGATAGATTTATCTTTTAAAGATAATAACATAATTTGACTCCATTATGCCCAAAAGAAAGACCAATTGATAACCAAAAGTTGGAGAGAACACCATTTCATTGGTGATCTTCCTCTAAATTTTAAGACGTACAACTCTCTCATAAGATAAGAGTTTTTTAGATTTTTTGAAATATAAAGATAAGAGGTGCACTTTTAACAAGAATGTGGGAAAGGAATACTAACACTTTCCCATAGCCATGGAACAAATGTGATGAAAATCAACTTAATAACAACTAACTAAATTGGAAATAATATTTGCAAGCTACAAATATCATGACTCAAAGATATAATTATTAATAGCAAGCTAACTCAACACAATGAAAATTTAATGTTCATTGAAGATGCATGAATGAAAAACCTTATGAATATCACATTCACAAAGAAAAGGAATATCCTAACACTTATCAAAGCTAAAATACTCACTCATAAATCTTAAGTACTTTATTCAAATGTATTGCTCAAAGACAACAAACATCTTCAAAAAATAATCAAAATTTTAAAACTTGATCCTTAATTCAAATATATTCTCACTCATGCATCAATGTGCAAGGGGGATCAAAATTCACACCCCTCTAATGTTTGATCAAATCAAATTTAAAATTTCACATCATAACGGTCAACAACTTCTTGAAAACTAAATCTTGAGAGAGTTGTAAATGCCACGTCACCGAATAAGTGTTTTGCGGGAGATTAGCTCATCTCTATCTCACGAAGACACATAAGCATTAATGGCTATTTTAAGAATGTTTATGATTACATCACATCTTATGATTGATTAGGACAAGGGAATGAATCACTAATCTTTGCAAATAAGCCTCATTTCCTTCAACTCGTTTGAACAACCTATGTTTTCTTATTTCGATAATTAATGACATGCCACCTAAGATCATATTAGTGTGAGTAGTTTAAATACAATGGATTTATCTGATGCCAAATCATACTTTACTAAAAAATATCATATCACTTCCAATTTATTTAATTCGAGGTAACTTAAGTGTCCTTGTATCATTAATTTCTCAAGTGAACTCCACTAGCTTTCCTATTCATTCTATAAATCAAACTGAAGTCCTCTCATTCTTCACAATGACAATTATCATTTCAAACATGTCAAGCACTTCAAGTGACACTACTTTTGAGAACAAGAGTTATTTCCTCTCCATTGAGAGAGTGGGATGTAGCACAACGAATCTATTGGTTGTAGACCAACTTAAAGAGATTGTCCTCATCCACAATGATGTGGAGGAGGGTGTTATTAAGAAGATAATTAGAGAGAATTTCCTAGATCAAGTGCATGTGCACAACTTGGATTTACTAGAGTGCTTCCTCTACAACATCATTCACTTCTCTGTGAAGCTAGAGTAGGGAGCTAAGGTTGTTGATTGTTTGGTGAGGAAAATTTATTTACCTTGTGTTGAGGATTCCCTAGGGAACTTTATTGAGAATCTATGTGTTGGTCTAGTGGGAGACTTCATTTGCATCACAAATTCACTAAACAATGAGAAAGAAAAGTAGGTGGTTTCCCTACTTTGTGTCGGGCTAGAGCGAAACATGCTCAAGATGTTTTCCCACTTTGTGGAGTTTAATGAGAATACTTTCTCCCCTACACAAATTGAATGCCTCTAGGAGGTGGTTGAAGGAATCCAAATCCTTGGCTTTACCCTTTGTGCTTGAATTATTGTACTAGACCCCCCCTTTTGGCATGTAATATACAAAATATTATGTATATGTGTATGAATATATAATATCTTTTTGGTATTTAAGTATGTCTCATTTGATGTAATAACTTTGAGCTCCTTATTTTCAATTCCATGTTTTCATTTCCTCTACAACAATTTTTTTTTTTTTTTTCCATAAATGCAATGTGTATCAATTGTTATGCATTCCATTAAGCATTATCTTTGTAAGGCATTTTCTTTCAACAGTGTCATTTCTTTCTTTAAATGAAACTCCATATTTCTAGGATGGTAGTTCACAACAACTTGAATGCATAAATGTCAACCTTTATACAAGGTTTTTGAAATGATTTTAGAGTTTTTTTAAGTTCACGAAACAAACCCATTGCTCACTTCACTAATCTCTCATAGAATCAGCTTTGAAGTAATTTTTAGCCTCCATTTGATAAAGCCTCTTGGAAAGAGCTTATAGGAAAATAAAACTTAGCCTTTTAAATAATTTACCATGGGAATGAGTTAGGTTTCTAAAACCCTATTGGGGACCAATAAAGGTTTCAAGGCCTAACGAGAGCTCTAAAATGAACTTGATTTTTCATAACTTTTTCCCTCCTATCGGCATATGCCAAGGTTATGAGAATCACTTTGAGACCTGACATATCTCCAAAACTTGATAATGGCCAACAAAAAGATAGCTTATTCTAAACCTTTTAGGCCATCGAGCAAGGAAGGTGTTGGAGAAACTAATTCAATACCTGACATAGCTTCAAAAACTAATGCTTAAAGGTAACAACTCAACATGATTAAGTTTTATTAAAGGTAGACACATTTTGGAAAGGGGGCTACCAAAAATATTGTAACACATATTTTATGCAATGAAAAATTATAAATTTTGTGAGTGTAAGATATGTTGGGTTCACCAAAAAATTTCATAAGAAAACTGATCCTAGATCTTACTAGGATTGGCTATTTCTCACTTACAAAAAATTAGAATTGAAAATTGGGAACTGTATGAGATTGTCTTACAACCTACAAGGTGAGTCAATCAACCTTAGATCTAATTTTTTGAGGGTTAGAATTGGATTTTTGATGAAACACAATGATGTGACTATGTAAACTAGACGAATATGACATTTTGAGATGAATTCTGACAAATTAAAAGATCACAGATAAATTTAAGTTCTTGAAAAGAAAGAGGCAGACATTGATGCACCTATGATTTAAATTTGAGTGAGATCTAGGTGGATAAGTGTGCCAAAAAGCCCTATACTATGAATTTGAAACCAAAAACTAACATTAAAGGCCTCAAGTCCTTGGTTTGTAGCTTCTTCCTTCTAGATCCCATTGTAATATCTTTGTCTATTACTGAGATAATGCAATTTCTATATCTTATCAAAATGTAGGGCTAACAATACATGAATGAAAAAATTGTCTTCAATCTTCCTCTAATCTTATTCAGATCTATAACTTGCATACACAAAGGGAGAGGAAAGTTTGTTCCATATAGCATCTTTCCTTGGTAAAACTTTGTGTTGGTATTTCTACCTCCACAATGGAAAAATTGATGATAAAGAGAGCTTATCCTTTTGAGAGATAAAGGCTAAATGACAACAAGTAATTAATTGATAAGTCATTGTAAGTCACCACTCAAATCTGATCTCTTTGAAGGAATAAAGCCATCCTCATCACCATCAAGGATTGATTATAACTTGACTTTATTTGACTTGAAGACATAAAAGAGCTAGTGCTCATAAAATAAAAGATCACAAAACATGAAAAAGATTATATAAAAAAATGATGAAGGATTTGTTAAAAGGTGCAGGACAACTGAGAGGGGGGGTGAATCAGTTGTCACAAAAATTCAAACTTAAAACTTCAACACTTATCAATTATGTTAGCTCTCAAAAACGCAGGATAAATGCCTCAAGAGGTTGCCAATCTCTTGGTACATTTCAAGGTAATAGACAACGTCAAAAGATTTAGACCTTCTACTCTTCAGGTGCTGCTGGACCTAGGCGGGTGTACCTATATGAGTGAGGTAGACTTGACTTGCTTATTTCTCTTGAAATGTTTTTCCCACAATGGCAAGTGGGAGTGGACAAATGAAATCAAATTTGGTATAGCAATATTAGAGAATAAATCCTAATATGTTCATTTAACAAATGTGAAAAATATGAATTAAAATAAATGGTGAAAAACATAGAGACTAGTGCATTATTGGGTATGCGGAGTCAAATGAAATCTAAATGGGTAACTTCTTCCTGGAGAACATTCAAATTTTTTGGCATATATTTTTGTTTATAATTTGTATAAACATGCAAGAATGTGACTACCAAGTTCTTCCTAGTGATCCAGATGAATTTCCCTGATTATTGTGATCAATTAAAAGGATTTAATCTTTCCTTGAAAGAACCGATCAATCAACCACACAGATACAACAAATGTGCACTGATAAACTGAATATAAACTTGTTACGTCAATTTAAATAACTAGAAAGCATCAATCTTCGAGACAACTTTAGTAATACTTTCAATAAGCACAATAGACAATTGACACCAGAAATACGCTGCCACATCAACTGATTCTCATTAATATCTCCATATTGAAGTCATACATCATAGCCTATTTCTATGGAAATTTTTATCCAACTATATATTATCTACCCTATATTCTATTATATATTATCTACCCCCTATTTTTACAATCGAGAATGATCATTTATACACCAATATTTGAAAAGACACATTGCTTCGTAATCACATGTCGGCGAGCAACTGTATTCAGGTTTCTATTAACATTAGCCCAACACTCACCGAGACATCTTGCAGTCATACCAATCCTCAATGTCTCATCGACAGTCATCCTGTGGTCTTATGTATTTCACTGTGAGATTCAGAGTCGAGGAGATGTTCCATAGACTACATTATGTCTCACCGATAGTTGTCCTTCCATCTTGTGCGTCGCTGTGACAATTCAGAGTCAGGGAGACGTCTCATCGGTTACCTTGTGTCTTACAGAGATACACCTTGTAGTACTCTTCTGGTCATTGAGACATATTAATTTTCTCACTGATGAAACCACATTCAGCGAGACATACGAGTTGGCAAGACTACGTAACTTCATTCTGATAACCCTTTGATAGAATCCATATTTTCCTTATCGGTAAGACCCAATGTATTCACTAAGACCTCACTCTGATACCATTTATTCTGACCAATAAGTCTTTCGGTACGCTAGTCAGTAAGACATGATGAGTTCGCTATGACTTCATTCCAATGATGACTCTCTTGCTGATGTGTTCTTTCTGTCGCCGGTCGGTAAAACATGAAGCATTCGGCAATACCACATACCGAAGACATATGGTTTAGCCGAAGTGTTTACTCGTGAGCCGATCGGTAAGACATGATGTATTCGGTGAGACCTTATTCCGATGACTTTATCTGGCCGATATACCCTCTGTCGCCAAGACAATATGTTGTGTCCTGCCAATAGGTACCTGTAGATGAATTCCAATTGATGTGACATCTCTGAAGTCTTGCCGATAGACTGCAACAAATGTATATCAGTAGAACATGCATTATGGATAGGGGAGACCCTCACCATCTCTTGCTGATAGGAATTATACTATGAGATATTCAGGACTCGATGGATTTTTTAGGAACCACATGGCAAAATATGAGCAAAATGTTGTGAAGAGAGGACTTTGTGCTTATGATGAGGAATCGTTTGGAAACTCAAGGGTATGAAACAACTTGTAAATTTTCTATAATTTTATAGTTCTAACAAATTCCACAACCTAACTACCTTGTTATTAAGTATGAACATGAAATACAAATAATAGAAAGTAAAATCAACACAATGAACACCAAATTTTTACATGGAAAACACAATAAGGGAAAAACCATGGTGAGGATTAACTCACAATATAAAAAATTTCCAAAACAAAATGTATAAGGCTCACTGCCAAGGGCTCACTACACTAAATAAGACTCACTATCTAAATACAAAAGCTCATTGCCTACAAGGAGGCTCACTACCTACAAAAAGGATTTACAAAACAAAGTTGGGCTTCACAGCCAAAATGAACTGAAAATAGTGCACCTAACAAGTGCTAATGCAGTTTTGGTGATGCTCAATAAATAGAATTAACACACTTCATCATTTTCTCTCTTCTTCACCTTTGCATTCACAACTACCTCATCATTATTATCACCTTAATCTCAATCTTTCACTCAGTCCAAAAACTATTCAACATACATATATATATATATATATATACTCAATCTATCCACAAGCATCAATTAGGTCGGCCTAATTAGATGCATTCCTTATTCAAAAATACCAACTGTTGGCTACAAGATTTCACAAAAGCCTTCCCAAAAACAATCCAAAGTGCTCAACACAATACATCATGTCGACATAAACCTAAGATAGGTCACACATATCTGCATAAAAAAAATTGATTCACCATATCACAACTTATCCATGAAGTTGGCTAGAAATAAACTTCATTGAAAATGTAATTAACAGGATAATACCAATACATCGTACGAGCATCAGAGCATGAGATATTTTGAACATACATGCTTTCAAAATCCATAAACTATTTCCCAAAACTGCAAGAAGTAACTATCAACTACGAAGAATTGCAAACTAAAATACCGGAGGGTGCAGCCTGAATACTAGTTCAAATACCAGATCAAGTACAGATTTAGACTTGTAAACACAACTTGGTGACATCAATGACAACACAAAACTACAGATATAGCCATTCTTCTTCATTCTTCCAACAATCTCCCCCTTTTTCATTGATGGTAACATGTGCCAAATTTTTCAAAAACAACATCCTTCCCTGCTCACATGATTCTCTCCCCATAATTTTATATTCTAACTCTCTCCCCCTTTGACATCAGTGGAAAAGGGATACCAAAAATGTAGGATATGTTGACTTTTTATATACAGAAGAATTATAGCTACCCATTTTCATCCATTCAAACAAGAACATATCACTTTTTACATGAAATATTTTCTTGTACCTCTCTTTTATGATCGAAAGAATCCTTTTCCATGCAAGAAAAACTTAATTCATTCTTGCTCTCATACCTTCCATTAAAGATAATTACGTAAAGGAGGATGTTTGAACAGAAGATAGATACAGTCATTCACAATTTTCTGCATTAGAGAGAATTCTAGAGAGATGATCCAACCGGACCTTAGCAACTTCCTTAACCAACCAGAAGGTTTGAACCATATCTTCTCTTTTCCTCCGACTAGTCAACAATTCCACCTACAATTCACCAACTCTTATTCTCTATTTTCCATCCCTATCTTTAAAGTAATCAAATTTATTTCCAATACTATTCATTTCAGATCCAATGGCTTCAATTCTACTTCTGAAATTGTCAATAGTTGTCAGCCACCAAAGACAATACCTATAAATGTCAGATATTTCTTTGATACATTCTTTTCTCTCATTCATATGTTTGGATAGCATTTTTTTTGCTTTGTTACATCTTCTTTCAAGCATAGCTTTAAACTTATGACCTTCAAGTCCTTCTAACAATGTTCTCTCTTCAATAATCTCTAATAGATCATCTGGTAAAGAATTTGATAAATTTGAAACTAAAATACCCTTATTCAGCAAATAATCAATTAGTACATTATCAATTTTAAGTTTCTCAAGCAGAAAACATGCATTCCACATTTCACCAATCTTATTCATCTCACCCTTTTCTAGCATCATTCATATATCTTTTGGATCAAAGGAGTGAGATCCAGAAAAAAAAATTCTTCATTCTTCTTTTCTTCAGAGATATCTATTGCAATAGTTTTCCTCTTTTTCGGTTCTGGAGGAGACTCACCAATGATAACTTCCAACTCTCTCTTACCAAAGGATGAACCCACTTCAAACTGACTAGATATAGTCATACCGAAGCACTGACTTGACTTCAAGGATGTAAAATATGTTCTGAAAACCCTTACATTATTTGCCAATGATTCCAAGTATCTGTAGACTTGTTTCCCAATAGGAAAATCAGATTTCCACACAACACTTTCTCTTCCCAGTAGGGAGTTCAAAAGGTAGAAATCCAAGCACACAAGTAAAGATCCAAACCAAAAAGGATAACCCCCAACCAAAAACATTCAGGCATTCTCAATTAAATTTTCAAGTAATAGACTACACTAATCAAACTGCCTGTTTTACTTAACCATCATATGTGCAAGATATGTAACAATATCCGAAGTCAAGCATTCATGATTTCTGAAATAGATTTTGTAAGAAATTCCATACACAACATACCTTACAGTGGAATCCTTAAGAGTTTTTATCAATAAAGCTTGAAGTTCTTTATTGAACCATAGATTTTCTTGGCACTCTAATTCTTTCTACCACTTCTAGGGTTTTTCACCTAAAAGGGGAAAGATGGGCCAAAGAATCGAGCTAGGTCCATTCAAATTAGGATGTGTATGATTTTTATATTTCTAAATGGAATGATCTAAGTAAAATTAAGTGATCTAAATGACTGGTTATGAATGAAATACCTAAGAAATGTGACTTATTTGAAAACACAATGTGTAATGCAACAATGAACTAGAAATGAATGCAATGCTAAACAAAAATGAATGAAACTTGAAGTGTGCACCTGGAACCTTAATGAAGAATGGAAATTACTTGTTTTTAAGGCTTGGAGGGACTCATTCGCCATTCTAGGTGAATCAATCCCAGTTTTGGTAAATTGAGTTGAAACCTGTTTCTGTCAAAACAGTGTCAGAAAAGGAAAATAACATGAAACTAATCTATAAATGGGACTCATTCGCTACCTATGGTAAATGAGTCCACTTTTGAATTTCTAAATATTCAAGAGTGGATTCTAGAGCTTCTGATCTGCACATTGATGTTCTATAGGTGTCTGCTTTTGAAACTCTGATTTGCAGGTCTGAAAATGAGATCTTATTGATACTTTGACTTTTTGAATGAAGATAGGACTTTAAAAACTTTTCAACTTGATATTCAATGATTTATAAGCTCCCAAGAGACCTAAATCTACAAACACACAAGAAGAGAAGAAGAAATGGTGATTGTTAGGGCATGGGGGTTTGCCTTGGTCAAACCTCATTTAGGTAATTAAACCAAAATGATGAAAGAATGGAATGAAACATGCAACAATGGAATAGATTACCTTTCCATGATGATTTATCTTGAAATTCTACAACAATGGAGGAATATTTAGCCCTTGAATGTCATTAGAAGCTTTCTTAATGACTTGCAATGACAAAACCCTAAATCACTTGACTTGAGATAGAATATTGGTGGATGAATATATAAGTTAAGTTAATGAATGTGAAAATGAGTTAAGAGATCTATATTTATTGGAAATTCACCTATTTCAACTGTTATACCTCATCACAGGCCGACATGAAGAAAAAATAAACTCGAATTTCACTTTTTTCCCATTCAAAGGTCAACATTGAGCCAAATGTGACTCATTCTCCACACATGGTGAATGGGTCCCACTTGGATGGGAGTGATTTTCCATGCATGGAGAATGGGTCCCACAGGGGCCAATTTGACAACTCAGATGCCAAGAGATAAGGAAATAAGGTCTAAAATACAACCTTGTCAGGTATTTTATGAATTTAAGCCTCAAGATACACAATGTGGGTTAATAGGGATCTATTAGTGATGATGTAGATGTCAAATATTGCTTGGGACACAAAAATCAATGTGAAAGTGTGATTAAATACACTTTACAACACTAAAATGAGGTCCACAGAGCCTAGAAAGGCACAAAAACCAATGTGAATATGCAAGACACATTACAACACTAATTTAACATTAAGTTTTAGTTAAGAAACTTCTAGACTGATGCAATAATGTTATTAAACACATTTTATAATGTTGAATTAGGGAGAAATAGGTTAATTAAGTCTAGAAAAGCGTGAAAGTCCTTTATAAGACGTCATTAAATTCATGTTATTCAATTTGCAAGGGTCCAAGACCTAGTGTGGATGCATAAAATGTCTCACAACACTTGAAACAAGGCCTCATTAAGTCAATTTATAATGAATTAATCCCATGTCAAGAAAAGGGTCCTTTTTTCTATAATACATTTGGCCCCCACTTTAGTGAGAGGATGAACTTGCTTCAAACTCACACTAAAGTAGACATTCAAGAGAGACTCACATGTATAGATGTAGATGACAAAGAATGAAAAATATCAAAGGAGGTTTTGCAAGCCCCCAAGATCCAAGATCCTAAGTGAAACCATCAAAATACATAATCACACAATGACAAGAACTAGGAAGAATAGAAAGATGAAAATGAAAGGGGTGGAAATGATGTACTCACTCTAGGGCCACAAAAATTTAGGTCTTCTTTGGGGGGAGAAGTCCACAACATACTCACTCTGGGGCCATGGAACTTTTGATCATCTATAGGGTGAGAAATCCAAAAGGGTGAGAAACATACGCTAGTTGGTATGCAGTCACAAACACAAAATTGGCTATGGGAAAAAGTCATGTTGCTAGATGGGCTTCCCACTCAACCATATTAAAGTTATACCTCCTGATAACTTTAACAAGGTGCCATAAAGGAAAAATGATTTTTGAGCTCCATGAGGTAAGAAAAACTCTGTATGCTTGACACTCATAGACATTAATAGTGTGAGGATTGTTCAAAGGGATTTTGCTTTATTTGTGCAATGTCTCATCTTAGGGAACGCCATGTTCAATGTCTCCAAGAGAGGATAAGTACAAATGATCTCATCTTGGGAAACATTATACCTAATGCTTCCAAGAGAGGGAATCACAAGAAAAAGAAAATCACACAATGAAATGTGACTGGTGATGTATTCTCCCACTATAAAGCGGTTGTGAACACCAATACTATGAGCAATCTCTTTAAAGTAGAAGAAGAGGAACATGAGAGCTTACTTAGAAAGCCGTATCCCAAGTCATATGTTTGTGAAAAGCTATCTCATGAGAAGGGGAAGTATGTCATATGTGAACCAACTTAAGGAATTTCATCCACATCCCAAGCTTGCTCTTATGTATTCATGAAAAGTTAATGATTAGCCAAAGGAGGCAACCACAAGTTACATACGAGTACAAGGCTTTCTAACCCCTTTCCCCCACTGAATGCGGGACAAAGGTGAGCTGAAATGATTAAGTAAATGCATGCTAGAGTGAAAATCAATAGCAATTAGAGGAATGAGGTTCCCCCACATAGGGAAGCATACCACACTCTTGGAAATGTTGTATTTTATGACTCAAGGCATGACATTCATTAGTGGAGTGACCATGAAATTGATGATATGCACAAAAGGAAGTCTTGGAAAAGTATTTATTGTGAGTTCAAGGAGGGAGGGTCATTAAGTGATCTTGGAGGAGTGTCAACAAGATACCCTCTTGATCAATTGTAGAGGGTGGTCATGTTGTTTGTGTCAAAGATATATCTTGCTTAATAGTAGATGTGATCCTTATGCAAGACTCTTTAGTTTGTGAGATTTTGTTCTCACTCTTATAAGAGGAGGGAAAATCTATCAAATCATTGGTGTCTTGCGAGATGAAATCAAAATTAAGTGAAGATGTAGGTGTTAGTTTTACATTTGGTAAAGGATGATGTTCAATACCACTAGTGTTGACTGTTAAAGATGATTTAGGAGTGTGTTGTATGATATTTATGATGTTGAGTGAAGGTTTGTTGATCTCGATCACAAGACAATAACCAAGACCATGAGTTGTTTGTTGCGTGATAGGGTCAATAAGGACATGGATACCATGTTCACTAGCACCACATCCTTTTCCACTATATCCCAGTTGTTGCATGAGGTCATAACCTTTTCCATAAAGCTTCTTCATTTCTTTTGTATTGGGTGTTTGTTTGTTGTTGTGTTTTTCAAAGTTTGTTGTGTAGTTTGCTTCTTTGTCTGAAGTGGTTGAGGTGGATGCTTTTGGAAGGTCATCTGAATTTTGTGTTGTGTATTTTTGTTGAATAGGTTCCACTTGTGTAGGTGATGTTGATGTGTTTAAGGAATTTTCTTTGTTTTTCTCAAGTTTTAAGACACTATCAGGTTCAGGGTCAACATCAAGTGTGTGGACTATGTTGTTGTAGATGTATTTCATTTTGTGATGAAGAGTGGAAGGCACACCTTTCATGGTGTGAATCCACTATCTACCTAAGATAAGATTGCATGAAATTTTGTAAGGCATAACATGGATTGGTGTATTCAAGGTGACCACTCCAACTTTAAGAGCCATAATGATTACCCAGAGCGGTTTATTTTTGACATTGTCAAATCCCTTAATAGATAGAGAGTCAAGTTGAATGTTTGAGTGATCAATGCCAAGCCTATCCAAAAGGGTCACACTACACACATTTAAGGTAGATCCACTATCTACAAGAGTTCTCCTGATCCTTGTTGTTTTGTATTGAGTGATGATCATGAAAGCATCTTGTTGTTTTTGCACATCCAAAGAGGGGAGTTCACTTTGGTGGAAAACAATGTCAGTGTTTTGGCCTTGAATCATAGTTGCAATATTAGTTGGTAGTACATTGGAAGGGATAGGAACTTGTTGTAATGTTGTTTGGATCATGTTGTGATAGTGAGGGGAGGCTTGAATAAGATCCCACAATGATATCTTAGCAAGAGTATTCTTAAGTTGTTCAACAAGATCATACTCCTTGCGACCTGGTAAGAAAGGGTTATGTTGGATAGGATTAGGAAATGGTAATGGTGTCAGGGTAGGTTGTTGCAGTTGCAGATTATTGTGAGTGTTATATGTATGAGAAACAATATTATAACTCAGTTATTGTGATACATTAGTTTGAGGAGGGTAAAGGATAATTTTGGGTTTGTTTTGAGTTTGTTGTTTGTGTCAAGGTGGGTAGAGAATTAGAGGGTTGTTAGGATGTCCCACAGGGTATGTATGAGGTCCATTCATCGAAGGGGATCTAGAGGACACTTGTGCATTCATAATCTTAGCGGTCTTGGTTTGTTGTATCTCTAATATAGGAAAATCCAAAATCACTTTTTTATTAGAGGAAGACATATTATTATTGTTGTCATTTTCTAGCATAATGATATTCTCCCTAGAAGGAGAGTTTTTAGGAGAACAACAAGCCACATGTTCTTGACAAGAAAGGCTTGGTTCTTCTAAAATAACTTCATTGCTAATAGGGAAATGATCAATGATAGAATTATCAAGAGGGGGATGATTAGGAGAAGGTGTTAGTTGAATTTCCATTGTCTTTAAGGTCTCATTCTCTTGTGCCATGTTATCTACCCTACTAGGAGAGCTTGTAATATGTTTATCCAAGTGTAAGGTTTGTAAAGTAGCTTCATCACAAGTGGGGGAGGCATCAAGTGAAGGACCAATATGGTTTTCAAAAAAAAATTCCCAAATGGGAGGAGCATTAGGGAAGGGAGGATTAAGGGTGTCATGATTCTAAATAGGGATATCTTCTAACACCAACCTGGGTATGTGCAGGATCATCATGGAAAAAACAGGCCCTTAAGTGGCAAAAAATTCAAAAAAATCAGAGTTAGGGAACTTGACATAAAAATTTGAATAAGTTATCTATATTATTTCAAAAATATGTAACAATAGAATCTGTAGAAAATTGAATGTACTTTCTAAACTACTAGGTTTAAAAAAAAAAAAAAATCTATCTGGTGAAAATTTGAAATTTCAATGCAATAGTACTTAAATTTCAGGGAAAAAATAAGAAGTACGTGTATGTCTGACCACCCTAACCACAATAAAATGATAATATTTTTTTATAATATTGTAGACATAAGTAGAGGACTCATGTCTGGATGTGATGCATATTTTTTTGTAATTTTTTTCCAAGTAAATAATTAATTATGAATTTTTTATTACATTGTTAAAAAAATATAAAAACTCATATGTCTAACCACCTTAACTTGGTCAAAAATTCATGAAATTCAATTTTTCTTTTTTTAATCCTATAGTATGTGAAGCATACAATGTGATGCATCTTTTGGATTCCAAAAATTTGATACCATTTGAAAGCTATAGATGTTTTTCAATCAGCCTATCAATCAAGACTTTAGTTGTAATTCAAATAGAAATTGAATAATAATAATTTACTAGATTCAAAGTAAAGTATAATTTATATTTGTGGAAAGATAAGAATCTCCTTTAAAAACCCTTTTTATTTTATCAATTTTGGGTAAAAAAAAAGTTGTCAGCCACATACCCTACAAATACCCATCATATCACCACTTTTTGGCCCATCATGATCCTGCACATACCCACCTATCCTCTTTACATCGCTCAGAGGGATATTAGGAGATAGACAAGATTGATGATCATGGTTATGAAGACTCGGTAAGGCGATGTTTAAAAATGTATCTATGATTTCAATCTCTTGTTGTCTAACATCTTCCAAAGGGGAATGAGGAGATGGACAATCAAGACTCTCAATGCTTGTGACTTCTTGTGCCAAGATACCTTCATTTGTAATAGGAGAGGTATTGGGAGAAGAACAAGTATGATTGTGTTGATTGTGTACATTACCATTCACACCAATGGGAAATGTAAGATTAAGGATTGTATCAATGTTTTGATCATGTTTCTTAAAGTCCTCATTGTTGTAATCAAAATTGAGCTCATAAAAGGGAATGTTATTCTTATACATTCCACTATTAATGAAATAAAAGCCACATCTTTTGAAAGAAAACATGTTATGATGAAAAATGAAAGAAAGTACAATGCAATGACTTAAAATGAAATGCAACTTTCAGTTTTTAAGCAAGCTAATTTTCTGTTTATACAATGCAACAATTTGAAAATGAAATGTGGTGAATGAAAAAGTGCAACTAAGCAATGCATGAAATGAGCTATTTTAGGCTAGATGTGATGAAATGCATGATAAAAAAATGCAGCCAACTGATACAGGTATGAAATGGAACCAAATAGAAGCCTAAAAATAGGGTTTTTAGTTCTGTAAAGGGTTGTTTCAGGGGTAAGAAGGGACTGATTCGCCCAAGGTGGTGAATGAGCCCGGGTATGGACCTTTTTCAGAATTTTCAGAAATTGTTGACTAATTTTAATGTTTTCAAAGTGTTATGATGTAGACCTAAAGTAAAAGTACAGAACCTTAGAGAGTGGAAATGAATTTAGATGCCAACAATCCAACCTAAATGCACTTTTTATGAATGCAAAATTTAACACCTAGCATGCAAATGAATCATGCAAACCCCAATGAAAGATATATCTATGATGATGAAAGGAATCCAAATCAGTCAATAAAACATTCAAAAAGTAGGTTCACCAAAATGAACCATATATTTTTTTGCACTCTAATTCTTTCTACCACTTCTAGGGTTTTTCACCTAAAAGGGGAAAGATGGCCCAAAGAATCTAGCTAGGTTCATTCAAATTAGGATGTGTATGATGTTTATATCTATAAATGGAATGATCTAAGTGCAATTAAGTGATCTAAATGATTGATTATGAATGTAAAACCTAAGAAATGTGACTTGTTTGAAAACACATTGTGTAATGCAACAATGAACTAGAAATGAATGCAAAGCTAAACAAAAATGAATGAAACTTGAAGTGTGCACCTAGAACCTTGATGAATACTAGAAATTTCTTTTGAACTGATTTTAATGATGTTTTTTACACCTGGGGGACTCATTCTCCATTTTGGGTGTATGAGTCCCAATTCTAGTAAACTGAGCCGAAACCTATTTTTGTCAAAAGGGTGTCAGAAAATGCAAAAAACATGAAACTGATTTGGAAATGGGACTCATTCACCACCTATGGTGAATGAGTCCACTTTTGAATTTCTGAATATTCCAGAGTTGATTCTGGAGCTTCTGATCTGCACTTTGATGTTTTACAGATGTCCGCTTCCAAAACTCTGATTTACGGGTCTAAAAATGACATTTTGTTGATACTTTGACTTTTTGAATAAAAAGAGGACTTTAAAAACTTTGTAACTTGATCTTCAATGATTTATAATCTCCCAAGAGACCTAAATCTGCAAACACACAAGAAGAGAAGAAGAAATGGTGATTGTTAGGGCATGGGGGTTTGCCTTTGTCAAACCCTGTTTAGGTAATTAAACCAAAATGATGAAAGAATGGAATGAAACATGCAATAATGGAATATATTACCTTTCCATGATGATAGATCTTGAAATTCTGCAACAATGGAGGAAGATTCAACCCTTCAATGTCCTTAGAAGATTTCTTAATGACTTGCAATGACAAAACCCTAAATTGCTTGACTTGAGATAGAAAATTGGTGGATGAATATATGAATTAAGTTAGTGAATGTTAAAATGAGTTAAAATATCTATATTTATAGGAAATTCACCTATTTCACCCATTAATACCTCATCATAGGCTGACATGAAGCAAAATTAAACTCAAATTTCACTCTTTTTCCTGCTCAAAGATCAAAATTGAGCCAAATGGGACTCATTCACCGCACATGGTGAATGAGTCCCACTTGGATGGGACTAATTCACCATGCATGGCAAATGGGTCCCACGGGGGCCAATTTGATAGCTCAGATGCCAAGAGATAAGGAAATAAGGTCTAAAATGCAACCTTGTTAAGTATTTTATCAATTTAAGCCTTAGGATGCACAATGTGGGTTAATAGGGGTCTATTAGTGATGTAGATTTCAAATAGGGCTTGTGACAAAAAAATCAATGTGAAAGTTTGATTAAATACACTTTACAACACTAAAATGAGGTCCACATAGCCTAGAAAGGCACAAAAACCAATGTGAATATGCAAGACACATTACAACACTAGTTTAACATTAAGTTTTAGTTAAGAACCTTCTATATTGATGTAATAATGTTATTAAACACATTTTATAATTTTTAATTAGGGAAAAATAGGTTAATTAAGTCTAGAAAAGCATGAAAGTCCTTTACAAGATGTCATTAAAAGTATGTTATTCAATTTGCAAGGGTCCAAGACTAGTGTGGATGCATAAAATGCCTCACAACACTTCAATCAAGGCCTCATTAAGTCAATTTATCATGAATTAATCCCATTTCAAGCAAAGATTCCTTTTTTCTACAGTACATTTTTCAATACCAGTAATTTCTTCCACATCTTTGTATTTCACAGTTTTCTTTCCAAGGAGATCCCCAATACTACATAAACCAGTAATCACTTTTGTCACATCCTTTGTGATTAGATGGGGTTTTTCCAACACAATACTATTGTTCTTGAATCAACTCAACAAGAACAAGATGAACTATTTATCAGCAAACCAAGGAAATTCTCCCCATAAATCCATACCTAGGGTTTTATGTTTTGTAACTAATTTTTCTTCAGCCATGTTTCCATTTCTTTCATCTTCCTATGGTCAAATTCTTCCAATTCAACTCCTTTCAACTTTAGTGGAATTTTTCCACTTGTTCCTCTACCCATTTCCATGCTTAACTTTTTTAATTCCATTATTGTTCAGTCAAGATGTCTTCATTTTCTTTCATAGGCTGAGAAATGATTCTCGAGTAATGGTATAATTTCTTCGATCACCTGAGAATCACTTTAGATTGCTTTGAGATCACTCCAAGATGCCCTTCAAACTCATCAAGTGTTCAAATGATCAAAAGAGGCTTAAAATTTTTATCATTACACATAATTGATTTTCCCTAAATCACATTAAATGCGACAGACTTAAAAAAGTTGCTAAAAACATTCTCTTCAACACATAAAACCCTAATTCGGAACGCAAATCAGCATTTCAGTATGTTTCTTCTAGTTCCTTTTCCAAAAACTCTATTTACTCTTTCTTCACATTATATCCTCATGCCAGCCATTGACACACTATTCTTTCAAGGGATTTTTATAGTTTTTTGATAATGCTCCCCCTAAGACCATGCTAGGTCCAATTCCTAGAGGAATTGTCCATATGAGATGAGGGCACAGACACATCAGCAGCTTTAGGTTCAGCTTCTTCTTTCTTCTTCAATATCTTATTCATCTCTTGCTTCATTTATTCTTTGTCAATCTTCTTTACCAGTTCATTCTTCTCTATTGAAACAGACTGCTTTCCTTTCTTACTTCTGTAAACCTTTGAGATATATCCATGTTTGTTACAATTATAGCAGACAACATTTTTCTGATTAGTCTGACCTCTGATACTTCTCGATCTACATTGATTTGATCTGTGTCCAAATTTGTTACATGTATAGTAGTAGCCATTAAAGAATGAATTCATTCTACCTCTATTAAACCTATTCTTCATCACTTGATTGATCATTCTCACTTGAGATCTACATTTAGTAGCTTTGTGTCCAAATTTCTTGCATGAGAAACATTGTCCAAAGAAGGAATCAAGAAATTGATTCATCTTATTAATGCATTTAGTTGCCTTGTGACTATATTTATTATAGGAAAAATAGATACCATTAAAGGAGGGATACATTTGTGCATTAGGTTGTCTCACAGGAAGTCTCTTGCAAAATTCCTTGAATTTCTTTTATGCTTTCTTTTATCTTGAGTCTTCTAATTGTTTGTTTCATTCTGCCCAATCTTAGAACTTTCACTAGTATCATTTCCTAGACCACCTTTGTGTTTATTTGGTTTTAGTCCTACAAGTATTTCTTCAAGATTGTCAAAGCTAGATCTAAAAGTTTTATCATAGAGTTTAGCCTTCTCTAGTTCTACTCTTAAGTTTACTACCTCTTATTCAAGTCTAGAGCATTCATAAAACTTGTTCTATACCATTGTATTCAGAGATTCTTCTATTCTCTTCTTTTCTTCTACCAACACCTTCAATCTGATGATATCTTGTTTTTGTTGCTCACTTACTTCTCTATGTCTTTCCTTGAATTTCTTTAATTGTTCTTTCAATTTTTGAATACATTCATTTGCTTCCTCAATATTTTCTATCAAATATTTATTTTCACTTTTAGCTTTATCAATATCTTCAAGTGTAGTCCGAAGCTCTCCTTTATCATCCATTCGATCAACCTTCAGGATCTTCCTCAAGTGGTTAGGATCTACACCAAGGAACCAAAGCTTTGATACCAATTGTTAAAAGGCATAGGACAACTGAGAGGGGGGGTTAATCAGTTGTCACAAAAATTCAAAATTAAAACTTCAACACTTATAAATTCCACAATTGCATTACTATGTTATTAAGTATGAACATGAAATGCAAATAATAGAAAGTAAAATCAACACAATGAACACTAGATGTTTACGTGGAAAACCCAATAAGGGAAAAACCACGGTGAGGATTAGCTCACAATATAAAGTTCCAAAATGGAATGTATAAAGCTCACTACTCTAAATAGGACTCATTGTCTGGATACAAAGGCTCACTACTTACAAGGAGGCTCACTACCTACAAAAAGGATTTACAAAACAAAGTTGGGCTTCATAGCAAAAATGAACTGAAAATAGTGCACCTAACAAGTGTTGATGCAGTTTCGATGATGCTCAATAGACATACTTAACACACTTCATCATTTTTTCTCTTCTTCACCTTTGTGTTCACAACTACCTCATCATTAGTCTCACCTAAATCTCAATATTTCACTCACTCCAAAAAATATTCAACATATATATATATATATATATATATATATATATATATATATATATATATATATATATATATATATATATATATATATATATACTTGATCTATCTACAAGCATCAATTTGGTCAGCCTAATTATATGCATTCCTTATTCAAAACATACCAACTGTCAACTACAAGCTTTCACAAAACTCTTCCCAAAAACAATCCAAGTTTCTCAACATGCTACATCATGTCAGCATAGACCTGAGATAGGTCACACATATTTTCGTATAACAAAAATTGATTTACCATATTACAACTTATCCATGAAGTCGACCAAAAATAAACTTCATTGCAAAAGTAATTAATAAGATAATGCCAATACACCATATGAGCACCATAGCATGAGAGATTCTGAACATACATGTTTTGGACATCCATAATTTTTTTCCCAAAACCTCAAGTAGTAACTATCAACCATGGAGGATTGCAAACTAAAATACTAGAAGGTGCAGCCTGAATACCAGTTTAGATACCAGATCAAATACTAATTTATACTTGCAATCACAACATGGTGACATCAATGACAACACAAAATTGTAGAGATATCTATTCTTCTTCATTCTTCCAACAAGATTAACATTCTACTTGATTGAAAATAATGGTGCAATAACACTAATAAGTATGCTCTTGATCGCCATTAACTAATTTCAAGATCTTCAATTTTGTCAATAATTTACCTTAGGATTAAAATGGTTAAAATACTATGTATTTATATGCAATTATTCTAATTTACCAAAAAATAAATAATGATAGAACTTGACAATTAAAATTTAAATTATAAATAATAAATTACCGACATTGAAATACTTAAATTTAGAGCTTAATTAGGAGGTCTAGGGCGCATAGTTCCCTAGACGAGATCTCATTTTTCTTGGATCAAAAGTGTCTGAGGAAAAATATTAAATGCATACATTGATCTTACATATTTTATTTTTTAATATTTTTTTTTTTTAAATGACCATGGAATTCATAATTTAGGAAATTGGGTGCATAATTAGGTCCAAGCACATATGAGGGAGCGAAATCTAGTAAGAAATTTTCAAGAAGATAACTTATGAGGCTACAATTTTTTGATGTTGGTAGTTGTAATTTTTCAATAATAGTAGTTTATTCAATGATTGATTATGCCAATAGACTAGATTGCAACATTCATTATATTATCCAAAGTCTTTTATGTGAATTGAAGAATAATACAGTACTTGAGTCTATGTGATTTATACATTGTCTTTTAGATTATGGTGTATTTTAACCTTATAAATTTGTGGTAAAAATCACATAAGGTTTGGCTTAGATATGGTTACTACAATAGTGTTTTATCCTAGGTGAATTATTTTGTGTCACTTTTTGTGTGTGTGTGACACTTGAAAAGGATGGGTGGATGGTTCTCGTATTATAAAAAATAATTAGGTAGGTGATTTGGTGTGTTGTAAATGCTAGAAATATTTTCATAGTGAAAAAATGGAAATAGGTATCCCCACCTTTTAAGAGATGGAGCACAAGGGTAGCATCCTATTTAACTCAAGTTTCACTGAAGCATACCTTAGAGATCTCAATCAAATGATAAAATGAGAGAAAGAGATCTACAATAGGGTGTCCTAGGGTATGATTAGAGACTAAAAGAGGGTTCACCACCAAGCTAGGGATTGAAAAGATAAGTAACATGAAAAACCTAATGATGTGCAAGACTTGAATAAATAACCTAGAAATTAATGCAAATCAGAATAGAAAACTAAGAAATCAAACAGGTGCACTTGGAAACCTGTAGCAGTCTGAAACAAGGTCTAGAATGCTAAAAATGTTGAATTTAATGCACACTAGGACTCATATGCCAAGATGGGTGATTTAGTACCAGATTAGGGTTTCTAAGCATGAACATGCATCTGTCAATGACAAGTCTAGAACTCTTGAAATCTAGAAAATTCACTATACTGGGACTCATATGCCAGAAGTGGTGTATCAATCTTGCTTAAATTTTTTAGAGGGTAAAGGTCTAAATATTCTCTTCAATCTTTGCTCTTTCTTCTCAAATTGATTTCTAGATCTGAACTACTAAATTCTACTCTGTAGGTGTCCTTTAGTGGTCTTGTAAACAAGGTAACAACTTTGACAACTTTGTAATCTTGTAAGCTTCTTCCAATCTTTCTTTTCAATGTGTCTTCAATCGAGATCTACAAATCACACACTAGAGAGGGGGGAAAATGTTGTTTTGTTAGTAGAAATGGGTTTTCCTTGGTCAAACCCCATTTTGGTAATCAAACCTTGAAATAAAATAAAATATAAAGGAGGAATGGTGAATGAACAAAATGCTATGTTCCAAATCACCAAACCCTAGGAATAAAGTGTTGCAAACATGTATGAAATGGCTCCAATGGATGTGGATCTTGACCCTTGCTTGAATGATATGGATCTTGACTTGAATGCGTGCTTTAATCATGAAACCCTACATCACAAATGTTAGATAAAAAAAAAAACATGATGCATGATCACTTTGACATGATGCTTGATACTTGAATAATGCTCTAAATCACTTGATAATCAACTCTTCAAGTCTCTTGAATGCTCATGTAAACACTTGAATGCTCTTGTGAACTGAAATTTCTATAAGGAATGCTCTCATGAAAGTCTTAGGTGAAAATGAGTGAAATAACCTTGTACTTATACTTGTTTATGCCATATTTCTTGAAATTACAACACTACAAGCGAACATCAAATATAGGAGAATTAAATCCCGACAAGAATTTGAATTTAGTTTAGGTCTAAGATAAGTAGGAATCATACACCAGAGGTGGCATATGAGTCCCATTAGGCTAAGCTTTGCAACACATTTTTCAAGAAAGGCTTAGATTGATGTGAAATCCAGATTGGGACTCTAAAACTTAGGTGGGACCCATGTTCCTAAGGTGGTGTATGAGTCCTAGATCATTAAATCTAGGCCATACAATAAAAAATAACATGAATTATGATTGGATGTTGGTAAATGTCAGGATTAATCTCAGAAAAATGCATTAGTTAAGGCTTATGGATGCAAAATTAGGGTAATTAAGCCATAAAGAAGCCCAATTTATTAATAAAACCATAGATTAGTGTGAAAGTGTAAAGGTAAACTTTACAACACACTAAATAAGGAAAAACTAGGTTCATTTAGTTTATAAGGGCCCTAGACCTAATGTGAATGTGTTAAACACATTACAACACTAAATCAAGGCAACATTAAGCTTAACTTAACAAGGAGGGCCCTAATAAGTGTGAAAATGTAGAGGGATACATTTTTCGTCATTACATTTAGGCCCCACTTTAGTGAGAGGAGGAACTTGCTTCAAACTCACACTAAAGTAGACAAACTTGCATCAAGAGGGGTTCAAATGTACCAATGCTAGTAAGATAGGATGACAACGATCAAGAGGAGTGATCAAGCCCCCAGGATCAAGATCCAATGGAAAACCAACACAAGCACAAAAGAAGACACATGTAAATGATATAAGGAGAAACAAAAAGGAACAAGCATACACTACCAAAGACAAAGAAAAGAAAAATTAAAAAATGGGTGGTTGAAGCTTCGACCGCTCATCCCACATGTTGTGGATCAGATCTATGTTTTTTGTCCAAAAATGCATGCTCACAAGGGCTAGTGGAAGCTCAGGCGATCCACTAGGTGAGCCCCCTGTGAGACACATATGCACACGACTAGTATGTGCTCACTCAAACAAGAAAGTAGCTATGGGAAAGTCACACCTAAGTTCAACTCCCATACGTACAACCATACCAAAGCTATACCTCCTGATAACTTTGACAAGGTGCCACAAAAAAATTAACTTTGAGCTTCATGAGGCAAGAAATTTTTTGTATGTTTGAAAATATGAACAAACAAGATGGCTCCATAGGCAAGAAAAATTGTCATAACCCCAAAGAAAGACATTTTTTAATATAAAAACATCTCTTATTTCATATACCTTGTACATATACTTATATTTCATACATTTCATTTATAGAGGAGCACAAAATTAAATACATTTTAGTTACAAAAATAAAAACATTAAAAATTATAATTTTCATATCACTAGTTACATATTATATGAGTTAACTAACCTTTAAAATAAACACACCTCTTAAATAGTTCCCTTCTATAGAGGTGTGACTCAACCAAGAACCACGTCCCATTAAAGGGGCACATCCTCCTCCTCCTTAAAATAAATAATGGAGGTCTAAGATCGATGAAAGCGAGAATAAGACAATAGACTAAAAGCAAACAAGGGAAAGAGTGCACAGGAAATGATCAAAGGTGATCTCTTCAATTAGTTTTAATATTATGTCTATCTGAGATTCAACATAATGGTATTTCAGTAGAAACATAAATTTGTTGTCTAATACATTGTTTCAATCTCTTCTTTATCTTTTAGAAAGTTATTTGAGAACATTCATTTGACCTCTTTTATCCTGTTGTAAGTGCTCTCTACATTGAGCCCATTGTGTGTCACAAATGATTAAATATACTTTAAATAAATTTTCAAACTCTACTGCATAAGTGAACTCAGTCCCCTTGTATGCCATGTACACAACATACCCTTAGCTGACCTCAGTAAGAGCTTTGTCAAGCATCATCTCTGCCATTGCTTAGGAAAGACCAATTTAAATAAATGATTGGGATTTGTTTACTACATTACCACTAGGAAATAGACAGGGTTGATAATATTAGAAATTCAATAATGAGTATGAATGGATTTAGATTTCATCAATGTCGATTGATAGAAATGCATTATTACTGATAGAACAAAATATGAATGAAATGACTACATTTAGATTTCATCAATACTAATTTTTTATTGGATAGAATGCTTTATCATAGATAGAACAAAATCTAATAAGAATTGATACTATTGTATTAATATGGCTACAGGTACTCTTTGTATTATGATACTTTCTCCATGACATGGCTCATTTGGTTATACACTCATTTGATACTCTCATGGCATAATGGATGAAAATAGATGAATCAATAGTAAATGCATTTATATATGTGATTGAATAACAATTTTTTTCTATGTGCTTGTAAACCTATTAGGAAGGGTGAATCATGAGTGAGTTGGTTTTCCTAAAACCCCACCCAAGATTTTGCCCCATAGGCCAGAGGCAAGGGTTGGGCCATGGAGGGGTGGGGTCCCACCCAAGATTTTTCCCCACAGGCCTGAGGCAAGGGTTGGGCCATGGAGGGGTGGGGGTCCCCCCCAATATTTAGCCCCACATGCTCGAAGCAAGGGTTGGGAAATAGGAAGTGGTAGGCCTTAGGCCACTTGGACTCTATGATTCCTCTCCCCTAATAGGACGAGTGTCTTTCGAGGTGGTTCCATGAGGGGAGCATGCAAGTACTAAGATGATAGGAAAGGAGGGTTGTGATGAAAAGTATCATGAACTTGGGATGAGGGATTCAAGGCATATCCCCCCATGGCACTCCTCTCATGTTTGGAAAATTGCATTTATGATTATGTCTTATTTCGATACTTAATATTAAAGCTAAGATATAGATTTGTGGACATGAATATGATTGGTTAATGCAGGTACTTTGAGGTTATCTTATTGTAGAAATCCATTGGGTGGGAGAAGATACCCAAAGCCTTTAACCTCCAATCAACTTAGAACTGAATAGGAAAAGGGACATCATAAGGGGTATTAGAGATCCTTTCCTACCTCCCATGGGAAATAATGCAAACCTACCACCGAAGGAACCCTAGGAATAATACCCTAAGAAACAACCTCATAGGTGACCCATTAAGAGATGAAATTAGGGCCTTCATGGAGAATAGTGATAAAAAAACCTAAGCCCTAATGGAAAAAAATGAAAAAACTAGCCAAGCCCTAATGAAACAAAATGAAAAAACTAGCTAAGCTTTACTTCAAGCCCTCCAAAACTTGAGCAACAATAATACAAAAGAATCAATCTCTAACCACTCCAAGAAAAACCATCACACACCCTCATGGGACATGAGCTCTAGACTCGCTTGACCCCTTTTATTTCCAAGTGAAGAACCTAGGAAGGAAAGTAATATCAATAGACCCCCCGTGGAGGATGTTGATGAGATAGTTGTAGCCTATTATAGGCTAGAACCATAAATGAAAGATATTGTGAATTTTAAAGACTATTGTGAAGCCAAACAAAGAGCCATCCCTAGAGGGGAGAGAAGGGACCCAACTAATAGAGAACTCAAGAATAGGGTAAGAAAAATAACCCTCCCCAACTTTGACAGAGAAGGCAAGACCACCGCTCGATCATGGGTTCAAAAATTAGATACATATCTATCCTTAATCCCAATGACATAAGAAAATGCCATCAAGTTTGTCATTAACCAGGATGGGCCATGATTGGTGGCATCATGGTCTCATTACTCAAGGCCATCAACAAGTTACCACTTATGATGACTTTACCCAATGATTGATAAAAATATTTGACCATAGGCACCCAAAATGGTACTTTAGGGAACTAACACAATTAAGCCAACAAGGCACCATAGAAAATTATTCTACCAAGTTTTAGAAGTTAGCGGTCATGGTTCCTGAAATATTCCAAGAGAGACTCACATATTTGTTCATATAGGTCCTAAGAGGGTTGGTCAGAAGCATGGTAAGTGCACTAGAAGCCACCTGCCTAGATGAGGCTATTCAAAAGGATATGAAATATGAAGAAAATTGGCCAAGGTACAATCCTCATCCAAACCCCCTTGGAGAGAAGAAAGAGGAAGAAAGGAGGAAACAACCATAACATGCCCCTAGTGCAAAAAAAAGAGGGACAAAGATCACCTGTGTAAGAAAATGGAAGAGCTGAAGAGAAAGGGATTATGTTTTAGATGCCAACAACCATGGGGGAAAGATCATATATGTAGTGGCAAATCCCACCAGCTTGAAGCACATCCAAATAATGAGTATCCCAACAAGAAGGCCAGATTTGAAGGTGAGATTCAAGCAATGTTATCCACCATCTCCCAAGCCTCTAAGCATAGCCCTTTCTGCATTAAGAGAACACTCAAAGGGCATAAAGTTATCACCCTTGTAGATAGTGGGGAATCCCATAACTTCATCGACCAAAGAATAGTAACCCAAAGGAAACTAAGAACCATAAATTCTGAGGGGTTTGAGGCAACAATAGCCACATGAGCTAGGCTATAATGTACAACAATAGTGCCCCAATTGGAAATACTCCTAGGGAACCACCTGATCATAGAAGACTTCTATGTGGTCCACTTAGATGTCAACATTATCTTGGGAACCCCATGGATATACTCCTTAGGTTTCTTTATGTTTGATCTTCCAAACCAAACCATCCATTTTTGATGTGAAGGGTAGGAAGTCACTCTAAAAGTCTTACTTAATGGGCCCCCAAAGGTGGTATCATGTAAGAGAATGGGGATGATTTTTAGATGAGGGCAGGTAGAATGGGCCACTCAATCTATGATACTTGATGAAAGAACCACACAAGGGAAGGCCATCCACATAGACATCCAACCTATTACAAGAAAATGTAGGAAGGTGTTTGAAGAAATTCCATCAAGACTACCACCTAAGAGATGATTTGAGCACACCATAGAATTGGATGAAGGGGTAAAACCAGTCATAACCACTCCATACCGTCACCCCATATGTACAAAGAGGAGATGGAGAAAACCATTAAAGAACTTCTTGAGATGGCGCAAATTCAACCTAGCTCTATCCCATTTGTACCATTCATAGTCCTTGTCAAAAAGAAAGATGGCACTTTCAGAACGTGCATAGATTATAGAGCTCTAAATAAAAATACTATTGAGAACAACTACACCATCCCTTGGATTTATGAGCTCCATGGAGCAAGGTTCTTTTCCAAGATTGATCTTTAGTTAGGTTGTCACCAAATAAGAATGAGGGAAGAAGATGTGCCTAAAATAGCTTTCTGGTGCCACTATGGGAATTTTGAGTTCTTAGTCATGCCTTTTGGGCTCACCAATTCCCTATCTACCTTTCAATCATGCATGAACCACACCTTTCATAAGAAACTTAAAAAAATTCTCCTAATCTTCTTTGATGACATTCTTACATATAGTAAAACATATTGATGAGACCCTCAATATTTTAGAGTAGGAATCATTGTATGCCAAAGCATCAAATTGTGAATTTGGCATTGAGGAAATAATTTACTTGGGCCATAAAATCAATGCCCAATGGGTGAGTGTGGATGAAGAAAAAATAGCAACCATCAAGGAGTGGTCTAAACCCAAAACTCTTACACAACTAAGGGGCTTTGTAGGACTGCGCAGTTATTAAAAGCACTTTGTGAAGGTATTTTCAAAGATTGCAGCCCCACTCACAAACTTAACCAAGAAGGGGGCCTTTGCATGGAATTAAATAGCCCAACAAGCCTTTGAAATATTAAAGGAATCCATGATCTCATTCCCAATGTTGGCCATCCACGACTTCACCTTACCCTTTAAACTGCAGTGTGATGCATCCAGAGAGGGGATTGACACATTTTTTATGCAAAATAAGCATCCTATAGATTTTGAAAGCGAAAAAATTACCCAAGAAGAAATAAACTACTTTATTTATGACAAAGAGATGTTACCTATAATGCATGCCTTGGAAAAATTCCACTAATACTTGGTTTGCATAAAGTTCCATGTGAAAACCAATCATAAAAACTTAAAATACTTCATGCATCAAAAGGACTTGAATGACTGTCAGAAAAAATGAGTTAGCCAATACAAGTCTATGACTTTGACATCGAGTATGTGAAGGGGACCCAAAATGTGGTAGTGGATGCCCTATCTATACAACCATGCTTGAAAACTATAACTAGTATATTTACATATTAGAAATATGACATTATTTTAGAGTATGCCAAAGATCCCCAACCCAATGAAATATTTGAAGGACATCCCCCCAATGAAGAATACAAAGTGATAGAGGAACCCATCTTATATAAGGGTAGAATCTTTCTAGTTCCCAATTCCAAGGTTAAGGGGAAGGTTCTTAAAGAATATCATGATAACCCACTAGTCGGGCACCATGGGTACTACAAAACATACAAATAGGTGAGGGAGAAGTACTCATGGAAAGGGCTCAAGAAAAATGTGTTAAAATATGTACAAGAGTGTATGAATTTCTAAAGAAATAAACCTAAACAAAGTCAGCCATCCATACTCCTATATCCCCTACCCATTCCCAATCAAAATTGGGAAAGTATCTCTATGGATTTTATTACTAGATTTCCCAAAACTCAAGGATTGCATATACATGGTGGTCGATAGGCTCACCAAGTACACCCACTTCTTTACCATATCCATAGATTATAAGGCATCGCAAGTGGCTGAACTATTCTTTAAAGAGATTTTCAGGCTCCGTGGTCTCCCAAAGAACATAGTCAATGATCGGGATAGTTGATTCCTAAGTAAATTCTGGAAAGAACTTTTTTGATTGTCGGGGACTAATATCACACCAAGTACCAATTATCATCCCCAGATAGATGAGAAAATTGAGATAGTCAACAAGTGGATAGAAGGTTATCGAAGAAACTATCACTGACCAACAAAGTGCTTGCGAAAAGTGGTTACATTTAGGAGAATACTACTAGAACACAACACACCACATTTCGATTAAAATGAGCCCATTCAAAGCACTATATAGGTATGAACCTACCACCTTTCGGATTATGATTACACAAGAGATCCAAGTGCCTAGAGCCAAAGAATTTATACAAAAAAGTATGGACATCATGAAAAAACTTTGAGATAATTTACACCAAGCTCAGAATCAAAAAAAGATGTATGTTGATAGGAACTACACAGAAATGACCTTTGAGGTGGGATACCTAGTGTTCCTATGGTTGAAACCATATAAAAAATCATCCCACAATTCCAATGAAGTAGAAAATCTTAAGCCCTAGTTTTATGGGCCTTATAGGGTTCCGAGAAAGATTGGTGAGGTAGCCTATGAGCTAGAACTTCCCAAAGACAGTTGCATTCATAATGTTTTCCATGTGTGAAGATTGAAGAAGATGGTCAGCAAACAAGTGACCCCTTGTGTGGAGTTACCTCCACTTGATGATGAGGGAAAATTAGTCCTTGAACCTAATGTTATCCTCAATATGAGGGAGAAGCAACTAAGGAACAAAAGAATCCTAGAATTATTGGTAAAATGGAGGGGACTACCAGAGGAAGATGCTACATGGGAAAGCAAAGAAATTCTCAATCACCCAAACCTCCAAGTTGCTTGAGGGAAAGCAATTTAGGAGGGGAGAACTTTCATAACCCTGAAGAATGAATTTTTTTAATATACAAACATCTTTTATTTCATATACCTTGTAAATATACATATATGTCATACATTTCAATTACAGAGGAACACACAATTAAATATGTTTCAATTACAAAAAGAAAAACATTAAAAATTATAATTTTCATATCACTAGTTACATATTATATGAGTTAAATAATCTTTAAAATAAACACACCTCTCAAATAGCGCCCTTCTATAGAGGTGTGACTCAACCAAGAACCATGTACCATTAAAGGGGAACATCCTCCTCTTTAAAATAAATAAGGGAGGTATGAGATTTATGGAAGAGAGAATAAGACAACAAACAAAAAGAAGAAAAGGGAAAGAGTGCACAGAAAACGATCAAAGGTGATCTCTTCACTTAGTTTTAATATTTCATCTATCCCAGATTCGACATAATGGTATTTTTGCAGAAACATAAATTTGTTGTCTAATACATTGTTCTGATCTCTTCTTTATCTTTTAGGAATCAATCTGAGAACATTCATTCGACCTATTTCATCCTATTGTAATTTCTCTCTGCATTTATCCCATCACACAAATGATCACATATACTTTGCATAAGTGATCAAACTCTACTACATATGTGAACTCACTCCACTTGTATGCCTTGTACACAACATAACCTTAGCTGACCTCACTAAGATCTTTTTCAAGCATTGTCTCTACCATTTCTTAGGAAAGACCAGTGTAAATAAACTATTAGGATCTATTTAGTACATTACCACTGGGAAATAGATAGGACTGATAATATTAGGCATTCAATAATGACTATGACTGCATTTATATTTCATCACTGATGGGAATTTTATTTGATGGAAATGCATTATTACTGATACGACAAAATATGAATGAAATTACTGCATTTAGATTTCATCAATGCTGACTTTTTCTTGGATAGAATGCTTTATCATAGATAGAACAAAATCTGATAAGAATTGATACTGATGTATTAATATGGCTACAAGTACTCTTTGTATTATGATACTTTTTCCATGGCATGGCTCATTTGGTTATACACTCATATGATAATCTCAAGGCATAATGGATGAAAATAGATGAATCAATAGTAAATTCATTTATATATGTGATTGCATAAAGATCATTTGCTATGTGTTTGTAAACATATCAGGAAGAGTGAATCATGAGTGAGTTGGTTTTCCTAAAAACCCCACCCAAGATTTTTCCCCACAAGCCCAAGGCAAGGTTTGGGCCATGGAGGGGTCGGGGTTCCACCTAAGATTTAGCCCCACAGGCTTGAAGCAATGGTTTGGCAATAGGAGGTGGTAGGACTTAGGCCACTTGGAATCTATGTTTGCTGTCCCCTAATAGGATGAGTGTCTTCTAAGGTGTTTCCATGAGGGGAGTATGTAGGTACTAAGCCGATAGGAAAGGAGGGTTGTGATGAACAATCTCTTGAACTTGGAATGAAGGCTTTAGGATGGATCCCCCCATGGCACTCCTCTCATGTTTGGAAAACTGCATTTATGATTATGTCTGATTTGGATACTTAATATTAAAACTAACATATAGATTTTTGGACATGAATGTGATAGATGGATGTAGGTACTTCAAGATAATCCTATTGCAGAAAGCCACTAGGTGGGAGAAGAGATCCAAAGCCTTTAGCCTCCAATCAACTTAGAACCAAACAAGAAAAGGGACACCACAAAAAAGTGGTATGCAAGGTGGCCATATAACCGAAAATGTAAAAATAATGTAAGTTATGTTCAAAGGAGTTTTTCTTAGTTCATGTAAGGTATTAACTTAGGGAACACCATGCGTAATGTCTCCAAGAGAGGACCAATCAAAGAATAGAAGATTCACAACTTATGGGATGTTGTGTGATGCATCAAGCCACTAAGAGGAATATAATATTCTAAGAGATATCATGCTCTTGAGGGACATCCTACCCAATGTTACCACAAAGTGAAAGGTGCATCGCATGAAGTAAGAAAACTACAGTATGAAACATGAGTTGAAAAAGAACAATGTGAATGTATGCCCCCATTTTAAAGAAATTTCTAAACACCATGTTGTGAGAAATTATTTTAAAGTAGCAAATGATAAATGTTAAACATAAAGAGGAAATCAGAGCTTATTTCGACAGCCCTATGCCAAGTCATATGTTTCCAAATGAAGCCATATCATGAAAAGAAGGAGGAGTTTCCCCCAAAATGAAACTACCAAACACATGAGGGATCCATGGATTTAGGATTAGTATGTTTTTGCTACAATGTTTTTATATAGCTCAAAAACTATCATCATTCCCCAAATACTCATGTAATAGGAAGAATGACATAAAGAGAGTGAAAAAAAAGAAAAACATTTCAGGTCAACATGGAAGAGACCTAAATGTCTCGATGCCTTGTGTCATCCCCAAAAGGAAAACACAATTCAAAGAAAAGATAAAGGAAAAGCTTTACGACATAGAGAAGAATGTAGATACAAATAGAGGAATGTCACAAAGAGAGAGATACATCAGATGAAACATCATGGGGAATCACATTATGCACATGCAATCATATAAAGAAATATGCAAAAGAAAACAAAATAAATACTAGTAAGGAACATGCAAGTCAAACTACTAGGAGGTCATTCACATCCCAATCTTGTTCATAATATATGGAAGGAAGACAACTAACAAAAGGGACAATAGCAAGTCTCGAAATAGGGTTGTTACCAAGTTCAAAACTCTTCTTAGGGGAATTATCATTTAAGCTCATATAAGAGGAAAACAATGTATTCAATTCATTATGCACTTCTTCATCAACTTTAGCAACCTCATCATCGTCATCCAAGTTAATCATAATGAGAGGTCGAATGATAATGTCCAAAGAGGGATTTAGCACCTATTGTGGTTGTGATATAGGATCTTTATGTTGCAATGAAGAGGGAGACTCGTCATGTATTGCTTCAATCAAGTTTGGATGTTATTTTTCTTTGTTGTTTTCTTCATTTAACCTTTGAGCAAGAGCATGACATCTACGCCTATGCACTCTAGCATTTCTATTTCTTTTACTTTGATTTTCAAGTTGTGTTCGCATAGGAGCAATTTCATCAACCATAGGCTTCTTTTCTTCCCTAAGGGAAAAATGGAAGGAACAATGGAAGGTTGCTCAACCACTTTCTCTTTAGCTTTGTAAACTTGTTTTATCTTAGGAGGTGTGGCAGGATTGTTTTCATTATCTCTTGGTCTTTTATAGGAGATAGGAAAGGAATCTATCTTAGGTTGGTCTTGGTTATTTTTAATGTCTTTAGGTTCAATCATGGTTTCATCAAGGCTAGTAGGCTCCATAATAGGATGAGGCATGTTTGTAAGGGATATTTTTAGTATGCATTCACTTTGAAATTTTGATTGGATTTGAAAAATAAGTCTTCTCGAGGTTTAATAGGTTCCATAGGCTTGGGAGAAAAGAAATCCAATGAAAAATTACCAAGGGAAGATAGATGACTAAAGCCACTATAGTGTTTAGTAAAGATTTCATTGTCAAAGGGAAACTTTAAGCATTTATGCACAACCGATGGGACAACTTCCATGGACCATAGCCATGGGTAACCAAGCTTCATATGGAATTGATCCACCATCAAGATGATGGAGAATGATACATCTAACTTTTTTCGGTCCTATTTGTACAGTAATGGTAATTGATCTCATCGTAGGGAAAATGAAACCATTATGTATTTTGATCCATGCTTTTGGTTTACCATATGATTCTTGAAAGAGTTCATGCATGAGTAAGATTTCCTTGGTGATCACATTCTCTCCACAAATGAGGTAAATTAATATCCCATTAGTGGGCTTGTCATTAATTCGATCGGCTATGTAAAGAGGACCATCGGGTGCATTTCTATTAATGTCTTCAAATGAGCAAGCGATGTCAAAAGTCCTTTTAGTCCAGCCCTTATGAGGTTGAGTTTTGATCAATGCAATCAAACATTTTTCAATAGTATCCATAAGACCTTGTTCAATAGTATCCATGTTGTCATTATCCGTTTCAAAATTCATCACATCATTCTTTGTAGTCTCACTAGCTTTGAAAAATGAAATATTATTATTAGGCATAGGGTTGGGGGCAATGGAATTATTTCCTTGATCATTAACACCTCCATTGAAATTCTTTTGGAATCAATGAGATCTTTCTCAAGATGTTTACGACACTTACAATGTTCCATGTCATGTCCATTTTGTTAGTAATAATGGAAAATAGGAATTCGATCTAAAATTTGGAGGTAAAGGGTTATTAGGATCGGGAGTTTTAATGGGAGGAAAAGTGATCATTTTATGTTCTAAAAGTTGTGACATTTTGTTATGGAGGGTATCGAGTAAGGGAGTAAGTTTCCTAGTTAGATACCCAAATGTGAAAGGAGTTGACTTCCTTGTAGCGGCCACTTGGACATCGACATGTTGAATTATATGTTGAGGATGATTAAGTTGAAGGAATCCTTTATTCTATTTTCTAAAAGGTTGGTAATTTTTTTGGTTTTCAGATTCATACTTCTTGAGTTGGCTAGAGGTGGGGTTTGTGTCATGACTACTAACCAAGTTTAGATAATCACAAAGAGTAGTACAGTGTGCAAAGGAATGAAACTTCATCATGGTAATCTTATCTTGTATCTTAGTTTGCAGGTTCTCAATGAACATCCACTGAAGGTGAGGATTGAGAATCTTTACATCAATTTGGGAATAAACTTATTGATAACACGAAATGAAGTCAATAAGTTTTTCATTGTTTTTTTGCTTACATCTCATCAAATCAGCTAAGGTTATCTTAGGAGTCATATGCACTTGGAAATGGTTTATAAAGGCCTAAACAAGTTCATTCAATGAATGAATTGAGTTGCTCGGTAATGAGGAAAACCATTCTAAGGTGGTATCCCTCAAGGATTTAGAGAAAATATTATCCAAGAGCTTATCCTCAAGAACAAAATCACTACATAAGGTGGTATAAGTAGAAACATGGTTAGAAGGATCTCCTTTGCACCAATATTTCTCAAATCTAGGAATCTCTAGACATTGTGGTATTCGTGTTGTTAATATCTCCAAGGATAAGGGATTGATTTTGACATAGTATGTAGTTTGGCCACTTTGATTTTGGTTTATGGTGGAAACTTTCTTTTGGAGGGATGAAACAGTTTGCAAGAGTTGATTTATGATGAAATCATTGTTTGCATTTTGAGATGGAGGTGAATATGGTGGAGGTGTATATGTTTTCAAAGGACAAGTGAGTGGAATTCCAATGGGAGGTAAAGTGGTAGGATATATGACATTTGATGCCACAAAGGTACTAGGAATACTAGAAAAAATTACTTAAGGTAGGGATGACATTACTAGTAGGTTGCATTGTTTTTGTAACTTGAGTGTTGTTATTGGTAGAAATAGAGGCAATAGTTGTGAGAGGATGAATTTGGGTTCCTCCTTGGATTTGGAAATTTTTTGAAGGTTGAGCACCACTAGTAAGTTTACCAAAAAAATTGAGCTAGGTTACACACAAGTTCAACTCCTTCTATAGTTCCAATCATGCAATGTATGTTATCTATAGTAGGGATAGCAATGGTTGAAATGTTTTTAGTACTTGATTTTGTAGGATTTCTAAGTCTTCGTGGATTTGGATTATGTTTTCTTTTGGAATACTAGCAACCATTATCTCAAAATTTGTCACAATAATTGAAGGAAAAGATTTGTTAAGGGTACGGTCCATACCTAGTGAACTAGTGTCAACACTAGTAGTGAAAGATCTAGATAACCCAGAATCCATGATGATTGTGCCATGGCAGGATGACATGAGTCTCAAGCTTCATCTCACTATAGTATTAGCAATAGGACACCAAGTTGTAAAGCTCATGCAAGGGATGATCAATGAAATGTAAGATGCAATGAATACAAGATAAATATTTTTTTTCTAATTTTGATTCAAATGAAATTAAACTAGATGCAATGAAAGAAATGTGATAGAAAATCTACAAACTGAAACAGATAACTAACAAAAGCAAATAGAAACGTAGAAATAGATTTTTTAATGCTAGAAAATGTAGTTTAAAATTTGAAATGGGACTAAATTTCCTAGAGGGGCATATGAGTCCCAATTACGGGCTTTTAGTTATTTGAATACTGAATGACAGTCACCACAAAATACTCAAAAACTAGGCAAAACCACCAATACTAGGACTAAATCACCCAGAGGGGCATATGAGTCCCAAATTAGGGTTTTTGTACCATTTTTAGCAAAGTCTATGTGAGAAATATGTTTTATGTTTTTTATGATATCTAGTCTAAGTGAAAATGTAGATTTCAAATGAAATTCAATGATGCAAGAGGTAAAAATGTAACCTATATGCACTTTCACTAATGCAAGATTTAGAAACCCTAGATGCAAATTAACTAATGCAAAGTTAATGCAAACTAGATCTAGGATTATGATGCACTCCAAATTAGAAATGAGATGTTTTAAATTTAGGTTCACCAAAATGAAATAATGGAAATAGGTATCCCCACCTTTTAGGAGATGGAGCACAAGGGTAGGGACCTATTTCACTCAAATTTCACTCAAGGATACCTTAGAGATCTCAATCCAATGATAAAATGAGAGATAGATATCTAAAATAGGGTGTACTAGGGTATGATTAAAGACTAAAAGAGGGTTCACCACCAATCTAGGGCTTGAAAAGACAAGTAACATGCAAAACCTAATGATCAAACCTAAAGACTTGAATAAATGACCTAGAAATAAATGCAAATCAAAAAAAAATTGAGAAATCAGAGAGATGCAACTGGAAACCTGTAGTAGCCCATAACAAGGTCTAGAATGCTAAAATTTTTGAATTTAATGCACACTAGGACTCATATGCCAGGCTAGGTGATTTAGTCCTAGATTAGGGTTTGTGGGAAGGAACTTGAATATGACAATGATAAGTGTGGAACTCCTGAAATATGAAAAAGTCACTATACTGGGACTCATATGCCAAAAGTGGCGTATCAGTCCTACTCAAATTTTTTAGAGGATCAAGGTATAAATTTTCTATTCAATCTTTGCTCTTTCTTCTAAACCTATTTTTTTAGATTTGAGCTGCTAAATTATGCTCTCTAGGTGTCCTTTATTGGAATTGTAAACAAGGTTACAACTTTGACAACTTTTTAAGCTTGACAACTTATAATCTTGCTCTTCAATGTGTCTTTAACCTAGATCTACAAATCACACACTAGAGAGTGGGAAAAATGTTGTTTTGTTACTAGAAAGGGGTTTTCCTTGGTCAAACCCCATTTTGGTAATCAAACCTTGAAATGAAATAAAATATAAATGAGGAATGATGAATGAACAAAATTATATGTTGTAACTCACCAAACCCTAGGAATTGATACAAACATGTATGAAATGGCTCTAATGAATGTGTATCTTGACTTTTGCTTGAATGATAGGGATATTGACTTGAATGCTCACTTTAGTCATGAAACCCTACATCACAAATGTTAGTTCAAAAATAAACATGATGCATGATGACTTTGACATGATGCTTGATACTTGAATAAAGCTCTAAATCACTTGATAATCAGCTCTTAAAGGCTCTTGAATGCTCTTGTAACCAATTGAATGCTATAGTGAACTCAAATTTACTATAAGGAATGCTCTCATGAAAGTCTTAGGTGAAAATGAGTGAAATAGCCTTGTATTTATACTTGTTTATGCCAAATTTCTAAAGATTACAACACTACAAGCTGACATCATATTTAGGAGAATAAAATACCATCAAGAATTTGAATTTAATTTAGGTCTAAGCTAAGCAGTACTCATACACCATAAGTGGAATTTGAGTCCCATTAGGCTAAGCTTTGGGACACATTTTCCAAGAAAGGCTTAGATTGATGTGAAATCCAGATTAGGGCCCCAAAACTTAGGTGGGACCCATACACCCAAGGTGGCATATGAGTCCCAGATCACTAAATATAGGCCATACAATCTAAAAAAACATGAATTATGACTGGATGTTGGTAAATTTTAGGATTAATCTCGGAAAGATACATTAATTAAGGATTGTGGATGCAAAATTAGGCCAAATAAGGTATAAAGAAGCTTAATTTATTAATAGAACCCTAGATTAGTGTGAAAGTGTAAAGGTACACTTTACAACACCCTAAATAAGACACAACTAGGTTCATTTAGTTTACAAGGGCCCAAAACCTAATGTGAATGTGTTAAACACATTACAACACTAAATCAAGGCAACATTAAGCTTAATTTAACAAGGAGGGCCCAAATAAGTGTGAAAATGTAGAGGGATACATTTTTTGTCATTACACACAACTACCACAAGACATGAGAATAGTCTTGGAAATAACATAGGAAGCTTGTTTTGTGTATCATAATAGATCATAACTCTCCTTGTTGACATATTTATTGACAATATCAATTCTATTACTTATTAAAACTTTAGTGAACAAGGACACCACATCAAGGTGAAAAATAATCTCATCATTCAAAAATATGATGTTTCCATAATTTATCATGGTTACAAAATGATATATTTGTTAAAATTTATTTTTGAGGTTTTTAATTAAAATAATAAGAAAACCTTTCTAGTGGAAGCTCAATTTAAAAGTTTCATCATGCCCAAACCTTTTAATAAAATAAATATTTCTTCCTATAACTAGTTATCTTTAATTTTATAGGTTGGAGAGTCAATTGATAGACTATATGTCTTAAGGAAACCTTAACCTTATGATGTTCTAGAGTGAAATTTATCCATAGGGTGTTCTCTTTATTGGGGTTGAGTTTTTTTTCAACATCAACATATGAGGCAATCATTATATCTTCTTTGATATTTACAAAAATAGCAATATGTTGTTAGAATGAAAGAAATTACAACCCCACTATCTTCAAGGTTGTCAAATATTTTGGCTTCCTTATTGGGTTTTTTTATGAATATGTTGGTATTCTCTATCTTAAATAAATTCTTGATTGAATTCGTGAAAAAAATTCAAGAATCATGTCCAAATTTTATTCTAAACTCTTTTAATTCTTCATAAAATTTAGTTGTGAACAAAGTAAATGGAGCTCCAAGAGTCTAATTCCTAGTCTAAGTCAATGAATAATTTAAAATTTATGGTAGAAATAATATATTGTAAATCTAGAATAAGTGTGTTCAACTATATCATGTATGCTTCATGGATTACCATATATATATGTGTGTGTGTGTGTGTGTGTGTGTATGGTAATATATATATATATAAAGGAAAACTCCTAAAATATTATTAGTGATAGTTTTAGTGGCTAATATTCGCCAATTCACTAATAGTTGAAATTTGGGAATCCAAAATTGGCTAATAGTTTGAGCTACAATGTGACTTGAATCACCACATTTTTAGAAAATTTTATTATATTCTTATTTAAATAGCCAAATAATTTATTTTATTAAAAAATTTAACTCAAAAATTTTCCACAATATCCGATACACAATTATATCAGATTTGCGTAAATTTTGTAAATTATAGTAGAAATCTATATTAACTCACCAATAATATATCATAATTATTGGTTGCTTTAGGACCATATTTCTAATCTTTAGTTTCCACCATTTATTTATAATATAATCTAATGGCCCTTGATGTATTCCACTAGGTAAAATGTACTCATGATATGTAATGCTCATGGGCCCCACAATTTTAGGTCTCATGAGCATTATAGATTGTGGGTAAATTTTACCTTACAGAGTACAATGAGGGTCATTAGATAGATTATCTAAAAGAAATTTTGAGCGCCATGAGAATTACAGATCATGGGTAAATTTTAACTTGTAGAATACAATGAGAGCCATTATATTATATTTTAAAAAAATTGTGGAAAGTAAATATTATAGTCTACCCCTTCAACCCATAAATAATTTCCACCCTCGAGCCCTTACTTTTCCATGAGAATTATTTTTATATTGGATAGATTCACCATCATTCTTAATGCATTTTCCTATTATTTTTCAAGATTCACCAAAAATTTCTACAAAATTTTAGTGATGCAAAAAAAATGCCAATAAAATTAATATTTTTTCCAAAAAAAGGAAAGATTCACAAATAGAAATTAATATTTTTTCCTAAATTAATGAAAGATTCACTAGGATTTTATATATGGTTTTGAGGGAGGTTTCTTAAAGTTATCGCTAGTGAATGGGACCGGTATAGGATAGTCATAGTCCATTCTCCCCTAGTGTATGATCAGTGATATGGAATTTGGAACCGTTCCTCCTCATAAATCCCATTCCCTAAACTATCAAATATGTCAGTGTTGTGTTGATGGTGTGAGTGATGTAGACCAATATTTGTGATGTTATGCATTAACTGTTGGCATTGTCGTGATTAAAGGAAAATAATGATTGCTTAATATGTAAATTCATTAGGTTGTGAAATGATTGACCAAATTGTCAAAGTAATGATGATTGAACTGAACATATATATGTGTATATTATTGTTACCTAATTTTACTAATAGCTCAATTAGCTAGAGTTTTTATGATTTTGAAAAAAAGAGTAAGGTACATTTTTATTTCTGCTACATTACATTCATGTGCATAAGAAAAATCAGAAGATTACATTACTAGATTAAATTTATGTAGATGCATATAACATAGGATAAGATTGCACAATCTTTTCAAGAAAAGTAATGTTTATTGATAATGTAAATGTATAATGTCTCACACAACCCATGAGACTAACTCTTCTAATGCAAATAAATGAAAAAATATACTTTTGTAGATTAAGAAATGCACATATAAGGAAAGGTGACCCATCATTTCTTGAATGACGAGTCATGGTTGAGTTTCCTTGTGTCATATTTGTTCCTCCTACTTGTCTTACACCCAGTTGTTGCTCCTTGTTGCTCCTAGTTGCCTGCATCTGAGAGAGAGAGTTTTGTTAGAGCAATGAAGGATCACAAATTAGTATATGTACAAACATATGGAAACATACAACTTGACCTTCATTTGCATTAAAACAGTTTTCACAACATAAATGTCCAAACACATCCACCATATGCACACATTTTTCTAACATATTTGCTAATTGTGCAGGTATAGGAAAAACTATGTTGTTATTTTGTTTCATCTGATTAAGGCATGTGGGATAAAATGTGGCTCCCGTAAGGGTTGATCCCAACAGGCTCTCCTCTTAGTTACAAGAGAGAAGTAAAGGTGTATTTACATCATTGTACATCAAGGGGGTCTCCATGCTTGTATTCCTATAGAGTAGGTATGTATCATTCATAATAGTAAGTTAACTGGTTCACTGTCACAAATAAAAGATGTTTATTCAATAGGATTACAATGAAGAGAATTAGTAAGAAGGATATTTAAAAAAATGAAATGACCATATGCTTCAAAGATCAACACTATTAAAAGAAAACTACATCAATAATAGTGACTCTAATGCACAAGGAAGTGAAGGCAAGATGTTGAATATTATAAAGGCATGAAGCATTAGGGGATAGTGGGAATTCCATGTTGGATAGCGACAAAAAAGAGATTGGTGGTTGTCAATAAGATAGAAATGGGTAATCCAAAGCATCAACAAACAATCAAGGAAAAGTCTTTTAAATAGAGACAAGTGGAAAACCTTTGATGAAAGAAAGTGTCCACATCCTATGACAAAGGTGCATATTAAGGCCAAGATTAGATTAAATACATGTCTATAGAAGGCTATGAAGCCATCTAATGAAGGACATTGTCTTCCAAGCTAGTACAAGCTAAGAAGTTTTCCAAGGGCAGCATTGAGAATTTTATTGATAGTCAAGACTAAGCATTATATTAGTCAATAAGGAAAACACTTGGTGAAAGTTCTAGGAATCATAAGTGACACTCAAGAGGATATTGGACAATCAATAAAATAGGACTGTCATAAAGCAAGATGATCAATGGAGAAGGTAGATACGCTACCAGAGATTTAAAATGATTAATTCACAATATCTGACAGTGAAACTTAACATAGCACTATTTGATAGGTAGTTGTGTCAGCACCAAAATTTGGTAGTTCAAGGACAGTCTAAAAGGCAATGCAAGATAAACATAAATTTCTAAGTTTCTTGTTTCAATTTTTATGAGTAATTGTTAAGCTCTATTGGGAAAGTCACTTGTTGATCTTGTAATCAAAGATCATATAAGTCAAGTGAATATCCTTACACATCTGCAAAAGGTCTCAGGGAGCATGATAAAGCATAGAAATAAAGTGTGGTTTTTTCTACAAGTGATACACATATTGTTAGCAAAGATTCATTGAATAAGTTGGAGATTAGGTGCCCAATTGTTAACAAGATTTTTGATGATAGTGAAGAATTATGGGGAGCTACAACTACTACTATTAATTCAGAGTGTGATATTGTGAAACAAAGTTAGTGTATTGTATGCATGGGACAGTTTACAGATATTTGGTGTGTGGACAAGTCTATGGAAGGGAATAGTAGAAAAACCATTAATGGAAAAAGTAAATTATGAACAATCAATATTAGTAAAAGATAGTGATCTTTAAACCAAAAGTGTAGATATCTATAAAGATTGCAAAGTAGGATTAAAATTCTGGGTAAACCTATGGAACCTTGGACATACAAACCGTAGAGACATACTAGATCATTGGTTAGAAAATCCCTTAATTCATGTGCAAGCACAGGAAGACCAACACACAAAGGAATGAGAAGCACAAAAATTAGAACCTCGGCCTGTGAAAATGAGTGGGTTTTGAAACCTAGAAACTAGCAAATGCACAGAATCTACAGTAAAATGAAAAACCCTTATCATTTTCTCTGACAAAGAACTCGAGCTATAGAAAGGGAAAACCCTTAGTGTGGAGTTATTTCATTTTGAAATAGGGGTTTTTTATCCATTTCAGCCTAGAAAAAGAATGAAACCCTCAAGATTTCTAGAAATATCAAAGTAAAAATATAGGGATAAAGAGCCTTTTCACTATTTTGCTGAAGGATTCAAAGCATCACACCAAATTTGTAGAAAAATAAAAATATCTTAAGCATTTTTTGAAGAAGAGAGTGAAAAAATAGTTTTTCTTTCATAGAACCAAAGATCTAAACACCTGCAACTAGATGAGGCCATGACCATGAAAAGCATATGGAAAATACATAGAGAAACAAGAACATTCTCACTATTTTCTACATAAATAGAGCTTGAGGCCTCATTTTCATAGTGAGAGAGACTTACCCAACAACTCGGCCTTGACTTCATGAAAGAGAATGAGTTAGAAACACCACTGTGTGATCCATAATTCACCATATGGTTTCTAAAATAGCCTTCAATCAAACCCTCTATCGGTGGCCCATAAGATTTCCAAAAAGGCTCAAATGCAAATTAATGAGTTTTCCTTTCTTTAGGCTGATTTTTTTTTTAGGGTTTCTACACTAATTTTAGTCGCCATAGGTTTAAGGTGTTTTTTCCTTATGTTTATAACTTTACAAATAAATTAATCCCTTAACCTTATAAATGCACTTAGCGATTAGGGGTTTCCCCTAATTTATGCCTTTTTCCTTCATTTCCTCAACATGGTTGAAACATGACCTTTTGATTTTGCATAAATTACAAGTGTAAAGCATTTGTTTAAGTGGTGTAATTTAAAACCATTTAATTAATTTTCCTTTTTTTAAATGCAAAATGAGGTAGATTATTCCTTCAAGGTATGGTTGAGAGCATGTGTTGATAAGACCAAGACATGAAGGAGATTTCATTGAGAATTTATGAAATGCCCAACATCTTGAAGGGAGTTGAGGGAGGTTTGTGAACAAGTGCCAAGGATATAGGAGATTGTTTTGATTGGAAGTTAAAGCTTTTCAAAGCATATAGGGGTAGTTTAGAGATCTTTTATGGTGGAAATAGTCAAATTTGACTTTGTCCACATTTGTGAGCCTTTTGTGAGTGGATTTGCATGCTAAATTTGGGGATTTTTTGTTGCATCTGACCCCAATAGTTTCTAGAACCTTTATTGGTGGGAGATGGAGGATGGAGGATATAGTCATCTTTTGGAATCATTTTGAGTTAGTTCCGACTTGGCTCTTTTCTATTTTGTGACTTTTTGGAGTCCTTGGAGGAAAACGATAGAGTTTATTGTAACTCATTTACAGACATGGTATGGTAGAGTTTCACCTTTGGAGATCAATGAAAATAAAAATAAAAAATCCTTCTTAGTTATTTGTTTCATTGAGTGTGGTGGATGATTGATGAATTTACATGTGATTTTTCTTATTCCTTGTTGATATGTCTCATTAATAGCACCTTTAAGTAGAGGGGATGTGCATGTTGCAGGTTATAGGATATGTTGGTGATGCAAATAGATTTTAGTTGTGAAGAGCATTTATCATCCTTCTAGGACTGTATGTATCGTAGCTTTCTTATGAAATATTTATGTAATAGCATATGAGTAGTTAGTTGTGCATGGCAGCTTTTGTTGATTGATTGAAAACTGTGTGTATTAGGTAACTATATAGGTTTGGACAATCATTTAGGTGCATCACCATAGGAGTAGTTTTTAGTTTATGTTATCTCCTTCTCCCCTTTTCCTCTACAAGTTCAGTGGAGTAGTTTTAGGTGACTACCAAAGGAAGTCAGCCTTCTCTAGAGGTTTGATCTCATATAAGTAACCCACACCTTGGGATCATTCCTATGTTTTCACTGGATTGTTGAATTTCATATTCAATAGGGTGCACATTCAAGCGATAACAATTTTAGCACGCCCGATGGGACAGTTTGAACTATTTTAGTTCAAAATTTTCCCTTGCAACATTGTTGTTTGATGTGTACAATGGTTGTTTCTACCTTTGCAGGAAATTTCTTTACACATCTAGCAACTCTAAGTGCAAATTTTTTGGTTGCAGTAGTTCAAGTGCTAATATGTTTTAGTTTTTTTTGAAATAAATCTGATTTAAATGAAAATAAGTGTTAGTTTTTCATGGAAAACATATGTATTCACCCCCATATCATGAAAATGTTGTCTTAGTGCCTTATTTTCAGTCATAACAAACTCATGATGCAGCTGGTTATATTCTTAATCCCATTACATCACAAAGAAACCAGTCAATCCAATATTCTCACCACCCACCCACCCCTGCTCAAGCTTTGCAACAATATGCCTATGCTCATCAACAGCCCCAGGAAGGTTATCTGATTTCCAACTAGAAAATTTTCTTTTCTAATGAGCCTTAAAGTTTTGATAACATGAGTTCATAGAGGATATGTCTTTGTACTTCCAAGAATAGTTTGATGAAATCAATAGAGAACAAGACTATCAAATGCAACAATAGGAGGTGGACATGCATCAGGAGGAGTTGGCCTACCAGGGATACATTCAAGATCAGGAGATGGAGGTTCAAAGAAGATGACATGAAGAATACCTTGCAAGATAGATTGCTAAAAGGGAAGAAATGATGAAGATAATGCTTTCTCACGTTCAGAAGGTGGAGAAACAACCAATCACCTTTGCAAATCTATTTTATGAAGAGAAAGTTAAGCATGTTAAACTTCCTGCCAAGAATGATAGGTTAGACCAAGTTGAGGGGTGGAAAATGGAGTGGAAAAGGAGACAACATGAGGAATTTCATGCAAAGCAGATAGCTACAAAGGAGGAGCAACTGAGGCTTTCGCTTGCTCAAACCCAGAGGATAGAAGCCCAGGCAACTTTTTCCATTCCTAGTTTCAAACAATCTCATACTTTGATGAGTTTTCCTATAAAGGAAGGTTCTGAGTACAAAATTCCAAGTTTTAGGCCTATTGAGATTTTTCACATTCCAAATGAGTATCCAGGAATTGAAATTCCAAGTTTCAAAAATTTTCATTCTAAGGAAGAGATAACATGTATGTTCAATGAGTCTATTGTTGCTCATGAACAGTCTTCAGTGAAATATTTGGATGTGGAATAGAAGGCCTATGCTTAGGATGCACCTGTATATGACATCAAACTTGAGAAACTAGACCTTCAAATTGAAAAGCAAGAATCAATAAATGATGTTGAGGAGCCTAGTCATGTAAGATAGAAAATTTCAGAACCTAAGAATCCCCAAGTCATTGCTTATACAACTGATGAATTTTCATGTACAGAGGTGGATAGTTAGGAAGATCAAATTTTGATCACATAACTTGTAGGTGAAAAACAACATATAGATGCAAAAGAACATGATTTTTTTTCTTTCCTCAAGAGTGTTTTCCTGAGGAAAATAATAATCCTCTTATCATTAAAAGTACTGAGAAAAATGATGAGGATTTGTGATGGGATGACTTGGAGGTTTTTGTTTCAATCTTGGATTATAAATAGTCTTCTAGTGAAGAGCATCAGGTAAATATCAGTATGTTAAGTGAAATAGAGCATGAACCTCAAACCCTTCCTGATTTACTTGATGAGCTTCTTCATTTTGTTGATGAGATTGAAGACACCATGCTTGTAATAACACCATTATCAAGTTTTAGATAGCAAGAGGATGAGATACATTTTAACAAGGTGTTGTTCCACAAAAGAACACATGAGGAAAGCCTTGTTTCTAGAAGTGAATAGTTTAGCTTGTATGAAGATGTTAGTAAACTTAAGCATGGTTAGAATATGGAGCAGTTTTTCCAAGGTATGGTTGTTGATATTCCTACAAATATCCAAGAAGAAAATCATGAAATAGGACATGTTATGCTTGAGAAATCTAATTAAAGGTTTGATGTTGACATGTTTTCAAGCATTATTGAAGATTTTTGCTCAAATCTGGATGATAAATAAGTTTTTCTCAAATCTGAAAGTTGTGAACAACTTAACGAAATGGGAAAATTAGGCATTATTGTATTGGAATATTATGAGTTAACTCATTCTAACCAGAATGAGATGGTACTTGAAGAATCATCTCATAAGGTTGAGACCAGCAAAGAGAGTTCCAAGTTTGTCTTCTCAAGAGAGTGTCCAATGAGGCACCTAGCTAGATTTGAAACCAACAAAGAGAAATCAGTCATGCTTCCACCCAAGCATGAGGTTACAACTAGAAAAGAGAAAAGAAAAATCACTTGTCCACTTTTGGACATCAAAATGTATGATCAAAATTAGGGTGTGATTTTATTTGCATCTTTCATGAAACATTGCAACAGTCTATTGAATATCTGCATGTGTTTCATGTTCTTTCAGTAATACATAATCATGTAATGCATTAATTTTTGTTTAGAAAGGGGTGTTATTTTGTAAAGCAAGTCAAATTTTTTTTCTGACCAACTTCTTTTCTGGTTAGGGTAGCTTAGAATAGGTTTCTTAATACAGTTTTTAATTCCCTAAGTGTTGTTTAGTACAGTTAGGTAGTTTTATTTTTGAGGTTTTGGTGTTTGAATAAGTCTCCAAGGTCTTTTGCACTGATCTACTGAGTTATAGTATTGTTTTGAGGACTGTTTTCAAGTTGTGTCAACTTTTAGGTGACTCAGTGCCCAATGGATAGGCTTAGGAAATTGGTCAAGATGTTTAGCAGGCAAATATAGAGAAGATGTCACCAAAAAATGTTACCTAATTTTGCTAATAGCTCAATCAGGTAGAGTTTTATGATTTTACAAAACAGAGTAAGGTACTTTTTTATTTATGCTACATTACATTCTTGTGCATAAACAAAATCAGAAGATTACATTACTATATTACATTTATGTAGATGCATATAACATAGGACAAGATTGTGCAATCTTTTCAAGAAAAGTAATCTTTATTGATAATGTAAATTTATAATGTCTCACACAAGCCTTGAGACTAACTCTTCTAATGCAAATAAAAGAAAAACTATACATTTACAGATTAAGAAATGCACATATAAGGAAAGGTGACCCGTCATTTCCTGAATGACGAGTCTTGGTTGAGTTTCCTTGTGTCATCTTTGGACCTTCCACTTGTCTTGCATCTAGCTATTGCTACTTGCTGCTCCTAGTTGTCTGCATCTGAGAGAGAGAGTTTTTTTTAAAGAAATGAAGGATCACAAATCAATATATGTACAAACATATGAAAACATATATCCTAACCTTCATTTGCATTAAAATATTTTGCACATCATAAATGTCCAAGGTAGCAAGATTTATCAAACATATCCACCATATGCACATATTTTTCTAACGTGTTTGCTAATTGTGCAGGTATAGGAAAATTCATGTTGTTGTTCTGGTTCATCTGATTAAGGCATGTGGGATAAAATGTGGCTCCCACAAGGGTTGAACCCAACATGCTCTCCTCTCAATTACAAGAGAGAACTAAAGGTGTATTTGCATCACTATACATCAAGGGGGTCTCCATGCTTGTAGTCCTATAGAGTAGGTATGTATCATTCATAGCAATGAGTTAATTGGTTCACTGTCACAAATAATAGATGTCTATTCAATAGGATTACAATGAAGAGAATAAGTAAGAAGGATACTTAAAATAGTGAAATGACCCTATGCTTCAAAGATCAACACTATTAAAAGAAAACTACATCACTAACCGTGATTCTAGTGCACAAGGAAGTGAAGGAATGATGTTGAATATTATAAAGGCTTGACACATCAAGGAGCAATGGGAATTCCATGTTGGATAGCGGAAAAAAAGAGATTGGTGACTATCAATAAGAGAGAAATAGGTAGTCCAAAGCATCAACAAACAATCAAGGAAAAGTATTTTAAATAGAGACAAGCAGAAGACCTTTGATTAAAGCAAGTGTCCACATCTTATGAAAAAGGTGCATATTAGAGGCCAAGAGTAGAGTAACTACATGACTCGAGTAGGTTATGAAGCCATCTATTGAAGGAAATTTCTTCCAAGATAGTATAGGCTAAGAATTTTTCCAAGGGAAACATTGAGAATGTTATTGATAGTCAAGATGAAGAATTATATTAGTCAATAAGGAAAACACTTGGTGAAGTTTCTAGGAATCATAAAGTGACACTCAAGCGGATATTGGAAAATCAATACAATAGTATTGTCATAAAGCAAGATGATTTATGGAGAAGCTAAATACGCTACCAAATATTTGACATGAGTAATTCAGAATATGCGAGTGAAACTTAACATAGCACTATTTGACAAGTAGTCATGTCAGCACCAAAATTTGGTAGTTCTAGGGTAGTCTAAAAGGAAATTCAAGATAAACAAAAAAAATTAAGTTTCTTGTTTCAATTTTTATGAGTAATTGTTAAGATCTATTGGGAAAGTCACTTGTTGATTGTAATCAAAGATCATATAAGTCAAGTGAAGATCCTTACACATCAACAAAAGGTCTCAGGGAGCATGATAAAGCATAGAAATAAAGCATGGTTTTTTCTGCAAGTGATACACATAATGTTAGCAAAGATTCATTGAATAAGTTGGAGATTAGGTGTCCAGTTGTTAAGAAGATTTCTAATGATAGTGAAGAATTATGGGGAGCTACAACTGTTATGATTAATTTAGAGTGTGATATTGTGAAACAAAGTTAGTGTATTGTATGCATAGGACAGTTTACAAATGTTTGTTGTGTGGAAAAGTCTATGGAGGGGAACAGTAGAAAAACCATTAATGATAGAAGTCAATTATGAAGAATCAAGCTTAGTAAGAGATAGTGATCTTTAAACCAAAAGTGTTGATATCTGTAAAGATTGCAAAGTAGGATGAAAATTCTGGGTACAAACCTAGAGAGCCTTGGACGTACAAACCACAGAGACATATCAGATCATTGGTTAGAAAATCCCTTAATTCATGTGTAGGCACAAGAAGGCCAACACACAGAGTAATGAGAAGCACAAAAATTAGAACCTCAGCCAGTAAAAATGAGTGGGTTTTGAAACCCAGAAACTTCCAAATTCCCAAAAGCTATAGTAAAATGAAAAACCCTTATCATTATCTCTGATAGAGAGCTCAAGCTACATAAAGGGAAAACCCTTGGTGTGGAGCTATTTCATTTTGAAATAGGGATTTTTTATCCATTTTGTCCTGCAAAAAGAACGAACCCCTCAAGATTTCAAGAAATCCCAAAGTAAAAATACAGGCATAAGGAGCCTTTTCTCTATTTTACTAAAGGATTCAAAGCATCACACCAAATTTTTAGAAAAATCAAAATATCTTAAGCATTTTCTGAACAAGAGAGTGAAAAAATAGTTTTTCTTTCATAGAATCAAAGATCTAAACACCTGCAACTAGATGAGGCCATGACCATGAAGAGCATATGGAAAATACACAGAGAAACAAGAACATTCTCACTATTTTTTGCATAAATAGAGCTCGAGGCCTCATTTTTCACAATGAGAGAGACTTACCTAGTAGCTCAGCCTTGACATCATGAAAGAGAATCAGTTAGAAATGTCACTATGTGTTTCAAAATTCACCATATGGTGTCTAAAAGAACCTTCAAGCAAACCCTCTATCGACGGCCCATAAGATTTCTAGAAAGGATGGAATGCAAATGAATGAGTTCTCTTTTCTTTGGGCTCATTTTTCTTTTAGGGTTTCTACCCTAATTTTTCCTGACATAGGTTTAAGGCATTTTTTCCTTATGTTTATAACTTTGCAAATAAATTAATCCCTCAACCTTGTAAATGCACTTAACAATTAGGGGTTTTCCATAATTTATGCATTTTTGCTTCATTTCCTCAACATGGTCGAAACATGACCTTTCGATTTTGCATAAATTACAAGTGTAAAGCATTTTTTTAAGTGGTGTAATTATAAACCATTTAATAAATTTTCTATTTTTAAATGCAAAATGAGGTGGATTATACCTTCAAGGTACGGTTGAGAGTACGTGTTTATAAGACCAAGTCATGAGGGAGATTTGGTTGAGAATTTATGAAATTCCAAGCATCTTGGAGGGAGTTGAGGGAGGTTTGGGAACAAGTGCCAATGATATAGGAGATTGTTTTGACTGGAAGTTAAATCTTTTGAAAGCATATAGGGGTAGTTTGGAGTGTTTTTATTGTGTACATAGTCAAGTTTGACTTTTTCCACATTTGTGAGCCTTTTGGGAGTGGATTTGCATGCTAAATTTGGGGCCTTTTTGTTGCATTCTATCCCAATAGTTTCTAGATCCTTTTTTGGTGGGAGATGGAGGATGGAGGACATAGTCATCTTTTGGACTCATTTTGAGTTAGTTTTGACTTGGCTCTTTTCTATTTTGTGATCTTTTGGAGTCCTTGGATGAAAAAGATAGAGTTTTTTGTAACTCATTTACAGACATGGTATGGTAGAGTTTCACCTTTGGAGATCAATGAAAAAGGAAAATTTTGCTTTCTTAGTTATCCGTTTCATTGAGTGTGGTGGATGATTGATGAATTTACATGTGATTTTTCATATTCCTTGTTGATATGTCTCATTAATAGCACCTTTAAGTAGAGGAGATATGCATGTTGCAGGTTATAGGATATTTTGGTGATACAAATAGATTTTAGTTGTGAAATAATTTATCATCCTTCTAGGACTTTATGTATCGTATCTTTCTTATGAAATATTTATGCAATAGCATATGAGTATTGAGTTGTGTATGGTAACTTTTTTTGATTGATTTAAAACTATGTGTGTTAGGTAGCTGTACAAGTTTGGACAATCATGTAGGTGCATCACCTTAGTAGTTTTTAGTTTATGTTATCTCCTTCTCCCCTTTTCCTCTACAAGTTTAGTTGAGTAGTTTTAGGTGAGTACCAGAGGAATCTGACCTTCTCTAGAGATTTGATCTCATATAAGTAACACACACCTTGGGATCATTCCCATGTTTTCACTGGATTATTGAATTACATATTCATCAGGGTGCACATTAAGGTGATAACAATTTTAGTGCTTATCAACCTTATAACTTGTGATAGATGAGGTAATGTGAAATTGATATCTGTAATATTGTTGTGTATCATGGAAGGATCATCCTTTGAGTAGACAGTTAAATTGTAAAGTTTCCTAATATTTTAGAATACTTTGGAAGATAAAATTTTATATTGTCATACTTGGGAAATTTTTTAAAAGATATTATTCACAAGTGCATGTTCCTTGTGTTTACCTTCACTTTTAGGGACTTCTAGGAGGAAGCCCAATCTTGGGGGGGAGAATAAAAGACCTTGTCCCTTGTGGCCTTGTTGATCCTATTAGTTTTTGATGATTTATATGTTATATTCTATGTTCTTTCATGTTGGATAGTACACATGAGTAATGGTTGTTGCTACATAATGAAGTTGTTCATATTCTTAACTAATCCTATCTAACGATTGTTGTGAATTCTTGTGATAGTTAGATGAGTTCAATTCTTTTTCTACAAAATTATGCAATGATCAATATTCTTAGTTATTGGTAATATTACTATGTATATTAAGTAGATTACATTATATTAGGTAATTACATATTATAAATGTGACTAGGTGTGATTATGAAGACAATTATTGATATTTAATGTTACTTATAGTAGTATGCATAATAGGTTAAATATTTTATTGACATAAGTGGTGATATTTTGATAACAAATAGTATTCACTCAATTGTTCCTTGACTCCATAACAGGCATCATGCGAGTAAGGAGTGTTAAATTGTATGTTACTTGTGTAGATTAATGGATATAATTTTCTAGTTGATTATTATTCTCAAAAAATTTAATTCATATGTCATTTTTTTTAATTATTATTAATCATGGGTAATACTGACACACATTCTTGGTTAAGTAAATAGGTAAAAATTGGCCAATGTTGATAAGGGGATCACATATCTAACTTCCTTTATTGTATCCTTGTAAAATATTAGTCTTGTCATGGGCATGTGATTTAACCTTGTTTTGTGTGGTTTGGGTTGTGTGTATGTGAAAGTCACTTTATCAGTCTCGTGAGTCACTTTATTATTATGGTCACTTATTTCATGTTTTATGAAGTCCTTATGTGGTATTAATTGTTTAAAAAGTTTCCTAGGTGATAGGTTTGTGGGGTATGGGTATATTTATTCCATAAAACCCCTTTAATAAAGTCTAAAACCCACTCTAATTACTCACTTATGAAAAGTGACGAAAATTGGAGTTGAAAGGGTTGTTTGGAAGTTGAAAAGGAGGCTGCCTTTTCCCCTTCCATTTATTCTCTTTATTTGTCTAGAGGAGGGGGTTTCTCTCTTTTGGCTTTTTGGATTGTTCTTGAGTTCATGTTTGGTTTTCATTTTTTAATTTTTGAGTTCTTGTCATGTTTGTGAAGAGGAAGGAGCAATGAAAGAGATTTTCTTGGAGATATTTTTCTACAAGTTGGATAGAAATATTTCTTGGTGAGGTCTAACCTTTTAGTTATCCATCTTTGATGATTTGTGGTGAGTTTGTTGTCATACTGATATTTATTATAAAAAAATTTATGTGAAATTTGATGTTGAATCTCCTGCTTGGCTGCAAGTAGTCTGTTTGGGTTTGCATTGATTGAGTCTTCCACCTTGCTTAGTTTAATTTTATTAATACCCTTTTTATGTGTTAAAATAAAGAAATATGGATGCAAGATGTTGTGATATGCAAAGCATGTAAAGTGTACACTTATCTAGGAATCCTTGTGATTAGTGGTTGTAAGGTGTTAAGCTTATTTATGTGGATGTTATATGTTGCAATTTGGTTGTGGATCCTATGTGGAAAGTAATTTTGTGGAGGTGCTATGTGACCCTAGTTTAGGGGTGGATTGAATCTCAATCCTATGGTTGGGTGGAGAGTCCCTTGGCCCATATTTTTTTTTTTCCTTGCTGATAAACATGTGATTAAAACATATAAATTAATGGTTTTTTCTATTACTAATATCAAAATTTAACGTATTCAGAAATTGTATTAACCCAGATCACCAATTATGGTGTATTAAGAAAACATTGGCATCCTTATTCACAATAAAAATCTGTCATTAAACAGTCCTACAAATCTATTCACAGAAAATGAAAGACAAAGAGTTAGATGATAAAATTTAAAGGGTTTCTGTAAACACAATATTTAAAAAATATATCCAAAAAAAAGAGAAACCCAGTAAACCAAATAGAATTTATGATTAAAACATTATCGTTTGCTATTTTGAAAGTAAAACAATAAACTAAAAACACAAATAAATTTAGTGAAACCAAGTTAGGGTATCATATAGGCAAGAGAAATATATGAAAGAAATTTTAAGTGAGAAAGATAGAAACATGAGAAAAAACCATTACATGGATTCTTAAGTTAGTTTTTAAATTAAAAATTAGTTTCTAGTTATCCATTAAGAGCATTAATTGTATAGTGCATAGAAATCTTGGCTCCAAATTTTTGGTTTTATTTATCCTCTTATTTTCAAGATTGTCTTCTCATTAGTGGATGAACAATATCTCCATTTAATCCAATAATAAGAATATTATAATTTATATCAAAGTGATTCAAACAACTTATCATTAGAAGAGTCTAGGTATAGTAAGAAAAGTTGGTAATTGAGATCACCTAAGAATTATGAAGTAAAGAAAGAAGGTTTAATTTGTGAATTATAATGTTAAAGCTTCTAAATCCATTAAAGTATAGTTAGTAACAAATGTTAACGAACTAAATAGTCATGAATTATGTGTGTATACTACAAATATACATAATCAATCTCAAGTTGTTGAATTATTAGTCCTATAACATTAGTGTGTTCAATATTGGATGGTATAGTTCTTGTTAGCTTATTTCTTGTAGTTTTATGCTTGTAATATTGGTTAAAAGTATTGTTTAAATTATTGTCTTCATTTCTAATGATTAGGCATTAAATAGCTCATTTGGAAAGATGAATAGATTGAGATTGTTTCACCACTTAGGATGCATCTTTATTATTTGATAATCTATTACACATCTCAACCTTTATGTAATATTTATTTTACCTTCACTAACAATTTTAGATTTCCTATTTGATTATGATTTAATGGTAAAAAATATCTTTTGGGGGTTAACTTAACGTTATTGTGAAGATTTAATACTAACCTTATCAAAATATGTTCCATTTTTGTGTAGTTTAAATGAATAGAAATGATGTTGACACTTAATGTAATGTTGGAATAGTAATTTTAATTTTAAAAGTGAAAGTCATTCATTTTGTTTAAATCAACATTGGGTGTATACATTATCGAAATCATCATAAAGTAATGATTACAAAATTCTTTAGTGACATTATTATTAATATTTGTATTATTATTATCATTCCCTCTTATTTTTTAATTGTTTGATTAGTAGAGAAAGTATCTAACTTGAAAAATATTTTTTTGGATCATGCAAGAATTCATCATTATTGCTATTAAGTGTATAACATTAGACAGGTTTTAAAGTAAGTAGTTTATCTTTAATTATTTTATTTAATCACTTCTCTTATTTAGTTACTTTGTAGTATTCAATTACACTCATTCCTAGGGCATGAGTGTCCTTTTAGTTTTTTCTATCTCTATTATTGTAGTCCTCTTATGGTGTATCTAAGCTTTAGATTACTTCATGTAAATCTATTAGATCATTGTCATATAATTTTTTGGGTGATTTTTCATGATGTAGGATCTCAATTGCAACAATGAAAAATGGGTCTTCAAACTTCCTTCAATCTCTTCCAAACTTGAAACTTGCACATTCAAAGAGAGAGGAAGGGTTGTGACATTTAGGGGCCTGCCTCAGTCAAACGTCGTGTAAGTGTTTCCACTTCCACAATGGAAATATCAATGATAAAATGATAATGGATAGCAATGAATGATAAAATCACAAAGTTGTACAAATCACCATCATTCAATGGCTTCCTTGAAGGATAAAATTCAAGCACATCATTTTAAGGTCTTAGATTTTTCTTTATTTTATTGCTTGAATTCTTGAATTCCTTGGAGACCTACACAAGGTTAGCTTTCAAAAACAAGATGACAACATAACATGAATGGACTTACATAACAACATTATTAATTCTTAGATATTGAATTGTTGCAATGAATCAGTGAAAATGCTTCTCTTGATTTCTCTTGACTTTCTCTTGAAAATAATTTCTCAAACAATTTTTTGTTAGGTTTGAAATGATGCAATAACTAAGTATTTATAGGCATTTATTCAATTTCCTAAAAATTAAATCCCGATGGCTAACTTTAGGTAGTTGAATTGAAAATATTAAAGAGACACAACAAACATATTTATATTTGGAGGGAAATTTGGAGGACACACACACCCAAGGCATGAGTGTCTTGGACCTATTTTCTAGGATAGTTAGTGTTTGGGGTAATGTATAAGATAAATGCAATTGATTCATGCTTTCATTTCATTGGTAATTGTTAAAAATGGCCATAGAATGCATAATTTAGGAAATTAAATACTCAATTAGGTCCAATAATTTAAGGGGGGGACAAAATAAAGTGAAATTTTCATGGGTGAAAATTTACAAAGATACAATCCAATAGCTAGAAAGTGGTGTTATACTAGGTTTCCATGTAATATGATGGGTTCCACAAGTATATCAAGCTATGTTATGCTAGGAAACTCATAACACACATGGATCCACTAGCAAGCAAGGTGTTTTATGCTAGGTGGCCATGTTAAAAAATCTCTAAACTTGTAGACTAGAAAAGTCCATGTTATGCTATGACTATATAAACCATGCTTTAGGGAGTGCATAAAAATCATCTCAGGTGGTACGCAAAGAACAAAAAAAATCACCTCAAAGGATGCATACAATTTAACATCACAAGGGATGAAAAAATGCTTAGCATCAAAGTGGATGAATTGATAACCACACCTCAGGAGGCATTATAAACAACACCACCACCAAAAGGGGTACATAAATATGTAAAATCTCATAAAATGTGTATTAAATGGATAGGGATATTATGCCCCCCTTTAAATGTTAAGATACTTGCTATGTTAGTATTTTAAGGAAGAAATGGGGAAGATAGGATCCTTGAAAGGAATTCACACCTCCCAACACTAGTTATCCTTGCCACCCAAGTGTAGGGAAAAAGACAAACACACAAGAGACTATCATGTTGCTACAATAAAAGGGAGATATTGTTGCACCTAATATTATATCACCATGAATGACAATGAGAAAAAATATAGAGCTACAAATACCACATAGTTGGGAGAAATGCCATAGAATAAAGATAATTATTGCTTATAAGTATTAGGTGTATCAATACATAGGAGAGAACCACAATCATTAAGTTGTTATATTTTATTACTCAAGGCTTGACATTCATTTATGGAATAACCATGCACTTAATGATATGCACAAAATTATTTATTGCTTAAAAACCTCTTACACATTAGAGGACAAAGAGTAATCCAAAGGTATTTTAGGAGCCTCAATAAAATATACTCTTTCTTACATATAGGATAAGTAGTAGGATACATTAATTTCTCTTGTGAAGAAAATATTTCTTTCTTACCACATGAAGTCATAAATACTGCAGATGATAGAGCATGAGAGGAATATGGGGATGACGATTGGAAACCTAAAGCTTTTTTAGAAAATTATAGTATAGAATTCACTTGATCCTTAACTCCTTGTTTCATGTTTTCATTATATCCATTTTTAGAAGGAATTTTAGATCCAAGATCATAAATATTTTCCAACTCAAATGAAGAAGTATTATCTAAATACTCATGAGAATATATGATTCTTTTGCAAGAACACAAATCGTTTTTAAGTTTAATAAGGTTATTCATCACCCGCACATGAGGGATAGAAGTTAAAGAGCCCCCATCACCATCATTGGGTGATGTTTCTAGATTTTTTTTTCTAGAACAAGATTGAGAAAATGAAAGACAAGACTCCTTAGGATTATATTATGATATTTTTTACTCTCCTACAAAGGAGGGTGTAAAATCTAACCAACCCTAATAATCATCTAATATTTTTTTTATAGATGAAATAAAATCATGATTATCTTCAATGTGTATTGGTTCTACCATTGAAGTTGGGATCAAAGTATTAAGAGAGTTGGAAGTGTTATATTCAACTTCAACTTGTGAATTATAAACTTTTTAATCTGCTCCAACCATATATATCTTGTTATTATATTCATACGTTATCTCACAATGAAGATTAGATAGGAATACTTTCATGGAATGAATCCATGATCTACCTAGGAGAAGATTATATGAAAGAGGTCCTGACATGATATGTATAGGAGTAGGAAAAACAACATGCCCTACCTTAATGGGTATTGTTATCAACCCTCATGGTTTCTTACTAATATTATTAAAGACATGGATATTATAAACACCATTAGGTTCTATAAGATTCTTATAGACACCAGTTTTATCTATAAGATCAATGCTATAGATGTTAAGAGCTAATCCATTATCAATAGGAGTACATATTACCCTGACTTTATTAATGACCACAATTATCATTAAAGCTTCACATTTGTTTCAGATCTCAAGTGAGGTTAATTCATGTTGAGGGAATGTAATATCCAAATTTATCACTTGCATACAATAAAACAAGGTAGCTACATCATTTCGTTTGACAGAAGTTGAGACACCAATCTTTTGTAAAGCCTATTGGAGCATCTTGTGGTATATAGGTGATGGATGAATCAATCCCAAAGAGGAATCTTTGTTGGAGTATTATAAAGTTGCTCAACAAGATCATATTATTTACCAATATGTTAAGGAAGATTAGGTTGGGGTGGGAGATATGGTTGAGGTAATGGGATGGATATTGGTGTTTGTTTTAGTTGCCTATTATTTTTAGTGTTATATATTTGAGAAAGTGCATGGTAAGTTGGTTGCTTCAATACATTTAATTTTACATGATCACTATTGAGTTATTTTACAATGTTTAGGATATGGCCATGGAGTTTTGAAGGTCCTATTAGAACTATAAAATTTGAAAATTTTATAGTTGTCTATACTCATAAATGTTTTCCAAAGAATCCCACATCATGAATATAAAACTTATGTAATTTTCTTTGTCACCATGTTCTAGTCAGTATTAATCATTTGGTCCCATAAAGTTCACTTGACCCCAAGCATTTGAATATATAAAGTCATATCAGCATGAGATAATACAGGTTGTGAATGTCTTACTGACATGATTTCATCTAAGGATTCATATCAGAATGATGCAGTTCATAGTCTCAATGACAAAAGGATCCTATCGGCAAGACAACAATCATCAGGGTGAGTCATATCGAGCACATATGTGTCTTACCGATTGAAGCACAAAGAACTATATCGGCCAGACTTGGGCTATCAGAGTGAAGTCCCGTAGCATCCATCTGGTCTTGCTAATAAAGAGGAGGATTTTGTCGATATGAGTTCAATGTATCCTGCCGACCCCCTATGTCACACCAACAAAATTGCATTTGTAAGGCCTTGGCAATGCATTTTGATCATCAGTGAGACATATTTCATTAGAGAGAGGTATGAGAGTCATGTCGAGTGTTGTTCCCTCGACAAGAAAATAATTATGTCTCAACGATCAGAAAATAGACCAAAGGAAATATCTTAGCGAGATACGAAGTAAGCGAAGGAAAGTCTTCCTGACTTATAAAGTCACAGCGATAGGTTTACATCGATCGGAGTTATAGCGATATACTTGAGATTGAAGGGATAACTCTCAGGGAGACTCATAACGCCAGTGAAACAATGATACATCTTAGCGATATATAATCTATCGATAGCAAAGATACAAGTGAATCAAACTAATTCTTGGGGAGACTCGAAGTGTTAGGGAAACAAAAAGATGTCTTAGTGGATGTTTTAATGAACGTTGGTAAAATCTCTACTAGAAGGATCGCCCAAGATTTGAAATTGTCTCGCTGACAATATTACATGATGTGACAGTGAGAGTTTCGAAAAAAGACCTGCTACACACGTGTTTCAACTAAAACATTAATGGCGCCACGAAGCATAAGTAACTTCATGAACTAACAAAAATTCAATTGAAAACACTATTGCAGAATTGATAATGGAGAAAGCAGAAAGACGAACGAAGAACCAGGGCATTTTTTGACTCAAAAGTTTCAAGCGAAATATAGTAAGCTCTTTGAGCCTTGACTTCTGTAATTTTTGAATTCTGCAATCTGTGAAGAATGGAAGCCACCAATTCAAGAAAATTGAAGGGGAGAAAAGATAGGGAAAGTAGTCATTCTAGAGGGAAAAAATAGAAAACCAAAATTGAGCTAGAGGGCACTGAGCGAAAGCTAAGCCAAGATCTTATCGACCAATTACCTGGCTCTGGACCTAAAGCTAGGTGATCTACACAACTTAGGGAAGAAGTGGATAAACTTGATGAAAAATGTAAGCTCATAGGAGATATTTAGACACCAATAAGAGGCTATGAACTTTTTAGTTTTCAATACAATCGAAGAAATCATTTTGAACCAGTATGTAATCCATGGAAGTTTAATCTAGGAAAGCTAGTCTACCCTAATGTATTTGTTGATGTTGAATTGGTGAGATTGTTGGCTGCTCATTATAATTCAAAACTAAAAGCCATCTGTGACCCATCCAGGAAACCATTGATACATATATCAGAAGATGCAATAGGTGAGGTTTTCAAAATGGAAGGAGTTTGCAATGAGAAAATCATAGGTGAAGAATTAGAAAGGGAATTCGATAGGATGGACACAATTTATAAAGGTTGGAGGTTGCCACTCCACATAACTAAACAAGATGTAAAATTAGTTCCACTAGAGGATAGTGATGGACCCCCCTTCCATGTTGATATTTTTGAACCCTATATGAAGTATAATTATTTCTTGGTAGGCCAAGTATTGGGAATGGAAGTCCCTGAATATATGTCAATCGTGCCTATGATAATTTAAGTAGATATTCAATATCACAACTCTAGACCTTTTGATTATGCCTCATACATTTTTAAGGGGCTTGATTTTGGGTTGATGACAATGAAAAGTGGAGCCTCTATCTTACATCTTAGGAATTATTTGTTGTTGATGCATATGGTGTTGTACTTTGGATAGGAGTTAGGGTTGTTGCCTCAGGAGATGAGAATTTCCCAATTTGATAAGGAAGGTATGTCATTACCTGTTCAATTATGGACTGTTGTTTGGGACAATAGGTTTGCTAATTCTTGTTTCATACATTTTGAGGACTATTTTGTAAAACCATTGTACAAATTCTATAATCATCCATGTGCTTATTCTCTATCTGATGAGATAAAGAGGTTTCTCAATCCTAAAGACTTCAATGGGCCAACTAGTCACAATTGGGGGGACTGGTATTCTTTGGATGATGCTACCATGATTAGGGTTTACCGATTTGAAGATGCCCCATTCATTTTTCCTAAAACAGTCCCGAATAGGATTGCATACTCAGAAATTGTTAGGCAAATGGACTTTTCCAATGTTATAAATATGAGCTCCTTTGGAAAACATGATTTTATGCCCAGTACATTGTGATTTGGAGATTTTACTGTACTAGCTAAGGAAGGGTACAACTTGATCCTTGATAAGTTATTGCAATACAACAAGAAAAGAGGACCACCTAGAAAGAATTTTGATCTAGAAGGGTATATCAATTATGCTAGACAAAAGATAAACTTTGGAGGATATCAACATGTACCATATCAGTTTGATGATATGATCAAGAACCTAGAAGATGAAGAAGAATAAATGGTGGTAGAAAAATATAATCAAGGGTTGCAAGATACAAAGTTGTTATCTTTTGGGGAAGATGCATCTGAGGGTAATGTACCACAAGGTCAATCCAATAAGATGTCAAGACTGAGAACTTAGGATTACACCTGCCCTGCCAGGGAATTAAATGTAGAAGAGAGTATAGATACAGATGCAAGGCACATGGAGTATAAGTCATTTGTAGCAGATAATGAATTTATAAATTCTCTAGAATTCAAAGCATTCTTATATAAACAGAAAGGAAAAGAGATAAGAGAAATGGTTGATAATATTACACCAAGTAATGAAGAATAGCTATTGAATGATCTAAAGATGAGTTTGGACAGGGAGATGGCAAGTATGACCACTGAAAAGGGGAGAAAGATGTTAGAAAGTGTTGGTGTTATGATTTTTCCAGGGTTGGATCTCAATTTTGCATTAATCTTTGATAGTTTTCTTTAGAAAAGATTGTAATGCTACACACAAGCTCAACCCAGAAAAGGTGATAGAAGTATATGCAGGGTCAAAATACAATCTAGATGAAGGGTCATTAATGATTTGGCCTTGTATCCACCTCACAAGAAATCAATTGTTATTGATATTGAGAAGGAATTCGAGCATGTTATGAATTTAAAGGCTAGAAACATTGATACTATGGCAACTACAGAGATTGGAATCAATGTAGCAAAACTGAAAAAAGCTCAAATACAGATGTTAATCAAGGAAAGAGAAATGTACAAAATGAATAATGAGAGGATGTTGAGAGAAAATGACTTCCTGAAATATTTGTTAGGAGTTACAATGAAATCAACCAAGCTACTCACTCATGGTGATAGTTCACAAGCAATAATTAAGAAAAGACAAGCCAGTCTAACAACTTGATTGAATAAGCTCTAGGGAACACACTCACATAACTTTGATACATTGCAAGAACATGAAAGAATGGATGGTAGGATTCTAGAGAAGCTTCAAGAAATAAACCAGAGGGATGCTTCTGATAATGTGGCAATTGAGGCTGCAAATCATCTTATGAATAAGCATCGAGACTTCTTTGAAGAATTGCGAGGGGATGCACAGGGATTAATTAATGCCACCCAAAAAGGGTTGACTAGGTTCTTTGATGATAAAGGAAGATTAAAAGAAATGAATAAGTGGAAAGATGAAAGTGAATTGATATTGCAAGAAATTTTTAAGACAGCTACCACGAAAGATAGAACACTAGATGAAGCATGCGAACTGAATGAAAAGATGGTGAAAATGGAGATCATGATCCAGAATGCATTGGGAGATGTAGATACGAATGGATGTCAGGACTACTTGTACCATTTTTTGAAGACTCGTTTATGGGTTAACAGAGCTTAATTACCCTTTTAAATTTATTGTTGTTTTAACATAAGACATTTTGAAAGGACGTGTCCTTTCGAGAAATTGATGTATAAATATCCATTTTTGGTAGCGAAAAGGAGATAGCAAATAGTGAAGAGGAGAAAGATACAATAGATTACGATGTTTTACAATTATGATACTATGATGCATGTTTGAATTTGTGGAGATATCAATGAAAATATTTTGATGTGGTGGCGTATTTCTAGTATCATTTGTTTGTTGTGTTAATTGAAAGTATTATTGAAGTTGTCTCCCAGGTTGATTTTTTCTAGTTATTTAAACTGATATAACAAGCTTATATTTAGTTTATCAGTGCACACTTGTTGTATCTATATGGTTGGTTAATTGGTTCTTTCAAGAAAAGATTAAGTCTTTTAGTTGATCATAGTAATTAGGGAATCTCATTTGGATCATTAAGAAGAACTTGGTAATTATATTCTTGCATGTTTATACAAGTTATAAACTCAAATTTATATGCCAAGCAATTAGAGTGTCTTCCGAAAAGAGGTTATTTATTTTAGATTTCTCATTTGACTCCGCATACCCAATAGGAACTAGTCTCTATATTTTCACCATTTTAGTTTCACTCAATTTTTACATTTGTTAAATTGAACATATTATATTTTAGCCTTGATATTGCTTATACAATCTATACCAAAATAAAAAAAAAATTATCCACTCCCATTTTCCATTATGGATGAATTATTTTAGTAAACAAACACAAGCCAAGTCTGCCTCATTCATATAGGTATACCCGCGTAGGTCTAGCAGCACCAAAAGAGAAGAAGGTTCAAATCATTTGGCCTTGTTTATTACCCTAAAACATATCAAGAGATTGGCAACCTCTTAAGGTATTTTACCTACATTTTTGAGAGCTAAAAAATTGGTGACTCTACTGGGGAGTCAACTCAAAGTCAGGGCCTTAGTCATAGAGTCAGAAATCTTGTATAGACTCTGCTGGGAATAAGAAACAACAAACACTTTCTCACTTTTAATAAATTGAGTGGCGACTCTGACAAGAACATTGCATCAATTCAATATGAATGGTAGAAGATCCCACTACAAAGGAGGTCCCACAGGCAATAGTGAGTGGCCACAAAAGGATGATAAGGGTAAGAAGATATCTGATGACATGTGCATAAAAAATAAAGACAAATCATCAAGACCACATTGTGTGACATATGACCATTATCATACATGGAGAGATAGTTCAGGAGGAGAACCTTGTACCCCTGAAGAAAAAATAAATAATTTTATAATCCTCAAAAATAAGAAAAATTCAATGCTAAACTTGAAGCTAAAGGAATCAAATATCAACAAGAAAACGATCAGAGAATGGAGGGTAACCAAAATGAGTTCATAGATAATGTAACCCCTATTGGTTCCGTTTTACAATGTAACTAGGTTTTCCTTCTAATATACCTATGGAATTTCTAATTCCAATCAAGGGCATCTCGAAGGACCTGGACCAACTAACGAGGACTTTAAAAAGCCTCCTACACTTCAGGCTCTACAAGGCCCAGGAGGGTGATCCCTTAATGTGTTTACAACCTCTGCACCATTATTATAAACAACATTAAAAATAACAGATAATCTCACTAAGTAGCTCAACACGATAGGATAATATCGAATAGAATTGGCTATTCATTGACTATATCAACTATCTAGAGCATGAGATAGCTACAACACAATCCACATCATAAGATAGTCATTGATTTGCAATTTGTAGCAAGCTCTAGGAAAAGACAAACAATTATTGAACTACACGAATAAGTACAACTTAGATCAGTGCCATATATCCATTGCAGGAGTCAAATTCATAAGCATCTAAGGGTATATGACAAGTTTAACACATAACATATAAAATCCTTGATGACATTGCATTGTAATCTCATCAATATGTATTATAACTCAATACTACTTATCAAATCCTTATACAAGAAACATCTACCTACAAACCCATTCAAGCATTTTAATTAATTCCTTGAATTAAAGCTAAAATAGAATCATACACACCTCAATAGTGAGATGGATAAAACAACCCTTAGTTATTTTATTCAAAGTTTAGATATGCATGTACAATGGAGAGACATGAGCTTGAATTTATCATTTCAGCTCAAATGCTAGTACTGTTATACAACATTAGATCCCCATGAACTTAAAACCTATTACAGAATGACTCAAAACTTAAATTGCATTTCTCTCTAAAACCACCAAACTTTACAATTTTCTCTGCAACTTCACCTAGACTCGACAAAAATTATCTAACTTGCTAACCCATACTTCTGGCTTTGAAATCCTTCTTATAGAAAATGAAGGAAACCATCGGGCCAAAAAGTACACATGTTACCAACCAATTGGAGCACCTGGTGATATTCCAAAATTTGTTACAACATCCATCACCTTGGAGAATATTCTTGTTCATCATGTCAACTGAGGAAAGTTGATGCAACAACAAAAATCATAAGAATTCTACACCAAGACCGCCACCAAAGAAAAAATAGAAACCGTTGTAACTGCATCATCTAATTTGCCACTTGCTAGTAATCCATTCTTTTACTCTTCCTCAGTCAAATATTTAGTTACCCAATTCTATTATTCTTCATCGGTCAGCCAGTCAAAATTAATTACCTCATTCACAATGGAGCTATAAGGTGTGTATTTTACTGCTACCTAATTTGCATCCCTTTCAAAAGATTCCAAAAATGAGCTGGTACTAATAATCTTATCCATACAACTCACCAACAAATCATAATCTGAATCATAAAAAAATAATTTAATTTGATCATTGATGACCTCACTTGCTTGATCCTACCATTGTTGGAGTGACCTGATTTTCCCCTACTCATCAATTATATCGGGTAACAATATGTTACCCCAATCTTTGAAATTCTTCACCAACTCCCTAATCTTCCTACTCAAATCATCTGGTAGGGTCTGAAAACCTTGCAATGACTTAACTAATACTTGAGTAGGCTTTAATGATTGGGGCCTATTATTTGTATCAAACCTTGAGGCATTATACATGACATCAAAATCACTGGCCCTAGGGATCCAATTTTCAATCAATGGTATCACTACCTCCTGATCCCCATCAATATTCTTTATTGTGTCTAACAGCAAAGAATATAAAGAATGTATAGATAGCAATTTAATATTAACCTTTTCATTTAAATTCCTCAAGAAAATAGTAACAATCTCCCTTTTCTTTAAAAGAGATCCCTCCTCACTTACCTTTAATGGTGTTTACAATTCCTCAATTATTTGCATGAATTGCTTCTTTGTAGGATCAAAAGAGCACTCTGTTTCTTCATCAATTTCCTGTAAAGAAGGGGTGAGGGAAAGATTATGACTGGGAGACCCTGGTGTGGAAACAATTGGAGAAACAGGAGGCACTGACCCTACCATGGAAGGTAATGTACTAGTTCCTGGAGCACTTGATGTCTCCCCAATCTATTTATACCTAAACCTTTCCAACTCAGTCTACAACTCAAATTTTTTTTTGTTGCATCTTGTTGTATTCCTCAATCAAAAGGTTATACTTCTCCATTAGGCTTTTATTTTGAGCCTCCTCCCTTTCATCAGTCTTTTGGGCCAATTTGGCCACATTCACAGTCAAATTAGTGGCCTCAATGGTTGAAGTCTATGAAGCTCTCTTTATTATTAATCCTCCTCTGAAATTTGGATTACTATTAGAAACATCTGGTTTTCTCCCTTGTGGGGCCAATGCCCAAATTTCCAAGGTTCATACTCTTCACTGAAAGCAGAGTCTTCAAGTGTTTCCTTGACTTCTTCTTTGGAGTCTTGCAAGGGATGCTTGGACTCTAGAATAGAATTAAATGCTACAACATCTGCAATGTCCCATTTAGGCATAATCAATACACCAGCCCGACTCACCAGTTTCCTTCCTTCTTCAGGAGTGATATTCTTGAAGTCTTCCATTAATTTATCTTTTACCTCCTCATCATTCTCCTGGTCTGACCTATCAAGTCTTAATTCCCTTCTCTTCTTACATTTATCTTGATATTCTTCAAATTTCATCCTCCATACCAATTGTAAGAATACAAGAGTTTTTACAAATGTATTGTCTTCTAGAAACTCCTTACATTCTTCCATTCTTGCATCTTGTACACTTTTTCCTTTCATATCTAAATCAGATAAAAGCAATTCAGCTGGCCTGGGAGGGGAAGGCATACCAACCTGCATGTCCTGATTAGTAACAATAATTTCATCCATCAGGTCCTCTTTTGATTGATTGATCCTTTGTCTTTTAAGGATTGGCTCAGATGGTGGTGATGAGGGACTATCTTCTGGTGATGATTCTAAATCAATGATTTTAATTGCCCTAGGAACTTTGAATTTTGGACCTAGTTGTGAAGGCAACTTCATAATTTTCTTTCCTTTTCTGTCCACTTCTTCTTCATCACTGCTATTATCCTTTTTCCTCCTATAAATGGGTCACCTTTCTATAGGCTGATATGTTGGACTTGTTTCAATTGGTCTAGCACCTTGTTCTTGTACACCAAGACTCAGTTCTAAGTTTACCTTTTTGGTTCTCAAAGTGTCCATAATCTCTTTGAAGTTCTTCATTAGAAAATCAATTTTCTTATGGTATGGACTGAACTCCAACAATGAATCATACTTGGGATCCATTTTGTGCACAATATCTAATAGATTATCATAAGCTATCCATTTCTCCTTTTTCAACTCCTACTTATTTAGGTTGAACGCATTTCTAATCAAATCCTCAAGAAAGTTGAACTCATGCACAAACTTGCCAGCCTTTATTATTTTTTTGAAAAGAGCAAAGAAACCTTCAGGATCATGCTGCCACTTTGGACCACACCTCAAATGGTAATCATCAAAGAATTTCTTAAAATGCATCCAGCCTCCCTTTGAAAAGGAAAAATCATACACCACTATATAATCAGGGAAAAATGTTCCCTTACCTCTTCCAGTGAGGTTGTCCTCATGAATAAAACCTATTTGCCACATAACTTCTGCAAACCCCACTCTTGGTGGCACATTGTATGGTAGTATATGAGGGCCTCCCTGAAAACCATATACCCTCAAAATAGTGTTGACTGGGTATGGGATAATGCCACCCCAGTTATGGCAAACTTTTAATTCAAGCTTCCTCCCCTTTGGCCTGAGGAAATCATGTAATTCCTCAAGGATCCTAGGTACATTCACCATTAGTCTAGCCCTTAATTTGGAAGCAAAGAAATTATCAAATTGCACATAACTGGTGCTTTCCTTATTGCAAGATAAATCTGCAGCCCATATCTGTATTGGAAATCTTTCTCCATCAACCGATTGCCTTAATTTCATCCTTTCAAAGAAGAAATCAACATTCTTGAACAAGAACATATGCATCAGCATAGAATACCAAAATAATTGAGTGTTGGTATCATTTTTCTACAACTTTGACAACCCTTCATGTATCCTCTCAGCCAAGAAAGAAGCAAAGTCATATGTCACAGAGAATTTAGGGTGTTGTATTTTCACCCCCATGAACATGTATGCAATGGGCATCATCGTGCCAGGACTAAAACCCAAAGTATTACACAATGAATAGAAAGTGGCTAGGAAATGATTTGCAAAATAATTTAATCTGAAAGGTTCCTAGTCACTGGGGCTGATATGAAATCTTGAACCTCCTGCCCTAGCCAGATGAGGTGGAAGTAACTTAGCTCTAAAAAGAGACTTCAACTTTGCATATTTCTGCTTCATTTCCTCAAGATTGATAGGAACCAAGTCCTCACTCAGTTCACTCAAGTCAAAAATCTATTGGATATCATCTTTATTAACACTCAACAGAACCTTTCCATCATTATCCCTTATTACTCGTGTGACTGGGTCATATCTTGCAGCCACTGCCCTAAGCAAGTCTACATCAGGGAACACATTTGGTACCACTAGCTTTCCCAAATCATACATCCAACTATTTGAAAAGGGGTGAGGCAAATTCCTCTGTCCATACCATAATCTGAACATTTCCAATCATGTGAGAGGAACCCTAACATCAGCTATGTTAGAGCAATTGTATACTAACCCTTCCCCTAGGATTTTCCCTCACATCAGAACCAATCCCTTCTTTCTATCATTCGTTGACAAGGGCAACTGATCCAGGAAATCATTGTATAGGTTTCTTTTCAAATAGTCAATTTGGCCATAATGTTGCTTGGGTGGTGCCATCTTGGACAAACTAAGGCCTCTTTACAATGTTACACTTCAAATAGCTAATACTAACTAGAGATAGAAAATTACAGAACAAAATACTACAATTTCTCACAAGTTTAATTAAACTATAGCCCTAACACATTTATCAACAAGTTCAATGACAAGCATAGCAAATATTTTCCCAAATTCAAGTGCAGAATGACTAGGAGGCACATAAATTAACTCATGGCTTTGTTCGCAAAAATCCCAAATTCTCGCTGCAGAGAATCGCAATTTCGCCTTCAGCTCTGAAACTACTCCGCAAAATACTTGAATGCTTTGTAATACAAATAAAGTAGTAGAATTGATTTTATTTTGATCAAATTGTACTAGTAAGTGTCTCATCCACCATTAAAGCTCACTTGCGCATTGCACGAACAACTCCAACCATATTTGATACAGATTTAAATTTGAGTCATCAATCTCTTAGTTAGATCAAATCATCAAATGACCACCTTCAAAACAAGGTAACTTAATCACCAATGCGGCAATAAGGGGCCCACCATACCATACACTACCAAAGTAGTCCATGTCGCAAGCCACCCGCAATATCGCGATTAGTAAAGATCCTGCAACTTTCGATCACGCGATGGTGGGCAACTGTAGATCTTGAGCATCATTGATCTTGTTCATTCGACATAGTCACCAGCCTCATCAGCAACCATTGAGCAGCTGTCCCACCAAGATTATAATAGATCTGTCGATTTAAAACACGTGCACCTTAAGAGCAGTTTAGTAACCTTCCTTCTAATGTATTTAAAGCCGGATTAATTTCCTTTATGCTTTTGACCTCATCAGATGAGACACGTGGCACCCACCTATGATATCTCAATCAATAACAACCTTGTAACTCTCGATCATGCGATGGCGGGAAACCGTTGATATCTGACAATAATTGATCGACGACACACAAACCTATCTCCTTTGGCCATGCCAAAAAAGGACATGTGGTGCTCTCCTATGATATAGTGATCAATAAAGATCTTCCAATTCTCAATCATGCAATGGTTGGCAACCATTGATATCTGCAGGAAATTGATCAATGGTAGCGCGAATTTCATCTTTCTTGCAAAACAAAACATTTATTAAAAGGACAAGGGGACATCACTAGGCCAACGATAAACAATGACATAAGTTGTTTTTAAATGATGCAACATGGGGCCAACCAAGGCCTAGGAAAATAAAACCCATGGAGGAAATAAAATTTAAGACCAAAGGGACCAAGCCTAGATGAAATGATAAGACATAATATGTTTTAAAACCCCTCAAAAATTAATATCGAAATAGATCCCAACCAAGGCATAAAATAAACACAAGGGCTTTACATGTAGGCAAAGCTAAAACCCCAACCCTAAGAAATTTCCAACACCATGAAAGACCAGTGACATAAGGCAGGGTAGGAATGGAACATAACGAGAAAAAATTTATGAAGTTCCATCAACCCTTCAAGAAAATTATGAGTTCTTGACTCACAAAGAAATAGAAAAATAGTTGGAGTTTCATAAACAAGAAGTAGAAAGAGCAAAAGCAGAACATGAACAAAAGAAGCTCCAAATGATAAAGGCAATCCAAGACTTCAAATTGCAGAAAGCCCAAATTGATGCTCAGATAACTAGTCTTTCAAAGTATATACCACATCATAGGCAGGGAAATAATAGTGCAGGGCCTTCAGATCCATCGAAGGCTACTCAAAATCAGATAGGAAATAAATACAAGTAGCCAAACCATCCACCGCATATTTCCTCACAATATACAAATACACAACCACCTCATGGTCAACATTATGTGCCACATCCTCATACATAATACAATAATCTTTTGTACCAGTATCAACACCCACCTAACCCTTCCCCTCAGCAATACACGACAATGATCAGACAATTTGATTTAACAGGGTTTCAATTGTACCCTTACCCTATGGATGGTAGTTGGAGAAGTCTTGTTCCTAAGTTTACAGGGAGTTTTAATGTGTTCATCCAAGATTTGGATATGCCTTATGAGGATTTACATATGAGGTTATTCATGATGTTCCTCATTGAAGAAGCTAGGGATTGATTCAATAGCCTACCAATAGCTTCTATTAATTCTATCCAAGAATTTCAGGATCGATTTCTCGAGCAATATGGGAATCTAAGTGCACCATATTGTGCTTTCCATGAGTTAGTAAAGATTCAAAAATATCAGAACGAGTCAATTTATGATTTTAACTGAAGATTCAATAAACTACTGAATAAGATACCACTTGGGTCAAAATTGACAGACCCAACAGCATTGAGTGTTCATTTGCAAGAATTCAATCCAAAAATAGGGTATGAACTAAGGAATAGGTTTCCAAGAGATTTGGTTGAAGCCCAAAAGATAGCACTAACCATTGAAAACAATAAGAAAGTTGTTGGGATGATCAGTAAGAGAGACAATCCTACGGTTCCTCAACAATTCAATAATTATCATACAAACGGGAGAACACATATAGAAATGAGAGGCCTAGGTTACATGACATGCCTTACAGTAGAAATTGGAAGGATGGAACACCTGTGATAGATAGACCTAAGAACAAAGAAACACCTGATCCATTAAGGAAAAAGGGAGTGTATATGGTCAATAATAGTTGTTGGTGTGAAGGTTGTGATAGGCTACATTCCCTAGATCACTGTGTTGTAGCCCAAAAAATGCAGGAAGAAGGAATGTTAGTGGGTAATAGTGGAGAGGATCACATAGTATATTTGACTTCAAATACTTTTCACCCTGTTGAGGATACATACTCATCTTCAGAAGATGAAGGCTATGAGTACAATGTTTCAAATCAAAGGTGCAATGTCCACATGGCTGAACAACAAGTCTTTTTTGATTTTGAAGAAAATCATGAAGAACAACACCTTGTTGAGGTGCCTGCTCAATGCAATATGAGGAGACCCACTGAAGAGGAAATAAAGAGGTTAACCATTGCTACAATTGAAAAAGAAAAGAGAAAGTATTGGCTAAGAAATGGGAAAGTGAATGAAAAATAAGGTGTCCCCAGGGGAATATTTATGAAAGATAGAGAGGAAACACAAGGATTTTTGAAGAAAACAAAAAATAAGCAACATGATAAGAATGAATAGAAGCTTGTTCAAAAGGAGGAAGATAAAGAGTTATACAAAGAAAATTAGAAGACTGATCAATTGAATAAAAAGGAAAAGGAAGAAGGAAAAGGAGAGACATTAGAGAAAAATAAAATGATGAAGGCAGAGGGTTCCTCTTTTGATTTCACTCAGGCTTTATCTTAGGTAAAAATGTCTATCCCATTGCTTGAGATGATGAAAATTAAGGAATATAGGGATAATGCTATTCAATTGATATTAAATGGAAATGAGAAAAATACAAGTTCTAAAATTAAGACAGCCACTAAAATGGTTAATAAGCAAGAGAAGGTAAGCATCCCAGAAGTTTTCCTAAATGATGTATTCATAAATCCCCCACAAGTTGATCCATTTTTCACCACATTGCTTATAAACAACAAACTATTAAGGAATTGCATGATAGAATCTAGTGCCACTATCAATATTATGCCAGTTGGACTTATGAAATAGCTTGGCATGTGGGTGGATACTAATGGAGGGAAGTGCTATGCAATGGATAGAAGGCATGTTCCAATAGTTGGTGTTATGAAAGATGTTGAATTCAAACTAGCTGATTATCCTCAGGTGTCCTATAATATAGATATAACAGTAATTGATACCCCTCCTCAGTTTGGGATGCTTCTACCAAGATAGTGGATGGAAGCGATTGGTGGAAATGTCCAATTTGATTTTTCTTATGCAACAATTCCAGTGAATGGTCAGGAAGTTAAGTTGTACAGGGACCCAAGGATAAACCAAATTGTAGATTGTGTACCTCAAGATCAAGTCAATTATTTTTGTGATGTGGATCTTGGGAATTTTAAGATAGAACTAGCCTAGCCGAAATTAGTCAATGTTGATCCAATTGATAAGCATGTTGCAAAAAACTATGATGGTGTGTGGAAAATGTACTTTGATGGAGCCTGTAGCCAAGAAGGTAATGGAGCAGGAATTGTATTTGTTTCACCTAAAGGAGATACATTTAAATATTGATTTTTGATGGCATTTGAATGTACAAACAACATGGCAGAGTATGAAGCTTTATTAATAGGTTTGAAAATAGCTGTAAAAAATAAGATCATGCTGCTAGCTGTTCTAGGAGATTCTAAATTAGTTGTTTCTCAAGTTAAATCAAAATATGTAGCAAAAAACAAGAGACTGGAGCAATTTAGGAATGTTGTATGGGATACAATTGAGTTGTTTGATGCTTTCTCCATTGAGTGGATAGATAGGTCGAAAAACATAATGGCATACTTTTTAGCCAATGTAGCACTAAGAAGAGATGAAATTACACTGGCTAGAGTGTCTCAAATTGAGTTCAAAATAAGACCCACTGTGCCTGACAATATATACAATTGACAAGTTTTTAATGATGATACTGACCTTGAAATTTCTTCACTATATAGATCAATATGAAGCTCAAGAAATTGACTTCAATGCCTTTGTAGAAGAAGTAGATGGAAAGATGGTATTCGGGAAGGAGATCTTACAACTTAAAATTAATAAGCTTCCCAAAGTGCTAGTAGCATTAGAGAGAGTATATGATGGAAATGATTGGTCCCTCATGAAGCAGACACCAGTCAAGAGGGAGGATATTGAAGAGGTCAATTTAGGGACTGAGCTGGCACCAAGAAAAGTGTATATAGGGAAGAAAATAAGCCCAACAATTCAAAGAATGTTGATTGCATTATTGAGAAAATATAAACATGTGTTTGCATGGTCTTATGAAGATCTGAAAGCATATAGGCAGGATTTGTTCCAAAATGAAATCCCGTAGAAACTAGATGCAAATCCATTTAGGAAAAAGAAAAGACCCATTAACCCAACATTGGAACCAAAAATGTGGGAGGAATTGGCTAAGCTTAAAGATGGGAGTATCATCAAACCAATTAGGCATTAAACATGGGTTTCAAACCTAGTTCCGATAAGGAAGAAAAATGGGGATATCAGATTATGTGTGGATTTCAGAAATCTAAATGTAGCATCCCTCAAGGATAATTACCCTTTACCTAATATGGAAGCTATACTACATAAAGTGATAGGGTGTAAGTTGTTATCTATGATGGATGGGTTTTCTAGTTACAATGAGGTCAAATTCAAAGAATCTGAGCAATATAAGATAACTTTTACAACCCCATAGGGGACATATGTTTATGTGAGAACGCCATTTGGTCTCAAAAATGTAGGAGAAACCTTTCAAAGAGCTATGGATGTAGCATTTGTAGACTTGATTAATGCTATAATGGTGGTATATAAAGATGAACTTACTGCTTATTCAAAAAGGGTTGAAGATCATGTAGAACATCTGGAAAAAATATTTATTAAAGCTTTAGAATATGGTATTAGTTTGAACATTAAAAAATTTCATTTTGTAGTCACAGAGGGAAAAATCTTAGGACATATTGTGTCAAAGGAGGGAATTAAAATAGATCCTAAAAGGGTTGAGGCCATAGATAAAGTCCCTATTCCTAAAATTGTCAAGGCCATCCAGTCATTTTTTGGAAAGATCAACCTTGTCAAGAGATTTGTGTCTAATTTTGTTGAAATTGTTAAGCCCATATCAAAAATGTTAAGGAAGGGACAAAAAGTAGATTGGACTGCAAAAGCATTAGAATCTTTTATATCAATCAAAAAGGCCATCAAGGAAGCCCTTGTCCTTAAATCTCTAAATTTTTCAAAACCATTTCAAATATTTTCATTTGCTTCGTTGCACACTATAGTTGTTGTTATGTTATAGAAGAATGAGGAAGGTCATGAGCAACCTGTTTCTTTTTGCAGCAAGTCATTGCAAGGGTCAGAATTGAAATATGATATAATGGAAAAGCAAGCATTTGCATTGGTGAAAGCCATAAAGGCTTTTAGACCGTATCTTGTTGGAGCTAAGGTGATTGCTTATGTCCCTCATGTAGCTGTTAAAGATATCTTGACGTAGTTAGAAGTAAAAGGAAAGAGATGCAGATGGATTAATAAAATTCAAGAATTTGATATGGAAATACAAATCACTAAATTAGTGAGTGGTCAGGGTTTGGCTAGGTTAATGGTAGAAAAAAATATTGAAGAAAATCAAATTTGTAATATAGAAGAAGAAAAAAATACAATTGTGAGTATTGAGCATACTCCTTGGTATGCAGACATCATGTATTACCTTAGATACATGAAGTGCCCTAAAGGACTAAGTGATAATCAAAGAAGAATTTTCAAGCTAGAAGCATCTAAATATGTGTTCATGGAAGGTGATTTGTTTTGGAAGAACGGGGATGGGATGTTATTATGTCTAGATGAGTCACAAGCTAAGCATGTCTTAAAATAGATGCATGAAGGGGTCTATGGAGGCCATTATTCTACAAAGACAACTACACATAAGATTCTCAGGGCAGGTTATTACTTGCCAAAATTATTTAATGATTCCTTTTTATACGTAAGAAGATGTGAGGCATGCCAGAAGTTCTCGAGGGAAATGAAGTATCAGGGAGCTTTACCACTTAGACCCTTGCAAGTCGAAGCCCCTTTTCATCAGTGGGGGATTGATTTTATTGGGGAGATACAAGAGAAATCAAGTGGAGGACATAAGTGGATACTGGTAGCTACTGATTACTTCACCAAATGGGTAGAGGCAGTCCCAAGCAAGCAAGCAACAAGTAAAGTTGTGATCAATTTTTTAATGGATAACATTATTACTAGATTTGGTACACCATTAAGATTGATTATAGATAATGGGATGTGTTTCAGATCTGATGAGTTCAAAATTTTTTGCAGTACATATGGAATTACTATCTCTTATGCAACTCCTTACCATCCACAAGCTAATGGTCAAGTGGAGTCCAACAACAAAAGTATTCTAAAAATCATAAGGAGAATGCTAGGTGGGAATAAAAAGGCTTGGGATTCAAAATTGAAAATAGTTGTGTGGGATGATAGGATTCCTTTACAAAAAGGAAATTGGAAAATCCCCATTTGAATTAGTGTATGGAACACAAGCTAGGATTCCTTTACAAAAATTGTTACCAGCTTATAAATTTATCCTTCAGGAAGATATAGACATTCCTGAACCAATGGAGGAAAGAATGGAGTAGCTGGCTAAACTTGATGAGATAAGAAGAGTAGCTCAAAACTAGAATGTGAAGTTGCAAGCACAAATGAAGTATTTATTTGATAGAAAAGAAAAAGATAGAAAATTTGAAGAGAATGATCTGGTACTGATGTGGAATGCAAGGTGTCAGGAGAAGGGAAAGCATGGGAAATTTTAAGCCTTGTGGCTAGGACCCTTTGTTGTTGTTGGTAAAGGAGGTGGAGACTCATATTATTTAGAAAAAATGACTAGTGAAGAACAGGAGTTGCCTGTACATGTGCAATTTTTAAAGCTTTTTTTCTCTTGAAGAATATAGAGGATTAATGGTTTCCAATGCATGGAAAAATCTTCACAAATCCTCTTATAATTTTCTCCATGCATAGTAGTTTAGGAAATAAAAGGAACAAGAATTTCCAGTACATGGACAGTCCTGAAATTCCTTCATTTAAAATAAATTCTTTCCAGGTACAGTAGTATAGGATCATTTTCATCTCCCCTTCTTTTCATTTCATCCTTCTCATTAATCCATAACCCTAAAAGTTTGGTCTGCTCATCTAGAGATTTGAATCATTGCAATGATCTCACAATCATTCATCCCCAGACGAAGCCACTGTTAGAACTGTAAAATTTGAAAATTTTATAGTTGTCTATACTCATTAAATTTTTCCAAAGAAGCCCATATCATGAATATAAAATTGATGTAATTTTCTTTCTCGCCATGTTCTAGTCAGTATTTATCATTTGGTTTCATAAATTTTACCTGACCCCAAGCATTTGAATATATAAAGTCATATCGGCATGAGATGATACAAGTCTTCCCGACCCATAATTTATTTTACACTAACACATATTTTTTTAGTGCATCAGTAAGAGCTCATGAATTTCTTACCAATATGAGTTCATCTGAGGATTCATATCAGAATGATGCAGTTCATAGTCTCAACAAAAAAAGGATCCTATCGACAAGACAATAGTCATCGGGGTGAGTCATATCGAGCATATATGTGTCTTACCGATCGAAGCACAAAGAACTATATCAGCTAGACTTGGGCCATCAGAGTGAAGTCCCGTAGCATCCATCTGGTCTTGTTGATAGAGCGAAGGAGGATTTTGTCGATATGAGTTCAATGAATCTTGCTGACCCCATATGTCACACCGACAAAATTGCATTTGTAAGGCCTTGGCGATATGTTTTGATCATCGACGAGACAAATTTCATCGAAGAGAGGTATGAGAGTCATGCCGAGTGTTATTCCATTGGCAAGAAAATAATTATGTCTCAACGATAAAAAAAAAACCAAAGGAAATATCTCAGCAAGATACGAAGTAAGCAGATGAACGTCTACCCGACTTATAAAGTCACAGCAATAGGTTTGCATCGGTGGGAGTTATAGAAATATACTTGAGATTGAAGGGATAACTCTCGGGGAGACTCATAACACCGGTGAAACTACGAGAAATCTTAGCAATATATGATCTATCGATAGCAAAGATACAAGTGAATCAAAATAATTCTCGGGGAGACTCGAAGTGTCAAGAAAACTACAACATGTCTTAGCAGATTTTTTCATGAATGTTGGTAAAATCCCTAATAGAAGGATCGCCTAAGATTTGAAAATGTCTCGCTGACAATATTACATGATGTGACAGTGAAAGTTTCGAAAAAAGACCTACTACACTCCTATTTCAGCTAAAACATTAATGGCACCATGAAGCATAAGTAACTTCATGAATTAAGCAAAATTCAATTGAAAACACTATTGCAGAATTGATAGCAGAGAAAGTAGAAGGACGAACGAAGAACTAGGGCATTTTTCGACTCAAAAGTTTCAAGCGAAGTACAATAAGCTCTTTGCACCTTGAATTCTATAATTTTTGACTTCTGCAATTTGTGAAGAATGGAAGCCAATAGTTCAGGAAAATTGAAGGTGAGAAAACATGGGGAAAGTAGTCAGTCTAGAGGGAAAAAATAGAAAACCGAAATTGAGGCAGAGGGCACTGAGTGAAATCTAAGCCAAGATCTTATCAACCAATTACCTAGCTCTAGACCTAAAGCCAGACAATTTGCACAACTTAGGGAAGAAGTGGATAAACTAGATGACAAATGTAAGCTCATAGGAGATATTTGGACACCAATAAGAGGCTATGAACTTTTTAGTTTTCATTACTATTGGAGAAATCGTTTTGAACCAGTATGTAATCCATGGAGGTTTAATCTTCAAAAGTTGGTCTGCCCTAATGTATTTATCAATGTTGAATTGGTGAGATTGTTCGCAGCTCATTATAACTCAAAACTCAAAGCCATCTATGACCCATCTGGCAAACCATTGATACATATATCAGAAGATGCAATAGGTGAGGTTTTCAAATTGGAAGGGGTTTGCAATGAGAAAATCATATGTGAAGAATTAGAAAGGGAATTTGGGAGGATGGATACAATTTATATAGGTTGGAGGTTGCCACTGCACAGAATTAAACAAGATGGGAAATCAGTTCCACTAGAGGATAGTGATGGACCCCCCTTCCATGTTGATCTTTTTGAACCCCATATGAAGTATACTTATTTCTTGGTAGGCCAAGTATTGGGAATGGAAGTCCCTGAATATATTTCAATCGCTCTTATGATAATTTCAGCAGATATTCAGTATCACAACTCTAGACCTTTTGATTATGCCTCATACATTTTTAAGGGGCTCGATTTTGGGTTGATGACAGTGAAAAGTGGACCCTCTATCTTATATCTTAGGCATTATTCGTTGTTGATGCATATAGTGTTGTATTTTGGATAGAAGTTAGGGTTGTGGCCTTAGGAGATGATAATTTCCCAAATTGATAAGGAAAGTATGTCATTACTTGTTCAATTATGAACTATTGTTTGGGACAACAGGTTTGTTAATTCTTGTTTCATACATTTTAAGGAGTATTTTGTAAAACCATTGTACAAATTCTATAATCATCCATGTGCTTATTCTCTATCTGATGAGATAAAGAGGTTTCTCATTCCTAAAGACTTCAATGGGCCAATTAGTCACAATTGGGGGGATTCGTATTGTTTGGATGATGCTACCATGATTAGGGTTTATGGATTTGAAGATGCCACATTCATTTTTCCTAAAACAGTCCCAGAGAGGATTGCATACTCAGAAATTGTTAGGAAAATGGAGTTTTCCAATGTTATGAATTTGAGATCCTTTGGAAAATAGGATTTTATTCCCAGTACATTGGGCTTTGGAGATTTTACTATACTAGCTAAGGAAGGGTACAGCTTGATCCTTGATAAGTTATTGCAATACAACATGAAAAGAGGACCACCTAGAAAAAAATTTGATCTAGAAGGGTATATCAATTCTGCTAGACAAAAGATAAACTTTGGAGGATATCAACCTCTATCAATTTGATGATATGATCAAACCTGGAAGCTGAAGAAGAAGAAATGGTGGTAGAAAAGTATAATCAAGGGTTCCAAGATATAGAGTTGTTATCATCTGAGCAAGAGGCATCTGAGGTAATGTGCCATAAGGTCAATCCAATAAGATGTCAAGATTGAGAACTCAGGATTACACCTTCCCTGCCAGGGAATTAAATGTAGAAGAGGGTATAGATACAGATGCAAGGCACGTGGAGTATAAGTCATTTGTAGTAGATTATTAATTTATAAATTCTCTAGAATTCAAATCATTCTTATATAAACAAAATGGAAAAGAGATAATAGAAATGGTTGATAATGTTACACCAAGTAATGAAGAATAGTTATTGAATGATCTAAAGATGAGTGTGGACAGAGAGATGGTGGGTATGACCCCTAAAAAAGGGAGGAAGATGTTAGAAGGTGCTAGTGTTATTATTTTTCCAGGGTTGGATCTCAATTCTACATTAATCTTTGATAGTTTTCTAAAAGATAGTAATGCTACACACAAGCTGAGCCAAGAAAAGGTGAAAAAATTATATGCAGGGTCAAAATACAATCTAGATGAAGGTTCATTAATGATTTGGGCCTTGTATCCACCTCACAGGAAATCAGTTGTTATTGATACTGAGAAGGAATTCGGGCATGTTATGAATTTAAAGGTTGGAGAGGCTGATCCTGTGGCAACTTCAGAGATTGGAATCAATGTAGCAAAACTAAACAAAGCTCAAATACAAATGTTAATCAAGGAAAGAGAAATGTACAAAATGAATAATGAGAGGATGTTGAGAGCAAATAACTGCTTGAAAGATTTGTTAGGAGTTACAATGAAATCAACCAAGCTTCTCACTCATGGTGAAATTTCACAAGCAATAGATCATTGGGAAGGATCAAGTGCATACTCTCAAGGAAAATATGATGCACTTGTAGCAATAATTAAGAAAAGACAAGCCAGTCTAACAACTTGGTTGAATAAGCTCTGGGGAACACACTCACATAACTTTGCTACATTGCAACAACATGAAAGAATGGATTGTAGGATTCTCGAGAAGCTTCAAGAAATAAACCAGAGGGATTTTTCTAATAATGTGGTGATTGAGGCTGTGAATCATCTTATGAATAAGCACTGAGACTTCTTTGAAGAATTGGGAGGGGATGCGTAGGGATTAATTAATGCCACCAAAAAAGGGTTGACTGTGTTCTTTGATGATAAAGGAAGATTAAAAGAAATGACTAAGTGGAAAGATGAAAGTGAATTAATATTGCAAGAAATTCTAAAGACAACTACCATGAAAGATACAACATTGGATGAAGCTTGCGAACATAATTAAAAGATGGTGAAAATGGAGATCATGATCCAGAATGCATTGGGAGATGTAGATACGCATGAGCGTTGGGACTACTTTGACCATTTGTCGAAGACTCATTTATGGCTTAACAGAGATTAATTACCCTTTTAAATTTATTGTTGTTTTAACATAAGACATTTTGAAAGGATGTGTCCTTTCAAGCAATTGATGTATAAATATCCATTTTTGGTTGTGAAAAGCAGATAGTGAATAGTGAATATGAGAAAGATACAATAGATTACAATGTTTTACAATTATGAGACTATGATGCATGTTTGAAACTATGGAGATATCAATGAAAATCTTTTGATGTGGTGGCATATTTCTGGTATCATTTGTTTGTTGTGTTAATTGAAAGTAATACTGAAGTTGTCTCCAAGGTTGATGTTTTGTAGTTATTTAAACTGATATAACAATCTTATATTTAGTTTATTGGTGCACACTTGTTGTATCTATATGGTTGATTAATTGGTTCTTTCAAGAAAAGATTAAATCCTTTTAGTTGAGCATAGTAATTAGGGAATCTCATTTGGATCATTAAGAAGAACTTGGTAATTATATTCTTGCATGTTTATACAAGTTATAAACTCAAATTTATATGCTGAACAATTAGAGTATCTACCAGAAAGAGGTTATTCATTTTAGATTTCTCATTTGACTCTGCATAACCAATAAGGCACTAGTCTCTATATTTTCACCATTTTAGTTTCACTCATTTTTTACATTTGTTAAATTGAACATATTATATTTTAGCCTTGATATTGCTTATACAATCTATACCAAAATAAAATTTATTTATCTAGTCCTATTTTCCATTGTGGATGAATTATTTTAGGAAACAAACACAAGCCAAGTCTGCCTCATTCATATAGGTATACCCGCCTAGGTCTAGCAGCACCAAAAGAGAAGAAGGTTCAAATCATTTGGCCTTGTCTGTTACCCTGAAACATATCAAGAGATTGGAAACCTCTTGAGGTATTTTACCTACGTTTTTGAGAGCTAACAGGTCCTATAATGAGAGGTGATTTAAGAGGTCCAATAATATAAGGAGATCCAATCGTCAATTGTGCATTCATAGCCTCACCTGAGTTAACTACTTGATTACAATCTTCTATGAATGTGGGATCTAATGTAAGGGTATGTGTATGATCATCATGGAAAAATCAGTCCCTTAACTGATGAAAAAAAAAAAATAGAGTTAGGAAACTTGACGTAAAAATTTGAATAAGTTATCTATATTATTTCAAAAATATGTAAGAATAGAATCTTTAGAAAATTGAATGTAGCTTCTAAACTACTAGGTTTATTTTAAAATAAAAAATCTATTTGGTGAAAATTTGAAATTTCAATGTAGTAGTACTTAAATTTCATGGAAAAAATAAGAAGTAGGTGCCTGTCTAATCACCCTAACCACAATAAAATGATAGTAGGGTATGTGCAAGATCATGGTGGGCCAAAAAGTGGCAATATGACGAGTATGTGGCTGACGACTTTTTGTTTACCCAAAATTGATGAAACTAAAATGGTTTTTAAAGGAGATTATCATCTTTCCACCAATATAAATTATTCTCTACTTTGAAATTAATAAGTAATTATTATTCATTTTCTATTCAAGTTATGACTTAAGTCCTAATTGATAGACTGATTCAAAAACATCTATAGCTTTCAAACAATATCATTTTTTTTGAATCCAAAACATGAGTCACATTCTATGTTTCACATACTATAGGATTAAAAAAATAAAAATTGAATTTCATGAAGTTTTGACCAAGTTAAAGTGGTGAGACATACAAATTTTTATATTTTTCAAAGTTGCAATAAAAATTCATAATTAATTGTTTACTTGGAAAAAATTACAAAAATATGCATCACATCGGGACATGAGTCCTCTACTTATATCTAAAATATTATAAAAAATATTATCATTTTATTGTGGTTAGGGTGGTTAGACACCACTTCTTATTTTTCCCCGAATTTAAGTACTATTGCATTGAAATTTCAAATTTGCACCAAATAGATTTTTTTTTTATTTAAAACAAACCTAGTAGTTTATATACTACATTCAATTTTCTACATATTCTATTCTTACATATTTTTGAAATAATATAGATAACTTATTCAATTTTTTACGTCAAGTTTCCTATCTATTTTTTCTGATTTTTTTGCCACTTAAGGGCCTTTTTTTTCCATGATGATCCTGCACATACCCAATATTTTTTTATAAGATTTTAGATATAAATAGAAGACTCATTTCTCAATGTGATGCATATTTTTTTGTAAATTTTTTCCAAGTAAATATTAATTATGAATTTTTTATTACAACTTTTAAAAAATATAAAAACGCGTATGTCTGACCACCTTAACTTGGTCAAAACTTCATGAAATTCATTATTTTTTTAAAATCCTATATTATGTGAAGCAAAGAATGTGACACATGTTTCAGATTCAAAAAATGTGATACCATTTGAAAGCTATAGATGTTTTTCAATCAGCCTATCAATGGAATTTAGTCATAATTCAAATAGAAAATGAATAATAATTATTTATTTAATTCAAAGTAAAAGCATAATTTATATTGGTGGAAAGCTAAGAATCTCTTTTAAAAACCCTTTTTGTTTCATCAATTTTGGGTAAAATAAAATTGTAGCCACATACGCTACACATACCCATCATATCGCCACTTTTTGGCCCATCATGATCCTGCACATACCCATAAATTTAGCATTTTCATCTATGCCATCCATCTTACTATCTTTTGAAATAAATTTATCAATTATTTCATCTTATTATGCCACAATATCTTTCCATGTACAAGAGGTATTGGGAGAGAAACAAAAAAGATTCTCATAACACTCCATGATTGGATCCTTTGACACCAAGATACCTTCTTTATAAGTAGATGAGGTATCAGGAGAAGAAAAAAAATGGTTGCCATGATTTTTAATGATTGCATTCTCTTGCAAAAAAATATTTTCACAAGTGGGGAAGATGTGAGATGAATGAATATTAGGTAAAGTGATATTAATAAATGTGTAAATGATTTCATGTTCTCTTGTGCCACAATATCTTCCTAAGTACAAGAGGTATTGGGAAAGAAATAAATATGATTCTCATTATTCTAAATTATTAATTCCTCTTGTTATAAGATACTCACACAAGTAGGAGATATATTGGGAGAAGAGCTAACATGAATATCAATGATTTTATTTTGTTTCCATAGATTGTCCTCATAGGTAGAAAAAATATAGTTACACGACACTTGTGTTACCATAACAAAACCACATCTTTGAAAAGGAGACATGTTGTTGTTTTCCTTATGGATCAAATGAATGATGCACAAGAAAATTAGATGGGTTCGGAAAATTAAATCCTAGAACAACAACCAGATCTAAACATGGGACATTGAAAAATATTTGCACAAAAAACTTTTAGCCAAAAATGACTAGAGAGGGGTGTAGGGTGCCCTACACCAATTAGGTGTTTTTATAAAATTCAAAATTTGGGAATCATATATAGGGTCTAAGGGTTTTATGTCCCAGAGGTTTAGGTCAAGAAGTGAATAGATTATTGGAAGTACATTGAAACCTAATTTTTTTTATGAATCACATACATGCATGCAATTTTGGATATTTTTAGAGTAATTGAATATGTTCAAATGATAATTTTTAGAAATTAAATATTATAGTTGACTAAATTTTCCAAAAAATGTTGTGAAAGTGCTTCCTCTACAACATCATTCATACCTCTGGGAAGCTAAAGTAGGGAGCTACTTAGGTTGTTGACTATATAGTGAGGCCAATTTATTTACCTTTATGTTGAGGATTCCCTAGGGAACTTGATTGAGAATCTGTGTATTGGTCTAGTGGGATACTTCATTTGCATCACGAATGCACTAAATAATGAGCAAGAAAAGTAGGTGGTTTCCCTACTTTGTGTCTAGCTAGAGCGAAGCATGCTCGATATTTTTTCCACTTTGTGGATTTTAACAAGAATATTTTCTCCCCTACGCAAATTGAATGCCTCTAGGAGGTGGTTGAAGGCATCCAAATCCTCATATTTACTTTTTGTGCTTGAAATATTGTACTAGAACCCCCCTTGTTGGCATGTAATACAAAAAATATTATGTATATGTGTATGAATATATAATCTCTTTTTTGGCATTTAAATCTATCTAATGTGATGTACAATAAATTTGAGCTCCCTAATTTCAATTCCATTTGTTTCATTTCCTCTACAACATACTTCTTTATTTTCCAATGGTTATGCATTCCATTAAGCGTTATCTCTATAATGCATTTTCTTTTGGTATTGTTATTTTTTCATTAAATAAAACTTCAAATTTCTAGGATGATAGTTCACAACAGCTTGAATGAATAAATTTTAACATTTGTACAAGGTTTTTAAAATAATTTAGAGTTTTTTTTAGTTCATGAAACAAACCCATTGCTCACTTCACTAATCTCTCATAACACCAACTTTGAAGTAATTTTTAGCCCCCACTTGATAAAGCCTCTTGGAAAGAGCTTATAGGAATATGTAATCTTAGCCTTTTAAATAATTTACCATGGGAATGAGTTAGGTTTCTGCAACCCTATTGGGGACCAATAAAGGTTTCAAAACCTAATGAGAGCTTTGAAATGAACTTGATTTTTCTTAAACATTTTCCCTCCTATCAAAATATTCCAAGGTTATGAGAACCACTTTGAGACTTGAAATATCTCCAAAACTTGATAATGGCCAACACAAAGATAGCTTAAACTAAACCCTTTAGGCCATCGGGCAAGGAAGGTGTTGGAGAAACTCATTCAATGCTTGACATAGCTTCAAAAACTAAGGCTCAAAGGTAACAACTCGACACACTTAAGTTTTCTTAAAGATAGATTTATTTTTGAAAGGGGGCTACCAAAAATATTGTAACACATATTTTATGCAATGAAAAATTAGAAATTTTGTGAGTGTAAGATATGTCGGATTCACCAAAATGTTTCATAAGAAAATTGATACTAGATCTTACTAGAATTAGCTATTTTTCACTTACAAAATAAATAGAATTTCAAATTGGGAAGGGTATGATATTGTCTTACAACCTAAAAGGTGAGTCAGTCAATGTTAGATTTGATTCTTTGAGGGTTAGAATTGGATTTTTGATGAAACACAATGATGTGACTATGTAAACTAGACAAATATGACATTTTGAGATGAATTCTAACAAATTAAAAGATCATAGATGAATTTAAGTTCTTGCAAAGAAAGAGGCAAACATTGGTGCACCTATGATTTAAATTTGAGCTAGATCTAGGTGGACAAGTGTGCCCAAAATCCCTAGACTTTGAATTTGAAATAAAAACCTAACAATAAAGGCCTTAAGTCCTTGGTTTGTAGCTTCTTCCTTCCAGCTCCCATTGTAATATTTTCGTCTATTACTGAGATAATGCAATTTCTATATCTTATCAAATTATAGGGCTAACAATGCATGAATGTACAAATTGTCTTCAATCTTCCTCTAATCTTCTTCAGATCTATAACTTGCATACATAAAAGGGAGAGGAAGGGTTGTGCCATATAGTGGCTTTCCTCAGTCAAACTTTGGGTTGGTATTTCTACCTCCACAATGGCAAAATTGATGATAAAGAGAGCTTATTCTTTTGAGAGATAGAGGCTAAATGACAATAAGTACAATTAATTGATAATTCGTTGTAAGTCACCACTCATATCTAATCTCCTTGATGGACTAAAGTCATGCTCATCACCATAATGGATTGATTATAACTTGACTTGATTTGACTTGAAGACATAAAAGAGTTAGTGCTCATAAAATAAATGATCAAAAAACATGATGAAGGATTGACATGATGCTTGATTGAAAATAATGGTGCAATAATACTAATAAGTATGCTCTTGATCATCCTTGAATAATTTCAAGATGTTCAATTTTCTCAATAGTTTACCTTAGGATTAAAATGGATAAAATACTATGTATTTATATGCAATTCTTCTAATTAACCAAAAATTAAATCATGGTAGTTGAAAATTAAAATTAAAATTTGAACTAATAAATTACCAAGACTAAAATACTTAAATTTAGAGACAAATTAGGAGGTCTAGGATGCATAGTACCCTAGACCAGATCTCACTTTTCTTGGATCAAAAGTGTCAAAGGAAAAATATTAAATGCATACTTTGATCTTACATATTTGATTTTTTAATAAATGTTTAAAATGGCCATGGAATTCATAATTTAGGAAATTAGGTGCATAATTAGGTCTAAGCACATATGAGGGAGCAAAATCTAGTGTGAAATTGTCAAGTAGATAACTTATGAGGTGACAATTTTTTGATGGTGGTAGTTGTAATTTTTCAATAATAGTAGTTTATTCAATGATTGATTATGCCAATACACTAGATTGCAACATTGATTATACTATCCAAAGTCTTGTATGTGAATTCAAGAATAATGCAATACTTGAGTCTATGTGATTTATACATTGTTTTTTAGATTATGGTGTATTTTAACCTTCTAAATTTGTGATAAAAAACACATAAGGTTTGGCTAAGATATGGTTACTATAGAAATTTTTTATCCTATGTAAATTATTTTGTGTCATTTTTTGTGTGTGTGACACTTGAAAAGGATGGATGGATGGTTCTCGTATTACAAAAATAATTAGGTAGGTGATTTGGTGTGTTGTAAATGCTAGAAATATTTTCATAGTGAAACAATGGAAATAGGTATCCCCACCTTTTAGGAGATGGAGCACACAGGTAGGGTCCTATTTCAATCAAGTCTCACTCAAGGATACCTTATAGATCTCAATACAATGATAAAATGAGAGAAAGAGATCTACAATAAGGTGTCCTAGGGTATGATTAGAGAGTAAAAGGGGGTTCACCACCAAGCTAGGGCTTGGAAAGACAATTAACATGCAAAACCTAATGATCAAACCTAATGATATGCAAGACTTGAATAAATAATCTAGAAATGAATGTGAATCATAACAGAAAATTGAGAAATCATAAAGGTGCACCTGGAAACTTGTAGCAGCCTAAAAAAAGTTCTAGAATGTTGAATTTAATGCACACTAGGACTCATACGCTAGGATGGGCTATTTAGTCCCAAATTAGGGTTTCTAGGTAGGAACAGGCATCTGGAAATGACAAGTCTGAAACTCCTAAAATCTAGAAAAGTCACTATACTGTGACTCATACACTAGAAGTGGTGTATTAGTCCTGCTTAGCTTTTTTGAAGGGTCAAGGTCTAAATCTACTCTTCAATCTCTGCTCTTTCTTCTCAACCTAATTTCTAGATCTGAACTACTAAATTCTGCTCTATAGGTGTCCTTTAGTGGTCTTGTAAATAAGGTAACAACTTTGACAACTTTGTAAGCATGACAACTTCTTCCAATCTTTCTCTTCAATGTGTCTTCAACCTAGATTTGTAAATCAAACACCATAGAGAGGGAAAAATGTTGTTTTGTTAGTAGAAAGGGATTTTCCTTGGTCAAACTCCATTTTGGTAATCAAACCTTGAAATTAAATAAAATAGAGAGGAG
>VDFB02271358.1:949564817-949826915 GCA_007258455.2 Sequoia sempervirens
ACACTCTTCCAAAACTACTCCCCCTTTGATATCAAGGGAAAAGGGTACCAAAAAGATACTTCTATACTCAACACACTACTCCAACAATCTCCCCCTTAGTGAAATATATGCATCAAAGTGGTTCCCCCTAACAATTTTATCCATCAAAAGTGAAAAAACTTGTACCCCAACACCATCAAATACTTCCACACATGTACATTGAAATCATAAAATTGCATATACAAAGCAAATATGTACAACTTAACTAGCAGAGGGTAAAATAGCCCTATAAGACAGTTTGGCAAGGTGTGCCTCCTAGTATTTATTTGCAACCTCCCCTAGTCCTTAGCGAAGGTAAGAATAAAACACTAATTCTCAAATTGAATATGGAGGTCTTCTCCTTCTTCTGGAGAACTAGGCACTGGATTCATTTGCACCACCTTCTCAGCATTAGCTAAAACTCCAGTTAAGTATGTAAGCCTTGCACTCACCAAATCTCGGAGTTGATTGTACTACATTATGATTTTATCTTTGTGTTCCTGCAATAGAAAGAATTTACCATGCAAATTTTCAATGATTTCTCTTGTTGCTCCATCTACATCGTTTATCAGATCATATGCACCCAAGGCCTGAGCAATTTGTGACTCAATAGAGTCCATTTGATCTTTGATGCTCCCTATAGAAATTGGCCATTTCAAATAGAACCAAAACAAAACTTTAGCTTCTTCTAAACATGTCTAAACATCCCATAGGTTGTCTTGCAACTTACCATGTGCAGTACCACATTTTTCAGAAACTTATACTAACCTCTTATCATTGACCTTCTTTTCCATTTCCTTCTCAATATTTTCTTCTAAATTAGTAGAATAATCCTTAAAATAATCAAGCAATAATTTCAATTTATGTACAAAGGATAAGGAATTATCAACAGTTATTCTGGGAATACCTTCTTGCAACACTTTCACTACTTCATTTACCAACTCTGCACTTTTCTAGTAAGTTTGCAAAATTTACTTCCTAATAGAGGTATGGAATATATCACCAGGCTGTAGTTTGTGCAAAGGGGAAATCTTATCTAGGTCCACCTGACCTTGTTGCATGGGAATTTGTAGGAGTTGTATAGAAACCACTAGTTCAAACTATAATTGCATGCCCAGTAGATCTTTCAGTGAATCTCTAGAGGCTCTGGAGGATTCACCACCAGTCCTTGCACTTTCTTCTTCCTTTTTCTCACTCTTCTCCTTTTATCCACTACCGAAACATTCTTCAGTATTCTTCTCTACTTCTGGAGGAGGCAAAGTGTCTTCTTTTTGTAGCTCAATATTATCTGGGAGACCTTGAATGTCTTCTTTATTCTACTCAGCCTCTTTCTTTATATTTAGAGGGGGAAAATTATGTTCAACTTGAGCTTCATCCTTCTCTGGGGTATCCTGCTTATCACCTTCCTTCTCTTTAATAATATTATCCACAATTGGAGGGGCATTATTTGTCACCATATCTTCCTTTCCAATTCATGCTCATGTTTTTCATTGATGGGTTCATTAAATTCTAGGATAGACGTGTCATGCTACATTTTATCTTCACTATCTGGAGAAGCTCCCAACTCTTTAGCAAGCTCTTCAACATCCTTCAAAGTCTCATTCTTTAGCCTTTCAATGTCTTCCTTGTCTTTTCTCATGAGAGTGCTAACTCTTTATTTTGTCTTGAATCTTTTGGTATAAAACTTAGACATCTTGTGTCTATCTTCATGAGACAATAAGGAACCAATCATTTTCAAGGAAAAAGTCTTCAACTTTGCATCTACATCAATAGCTTCTTATCTTTTGGCACTCAACATATTCTTCAGATCATTAGGCAATTGATCCTCAATCTCACTAAGGTCGGTATTGAATGTTACCATATACTTAACAATAGCCTCTTCTATTGTTTCCTTGTCTTCATCATTTGCTTCTAGATACATTGTAGCAATATCCTTCAAAATTCAAAATTTTGCAATCCCACTGAACAATGCTTTTAACTTTAAGGGACTATGCTTCCTAGCCAGAGGGGTCTTCTCTTTCTTCTTTCCCTTACCTTTAGGTGATTTTTCTTCTTCTCTTGACTTAGAGCTCTTTTCTCTTTTTTGAAAAATGAAACCTTTCTTTTCCTTTTTTGCTTCATCTTCACTTTTAGTATCTACCACATCAATTTTTGATCTTTTTGCACTAATCTCTTCCTGAGAGGCTTGAAATTTCTTCTTCCAAACCAATTGTGGTTTCTCCTCTTCTTCTTCATCTTCATAGTTGATGTACTTTTCCTATTAGCCTTTTCTTTCCTTCTCTTAGGAGTCTTTTATGTCTTAGGCGTGCTAGATGTTTTTTCTTCTTAGAGCTCCCTACAGGCTTTGTTCCAAATGACTTAGGAACATTAGGAGAGGAGGAAAAGGTCCTAACCAACCTTCTTGTACTTGGAGTAACCTGCAAAGGAGCAAATGTGCCTTTGGATTTCTCCGTAGATCCTATACATGTATTTACCATCTCCTCTAGGTTAGCTTTCATCTTCTCAACTTTCTCTTCAATATCCTTCTTATTTTCCAAGTTCACTTGGCTAGATTTCTCTACATATGTTCCAAACCTATCCACTGATGGATCTCTAAGTTTACTCAACACTACCTCTACAAGACTGATAATTTTTATTTTGGTCACTTCATATCTAAGCTCCAAAACCCAAACAGTTTTGGGTTCAACTTCTTCCATAAAGTAATGATCTTTGTTGACCATAAAAGTTATGCCATTCTTATAATTTTCAATAACACTTGTCGGAATATTGTATCTCTCTTGCATTTTGTCTTGAAAAGTTTTGAATAATCCCCATAAGGCTGACTTTTGGGACTCAAAATCTAGAAACCTTCTTAGGTGATCTCTTATTTATATCACAATAGGAATACTATTATCCCATATAACATTCTTTGTCCCAAGAAATTCTCTAAGAAATTAAAATAATAAGCAGATAATTAGGGTACCATACTGAAAGAGGTACCTTGATTCTTTTGTCTTCTACAGATTCTCCATCAATTGTAGTCTCAGGAGCTCACACAAATCTATGTCTTCACCTTCCTTCATGATTTGGCGATCTATGTAAATTGTGGTGGCCAAAATAGAGTTCTCTCTGTTTGTGTAGAAGATATTATACCCAATCATCATAGAAGCATACTTCACTTTTGAATCTTCAATAGCATTCACCATTAGGGAACGCTTGTCAAATTTGGCACTGGTGAGCTTCATCACCACATCATTCTTCATGACCTTCAATATCAAAACTAGTCCATTAGAGAAAAAATCTTTAAATTCCCTAATTGCTTCCTTGTTTATCATGTATGGCATGTCCAACCACATGCACTTGTCATGGATTCTGCTAAGAACATAGTTAACCCATTCATCCTTATAATAGAAATTAGGGAAATTGTTCCACACATCCAATTTCTTCTTCGTTAGACTCTCATATTCTGGTTTCAGCTCAAAGTCATCTTGAATCAACACCTTCTCCCAATATTTCGCCATCTTGAAATAATTATACTCTTCCATCTTTGTGTGAATGAAGATCCAAACATCTTTTATGTCCATTACGCCACTCAAAACCCTAGAGAATGCACCTCTAGAGTATGTCTCCATAGATTTATACAAGTGCTTTATGAATTTAGGTCTTGGTCACTCAAGCACATCAATCACTTGAGGAGTAAATATTTTGAATCTTCATAGAACTAGGGTTTGTAAGAAACTGACGAATACCTTTGGAATTCATCGGTAGGGTTTCAAACAACACTTCAGAATCACTTCAACACTTGTTTTCTTTGCTCTCCCTTTCAACTGATCAATCAAAAATGACTTTAGCAAACTCAAAATGAAATATAAAACCTTTTCTAGTGGCCTAATATGCATTGATTACAACAATGAAAAGTTAGGTTGAAAAGTTGGCAAACCCTTACTGTGTTGTCACAGGCACCTTCATTCACTCTGTAAATCTCCACAACAAGATATTTCACACCGGAGATACCACCAACAAATCAAGCACAACAGCTAACACATATACTGGTATGCTAAAGACATCAATACCACATCTTTGGTGGGGGCTTTGAATGTTTTCTGCTAAAAATCCCCCTAAGCCAAAGCTCTTTATCTAGTTTTCAAAGGAAACATCTGCACCAGGAGGTGGCACAGACTCATTCTTCACCTCATTCTCTTCCTTTTTCTTCTAGATATTATTCATTTTCTTCTTCATCTCCACCAAATCAATCTTCTTCATTGAATCAACCTTCTTCTATGAAACAGAGGGTTTCACATTCTTTCTTCTACAAAACTTAGCTATGTGTCATGGCTTATTGCATTTGTGACATATGACACCCTTTTGCTGAACAAACTTACTTTCTATTTTATATTTGCATTCAAAATCCTTATTCCCAAATCCATTGCATGTATAACAATAACCATTGAATGATTGAAACATCATATCATTATTGTATCCATTCATCATCTAACTTCTACATTCACTAGCTTTATGACCATATCTATTGCATGTAAATCACTGATCGAAAAATGATTGAACATTCTAATTCATTATGCTTCTACTATCTCCTACTCTATGTCCAAATTTATTGCAAGAATAACATTACCCACTAAAAGATGAATAACTTTGTGCAACTGGTTGTCTGATAGGAGGTCTCTTGAAATTCTTCTTCTAGTTCCAGATCTATTTGATATTGCTCTTCTTGTCTCTAGTCTTCCTTTGTCCATCATTCTTCTTTTCAACATTATTTGGAATCTAACTTTCTTTTGAAATTTCTCCTTTCTCAAACCCTAAACCTTCTTTGACTTTAGAATCCTTCTAACTAACAATCATTTCATCAAGCAAGGTGGAACTCTTCTTGAATCTTTTCTTTCTCCAAATCTATCCTCAAAGTCACAATCTCTTGTTCAAGCTTTGAATATTCTGTAGACTTGTCTTTCAATTTAGAATTTAGTTAATCTTCAACTCTTTTTCCTTCTTCAACTTGCACTTTCAGATTAGTAATTGTCTCATTTGATTGTTTGAGCTGCTAATTTGTTTCCTTGAATCTTTATTTTTCTTTCTTGAGTTACTCCCTCAACTTCTTGATACACTCATATGCATCCTTAAGATTTTCTTTCAAGTCTCTATTCTCACATTCTGCTTTATCTAGATCATCAAGGGTTGATTTGAGTTCTCCTTCCGTATCAACTTCGCAGTCTTCTTTAGTAAACCCTTCAAGGATAATCTCTTTCAGAGGAATAGGATGCTTCCTTGTAGCCATGTGTTCAACCTCCAAGATCTACCTCATCTATCAAGCTAATTGAAGGAACCAAGCTCTGATACCAATTTTTGAACTCCTAGAATACTAAGAAGGGGGTGAATCAGTACTATTCATTATAATTTAATAACTTCATTAACTCAAGCATCCATTCAAAGCATCACATTAAACTTGTTGTAATAGAAAAAAGAAGTTAAAGAATGCATCACAACACATAACAAAAGAACACTGAATTTATGTGGAAAGCCCTAGAAATGGAAAACCCATGGTGAGGATTAGCTCACAATATATTATAATCAGTTACAATGGATTTACAAAATGGTGGACTCACCATCCAAGGACTCACTATCCAAAAAAGAATTGCTCACTACCAAGGGCTCACTGCCCAAAATAGAAAGAGATAGAAGAAAGGGTGGCTCACTACCAAGGATGAACTACTAACAATGCATTTGCAACATGTTGAAGACACAATTCAAATTTAAGCTATGAGAAACTGACTTTACACACTTCATACTTCACCACTATCACCTTTCACACTTCACACTACATCAAATCTCTCACACACTCTTAATTACATCCAACACATTACATCACACAATGATTTAGCCTTGTATATATACCACAACCAACCAAAATATCAATTAGGTCAACATAATTAGATGAAACATGCAACCTCATAACCCGTTGGCACAAAACTCCAACACACATGCTTTGTGGTGGAAACCAAAACGTGTACAACACCAAAATAGGTCATCATGATCTATAATCACTCCCATGATTCTGCTCTATACATAATTCAACTCTGCATGACCCCAAAACCTTTAGGTTGGCACCGTTGGTGAAGCAACAACTAAATGAACCAATTGTTCATTCACAATTCGACACGTGGACCACCAAATCACTTGCCACTTGGAGTGCACACACATATGATACATTCCAACACTTCCTCAAAACCACACAGTATAATATTCATCTTTGGTGGAATGCAAAGCATTCCAACATGCACTTTGTGCTTGTAACACTACCATTACTAAGCCCAATACACTGTCAACAATATCTTCAACTGCGAAAGACATCAAGCCTAGAAACTTTGGATTTAGGCACGTCCAACACATACCATGAACACCTCAAAACCGCATGACATGAGTATGCATAGTAGAGCAATGGAAACCACAAAACTGTTCCTCTGAACACTGAATATGCACACTAGAACTTAGTCAATTCTTCAAAACACTTGGTCTTCTTTGAAAGAACACTTCTACATTTCTACAATGGGTTGCCATCAATGACAACACCATACACCATGCATACACCATCATGCTCATGTTGTCAACAGTGACACCATAGATTGAGTCACATTGATGGAAAATAACTTAAGAACATTCTTAATAAAAAGTTGTTTGACAGTATTTTTGATATTCTATTAGCAAAAATAATTACACATATTTTATTACCTTAAATCACACCTTAAGATTAATGTAGAGGGGTCTAATTTATAACAACTCTAAATACAATTAGATATATTTTTAAAAAAGCTAATATTATAAATATAGATGATAAATTGTAAGAGCATAAAAGGGATTAGGTATTCTTTTGTTGATTTTCCTTAGTCAATGACATTATGCTCAATGACAAGAATTTGAATTATGAAATTAGATATAAACCTATAATTTAACCCTTAGGACACTTTATTTGTGCATGAATTGGTCCTTTTTCAAGAGATGATCTTAGATACCTACTCACCTTTGATGGTACTTGCATGTGAAACAAGACTAGTATTGAAAAGCATCTTATGGATCTAATATATTTAAAGGGAAGATTTTAAGATTTCAAAATGATTGCAGACATTTCAAGTAATATAAGTGTCTATAATAGTGATGCAATGATATAATATTAATGTAAATGCTCTATAATAATGCTTTATGATTCTTTAATATGACTCTTTCATGAAAGATTCTGCTTAATGATCTAGAACTATCTATATATAGAAGTTCTAATTATACAAACTCAAAATGTTCTAGCACACAGTTTAGTTGATCTTAGAATGAATAATTTAGAATTAATAAAACAATAAAATTTAGCACATGAAACAAAACCAAACTTAAAATCTATCCCATTAATCAAGGATCTAAAAGATTAAGGCTAGATCATAATTATAACAAAAATCGAAGTATTCAAATTAATGAAGCAAAGAAGGCAGGCTTGTACATGCATATATTACCGAATCAGAAGCCATGCTATCGATCAAAGAATAACAGAAGTAATAGTATTACCGAATCTGTGTACATGCATATGTTACCGAATCTGTGTAACCAGAAAAACCAGCAACTTATAAAAGAATAAACATATTAATAACTAACAGTATTTTAAGTAAAATAAACAGAAGAAGAAACTGGGTGCCAGAAAAATCAGCGACCTAATAAAAGAGTAAACATATTAATTAATAAGTATTTGGGTAGTTGGGTTGATTCCTTATTTGGGTGTATCAAAAAAATTCCCCTTCAATGTGCAGGTGGAATATTTTGGTTATGAGTTATTTTCTATCAATCCTTAATGGATACCATAGCCGTTGAACTCTACTGGTGTGAGCATTATTAGCTCAAGACATTTATTCATGGCATCAGGAGGCAAGTTTAAAAGCAATTAAATAATTGTCTTTTAATATAAAAAAGTTGCTTGTGATGCTGCAGCAGTCATCTGCATGTGGTTGTTCCTTAGATGAAGCTAGATGCTGGAGGTTGAAGGTTCCATGCCAGCAAGGATATGCTCATTAGGGGTCGTTTCTATTCCCTCAACCAAAACCCAAAGATTCACTTTCAAGAAATAAACCCTTAAATGGGGGAGATTGAATTTGGGGCTACTTAAATATTAATTTGAGATTTAGCATAGTTATTCTATCAATATGCAGAATCAGAGATGGGTGAGAAAGCTACCAAGAAAACCAATATTTTAAAGTTATGAAGTGATTTGATATTTAATATAAAGATTGATAAATGTGGTCGTGTATAATCTTTGTTGAACTGAAATGCAATCCCCATGTCAAAATTTCAGTTTATTGCTAAGTGATTTTTGGATTCAATTGTGTGTGAATTTTTGCATCAATGTTTTGGATCACACTCCATGATCCATCATTAGGATGAAGGCAGAGATCCAAAACATTGATATAAAAATTCACACATAATCGAATCCAGAAATCACTTAGCAATAAACATTATGGATTGTGGAAACTTGATATCATTAAAAGATTTCAGTTGTCATTCCACTCTAACAACTTCTTTTCCTTATGGCAATCAACAATGTTCAATTATCTAGTGGGCTCAAACTAAGATTTGATATGATGTTCAATTATCCAATGGACTCAAAAGATTTGATATGATGTTCAATTATTCAGTGAACTTTAACTAAGATTTGATATGATGTCCAATTAACTAGTGGACTCAAACTAAGATTTGACATGATGTTCAATTATCTAGTGGACTCAAACTAAGATTTGATATGATGTCCAATTATCAAGTGGACTCAAACTAAGATTTGGTAGGGAAAAAAACACAAATAGTATGTAATACAAAGACTAAAAGATATTGGGCCTCATTTGAGTCAAATAAATAGGGCTCTCAAAAAGCTATTGATATAAAGTACCATTAACAAAAGGTGAAGAGAATTGAGCTTTAGGTTTTACTTTAGGAAGGAGAGAGTCATAACAAGCTTGTAATCAAATGTGTGAAATTGTGAGAGGAAATCTAGAGTGTACTTGGGCTGTGTAATGGTGATGCGAGAAGTAGATTAAGATATCTCAATCTTAAGAAAGTAATGTAACAAGACCAACTCAATCATAAAAAAATATCAAGAAGGGTAATTTATGTTGCTACAATGGATGAAGAACTCCTCATGATTAATAGGTCATCAACATAAAGAACCAAAAAAAGGAGCAAATAATCCTACTGTAAAAAAATAGACATTTGAATCCAAATAGAAAAGAGAGAACCCAACTCTGAGAAAGAAGGAATCTACCTTGGCTCCCAATATTGATGAGCATGTTTGATACCATAGATAGGTTTCTTAAGTTTTCAAACCAAAGAAGATTCCTAAAGAAAAATATTTTGGTTGCTCTATGTATATCTCCTCCTCAAGGTCTTTGTAAAGAAAAAACTATTCACATTCATTTGGTGAAGATTGAAGTGATGTGTTGTAGTGATAGCAAGTGTGAGTCTAATAGATTTCATCTTTGCGATTGGTGAAAAGGTCTTAAAGTAATTAATACTAGTAACTTAGGAAAACCATTTGCAATTGACCATTGATTATGCTTATCCATTGACCCATCTACTATGAATTTAGTCTAACAAATCCATTTACATTGAGCAAGTTTCCTTTCCTTAGGAAGGGGAAATAGATCCCATGTGGTTCCTAATTAGGGACCTATACCACTCTTGCATAATAGAATCTCATTTGGGAATTCTAAATGCTTCCCAAAAGGTTTGTGAATTGGAGGTAATAGCTATGAATATATTTAGAGACCCCTAACATTGTGAACATATCCACTTGGTGTTTCATGGATCCCCAACCCAATGACTTGTAGCCTATAGTGTTTTTCAAGCCCAAAGTAGACTAGAAGTAAATAATTTAGAGAAGAATCATCAACCTTGAATGATGATTATAAGAGAAATGAGGAAAATACTTATGATCAATCTCAATATTTAAAGTGGAGGAAAAATATTCCTTGTCATTAGGAATCTTTCTAGGTGCATTTGAATCTTGAGAAGATATGTCATCTATCCCATGTGACTCCAATGTAAATCTAGAAGGAGGTGGAGAAGTGACAAGAGTGGAAATCAAAGATCCCTCCTCAAAATGAACACTCCTCTCAATTAAAGGTTCATGTGTAGTGGGGTGGAGAAAATAATAGCCCTTATTACGATTTGGATAACCTAAAAATATGCAATTCCTACTTTTGTGGACTTATAGACATGCTTTTTTTGTAGAAATATGAGCCAATACAAAAGAAATTAAAACTAAAGTTCTTAGCTAATGGATTTTTACCACTCCAAGCTTCAAAAGAAGTGCTTCCTTCAAGGCTTGATGATGAATGTAATTTTGAAAATAACAAGCATATTTTATGGCCTCTAACTAATATTGAGGTGCAAGAGATCCATAGTGTACCATGTAATTCACAGTTTTCTTAAAAGACTCATTCTTTCATTTTTCCACACTATATTATTATAGACTATATGAAACAATGTACTCTAAATAAATCCCCTCTATAGTGTAAAACTACTCAAAATGATAGTTCACATACTCACCACTATCGTTAATTCATAAAACCTTGATGGTTCTCCCTAATTATTTCTCTACAAAATAATTGAATTTTTGAAAGTTCTCATAGACCTAAAACTTCTACCTAAGAAAGTACGCCCATGTACTTTCCAAGAAATTATAACTAGATACTTTCTAAGAAAAAAAGACCATGTTACTTTCTAATATAGTTCACCCAAGTATACCTAAAATTTGTATCCATGAATGTCAAAATATGCTTGGATGTGTTGAAGAGAAGATGCAAAAACGGATTAGCTAAATCACTATGAACCAACTCTAATATTTTTGAAGCTCTTGATGCCTTACCTTTATCAAAATTATCTTTAGGATGCTTACCAAGGATTCATCCCTAAAAAACACAATAAATAATGAACAAAAGGAAACAATAAAACCATGCTCCACTAGTTGAGCTATTCCAAGTAGTGGTAGTTAAGAAGGTAAAATTACTCATGTGATAACTTTCTCACCTCATTTAAATGAATGAGAAAAATAATTTGAGGATCAAGAATGAAGTGAGAAAAGAGATAGAGTTGAGATTGATGATATACTCTTCCCACTACAACTATAGAACCATTGAGCATCTCATTATAACCACTACTTTAAGAATGATCTCAAATTGCATTCTTGAACATGAACAAGTGGTTTGATAAGCTAATAGGATGAAACTTGATAATGGGGGCTCAAAAAGAACTTCCAAAAATCTTCCACCCACCACATCAATAGAACCACTTCCAAACACCTCAATAGGATTGTCATTACCATAAAAATAGTGGGGATGGAATAAGGCTCCAAAGATGTGAACTCATCTTGAGGTGAAGTCATGTAATGCAAAGAACCTAGATCAAGAAACCAAGATGATGGTGTGAAAGTAAATGCTACAAGGTATTTTCCCTTTCCTTTCCTCTTTTTGATATCTTTATCTTTTTCTTTGTTAGACCCCTCATGTGAACTTTTATTTACTAACTTAGTAACTCTAATATTATTCTTTTCTTTAATGTGTGCCAAGTGATCTATTTATTTCTTCAAACATTTATATTTATCATGACTAAACCTTTTACATTAAGCACAACTAATGATCTCCCTATGATTCATTGGTTACTTTTGAGGTAACTATTTTTGAATCCTTTTTCTCCTTTGTATTTTTTTATTTCTTATCCTTATTATATGATCCTTTCTAATATCTTTTTAACTTCATTAAGAACCAAATAATGTGACTTAGAGGATTTGAGAGTCTTGGTGTGAATAAAGTATTGTACCTTGCTAATTCCTAGTAGGGGACTTATTCACATGTTAAGTTTACTTAGATCCTAGGATTATTTCTAGAAGTATTAGTTGTCATGTCTAGGCCCTATCTTATCCTAGGTAGTAATGATAAGTTGTCTCATGTGATAGGATTAAGGCACATGTCATGATCTTGTCTAATCCTATCTCTCACCTTGTCTTTATAAGCAAGGCGTCTCTTGCATATTTTACATATTTTTCACATATTGTGAATCTTGTATCATATTGTAATTTTTTTTTGGTGGAATATAATCTTCTATTGGTTCTTCTCTCTTTTGTGTGTGAAGGTTATTTGGTGTTGTAGAATGATGATCTTGGTTGTTCACTTCGACATTGTATCAGAGCTTTGAATTTGGAAAGCCCCTTCCTTTTTCTTTAAGAGTTTCTACCATCATGTTTTCTATTGTGATTTGAGTTTCTTTTATGATCTTATAAATTCTCATATTTTCTTCTCTTGTGTTTCGATATGATCTGGAGAAAAAAAAGGATTTGTAAAGATCTATTGATCCTATATTGCATGTATATTTTTTGGTGAGATCTGGTGATTGCAGATCTTTTGGCTATATTAGCAATATTTTTGGCTATCCCATTGCATCCAAGAGGCTCGAGAAAGTTATATTTGGATTTTTTTTCACTCAATTTAGCCACCATTTGATATTGGAGAAAATAAGGGTTTAAAGCTCAAAAATGGAGAACTTTTTATTGGACCATTTTCGGCCCAAATGGACCTTTTCATTGCGTACAAGAGGCCAATTTGATGAATTTTGATATAAATTTTCTTATATTTAGAAAAAAATGTTTTTGAGACAAATTGTTTTGTAGAGAGGTTGTATAGCCCCCTTGTGCAGTTGCATAATTTCACTTGGCAATTTTTTTAAATTAAAAAAAGATTAGAATTAAAAGCATGGTTAAAGTAAGTGCTTAAGCACTTATTTAAGTGCTAAGCACTATGCTTGAAGGGATCTAAGCCTTGTGGTTGAGGCCGCCTAGGCATTCCTTAGATCGCTAGTCGTAGACATTGCTTAGGCCACCACTTGTGGCTTGTAAGCTGCTAAGCGATATTCAAGACCACAACTGTCACCTAGCGGTCACCAAACAAACTGTGATGACCTTTTTAAAATTGTGACCTTTTTCACTGATTTCCACCACTTGTTCCACTTGATTGTTGCCCAGTAGACATTGTTGTCGATGGTATTGCCCATGGGGCTAGCAAGGCCCTCTCTATAGGCCAAATTGGGATTTTTCTTCAAACTTCCACAACTTTTTTCTCAGTTATTGAATTTTAGTGAGCAAGATATCAAAAAAAGGTGGTTTGACAAACTTTGCACTGGTGTTGGTGATTTTTTTTCATTTTTTCCACTTTTTTCTAGTTTTACTTGTCTAAAGGTACAATTGCATTTATTAGTTGCAATTGGCATAATTTTTGCATAAGAAGTCAAATTTTGGCAATTTTTTTTTAAATTGTTAAAAAAATTGCAAGGAATTTGATTGTAACCTCTATTTTCTGATTTGACAAGCCATTTTTTTCTAAAAATTGTAAAAATCACTATGTAATTAATGGTTGATTTGAGCTTGTCAATTGTACAAATTATAAAATTTCTTCATTATAATTTGTTGGGGGTTGCAAATACAATTTTAATACATTTTGGGGGGTGAAAGGCATAATTTAAGTGCCCATTTTTCTTCTTTCTCTCGGTGTTCTTTTGTTCAACATGGTAGATCTAAGGCAACTTGAGCTCCTCATTCCACACAACTATCATACATGGAATTTAAAAATGAATCAATTGCTACAATCTAAAGGTTTATAGAAAATTTTAGATGCTCAACAACTTGAATTCACAAGGAAATTTGAAAAATTTACTCATATAAGTAACTTAGATGAAGCAAAGGGGCTCATAGGCTTACATGTATCTGATAATTTGTTGTTTCATATTACAAAGTGTAAAACACCTAAAGATGTTTGGGGAAAACTTGAAGAATTGTATAGTCAAGTCAATCAATTTAGAATATTGCACCTTCAAGAAGATCTAACATCACTCTCTCCAAATGTTTTTCCTACTATTCAATATTTCCTTGCTGAATTCAAAATTATTTTGTCATAAGTGAAAGGATGTGGTTAGGATAAATATGATGATGCATGCATCTTCTTGATTATGTCTAAGTTAAGAGGTCCTTATCGAGTGTTTTCTTCTACTTTCTAATCTACTATGGATTCCATGGGGAAATATTATAAGATGTGTACTTTTGAGTTGTTTTGTGGGCATCTTATTAGTGAGTAGGCCAAGTTGATTTAGATGGATGCACTTCATAGTTCTAAGAACCAACTTTTAATGGCTCAATCTTCCAAAGGTAGAGGAAAGAATAAGAAGAAGCCTAAGAAAAAATCTCCTTCAAGTAGTGAGTCTCCCTACAAATCAAAGTAGAATAATACTCATAAGTCCACTTCACCTCCTTATTCTTCTAACTTTGGAGACTCTTCCTCCAAGTCTAAGAAAAAGAAAGGATAAGCTTTTTCTTTTTGTGGTAAAACTAGGCATGATAAGTCTCATTATTTCAAGATACTAGAGGCCTTAGAGGAAGCTATGAGGAGACATAATATTTCAGTGCCTAAGTCTTCTTTGTTAGGAAAATGGTTTCTCAAATTTATAATTACACAAGGTTACTATTTATAGTAAGTTTACAATTGAGTATGGATTGATGCGAAAAATTCCCCAAAGCTTCAAATTGGCTAAATACTTGCATTCTTGCAAAGTTTCATTCCAAGATCATGTATGGATTTAAAGATATTAAAGTTTTCATTTTCAGAGTTTCAAAGCCCATTTTGAAGGCCTTAGAGGAGTTTTTTGGGCCTAGAAAAGTGGTCATAACTGATGGAGCATGTTATAGCTTTATAGATCACTTCATGAGCTTTTCAACAGTTCAAATAGTTCATGAATCAAGCACCCAAATCAAAAGTTATGGCCTTCAGAAGTTGGGTCTCCTCAAATAGGAGATGTAAAAATGTGTTGGACAAATAAATGAGTTGTAAAGGAGTTACATGTGGTGGTGTGTGTTTAGACACATAATAGGCATCTATTCTTAGAGATAAGGATGGGCACCACTTTTTAGGTGGTTTTAGCTCATGATTTTGTAATATTTTTTAATGATTTAATGTATTGTATCTCCTATATATTAGGTGCATGAGATGGAGGTTATGTGTAAGAGTCTTATAGCTATTGAGTTGCCTCTAGATCTTTGGTTGGTGATACTCTTGTGATAAATCTTGCTCTACAAGTATATTGTAATCTTGTTGATTTTTGAATAATATATTAGGTGGCTTTTGGAGTGAGGTTTTTTTCTTGAAATAGTTTCCCTGCGTAAATCACTATGTTGTGGTATGAATTTATTATTTATTTTTATTTGTGTTTAAGTTTCTATAACTATTCATATTTGAAAATATTTTGCATAACCCTCCTCTCAAGAATAGTGTAGGAAGTTGTTCCGCTACCTTAGCTTCCTTACATTCTTCCATGGGAAGATGACAAGCTCTTTTGGCATGTGCCTTGCATTCATCTACTAATAGTTGGATTCTTGATTCAAGTGCTTCACATCACATAAACCAATTCATGTGATCTCCTAGATTCCATTGCTCATAGTCATACCTCTCAAATTGTAGTTGGGAACTCTTCATAGATTCTAGTTTTGGGGACAAGATCCATTTAGATGCTAGATGGTTGCATTGAGGATTTTCTTCTTGTTCCAGATATTTCAATGAATCTACTCTCCATATATCAAATTTTTCATTTTGGAGATGGAAATACCATTGAGTTTTCTCCACATAACATTGCTATTCGACAATTACAAGATCCTGAGAAGGTTGTTGCTATAGGGACAGTTAATCATGAGAAGCATTTATATCGGTTTGATGGCTTTGAGTCTTCAATGGGTTCATCTTTTATTTCTCATGTATATTTTGTGAGAAAAATTTGGCATGAAAGGTTTGGGAATTTGAACTATAGATATCTTTAGAAGATGCACGTACAAAACTTAGTGGTTGGTATTCCGAAGATCTCTTGCACCGAGGGAATTTGTCGAGATTGTGTTCTTTTCATACAACATCAAGATCATTTTCCTAAGGGTCAATCCACATGTGCAATCACACCCTAACATTGGTTCATAGTGATCTCATGTCATTTCTAACCTCTTCTTTTTTAGGGGCTAAGTATGTGCTCTCTCTTTTTGATGATTTTTCATGTCACACATGGGTCTATTTTTTCAAGTACAAGAGTGAAGTTCGTACCACTTTCGATACCTTCAAATAATTTATGGATAAGTAGTTAAGTTTTTCTCTCTAATAGATATGCATAAATAATGGGGGGAGCATGTCAATTAAGTATTTTAGGATGTTTTTAGTGAGAATGGTATTATTCATAAGCACACTATTCCTTACACCCCTCCACAAAATGATGTGGCCAAGAGGAAGAACAAGAATTTACAAGAGATGACCAATTGTGCCAAATATATTCAGAACATATGCCTCACAAGGTAGTGTGGAATATGACTCTTGAGGAGGCTTGGTCCCATGACAAGCCTATAGTATCCTTCTTTAGAGTATTTGGTAGTGAGGCTTTGGCATTCATTCTAGAAGGTCGGTGTAAAGCAATGGAGAAGAGGAGTCAGTGGTTCATTATTTTGGCTATTGTGAGGATGTGAAGGCTTACAAATTATTTTATCCTAACACATGAGAGGTTCATATTCATTGTGATGTTTATTTTTCTAAGTCTTTTACACAGATGGATCCTCCATCACCTTCTTATTCATCACTACCTACTCAATCTTCTTCATTTGAGGAATTTTTTTCTTCTTAATGAAGATTCTTTGGATGGTCTTGATCCACCTCCTTCAAATCCACACACTAGACCGTGATGGGCTCATACTAATCTTGAGGAGTTTTTTCATCTTGTCGGTGATCACATTGATACTCGTCACACTCATTCCCAAACTTTTGGTCTTAGTCTTTTGAGTCATGCCATTTCTAGTGATCCTTAGAGGTTTTTAGATGCTTTAGGTATTCTTGAGTGGGATAGTGCTATGGTTGGGGAGTATTCCTCTTTGATGATGAATCATAATTGGGATCATGTTCCTCTTCCTAAGGGAAGAATGTTGGTTTGATGCAAGTGGGTGTATCATACCAAATATGTATCAGATGGTTCCATTGACATGTACAAGGCTCATCTTGTTGTAAAGGGGTTTTCATAGGTTGAGGAAGTTTACTATTCTGATACCTTTTTTCCTATTACCAAGATGTATTCTATTCATCTTGTCCTTTCTATAGCTACCTCTCAGGGATGGTTAGTGTATTAGATGGAATGCTTATGTCCCTCATGTAGCTGTTAAAGATATCTTGACGCAGTCAGAAGTAAAAGGAAAGAGATGCAGATGGATTAATAAAATTCAAGAATTTGATATGGAAATACAAATCACTAAATTAGTGAGTGGTCAGGGTTTGGCTAGGTTAATGGTAGAAAAAAATATTGAAGAAAATCAAATTTGTAATATAGAAGAAGAAAAAAATACAATTGTGAGTATTGAGCATACTCCTTGGTATGCAGACATCATGTATTACCTTAGATACATGAAGTGCCCTAAAGGACTAAGTGATAATCAAAGAAGAATTTTCAAGCTAGAAGCATCTAAATATGTGTTCATGGAAGGTGATTTGTTTTGGAAGAACGGGGATGGGATGTTATTATGTCTAGATGAGTCACAAGCTAAGCATGTCTTAAAATAGATGCATGAAGGGGTCTATGGAGGCCATTATTCTACAAAGACAACTACACATAAGATTCTCAGGGCAGGTTATTACTTGCCAAAATTATTTAATGATTCCTTTTTATACGTAAGAAGATGTGAGGCATGCCAGAAGTTCTCGAGGGAAATGAAGTATCAGGGAGCTTTACCACTTAGACCCTTGCAAGTCGAAGCCCCTTTTCATCAGTGGGGGATTGATTTTATTGGGGAGATACAAGAGAAATCAAGTGGAGGACATAAGTGGATACTGGTAGCTACTGATTACTTCACCAAATGGGTAGAGGCAGTCCCAAGCAAGCAAGCAACAAGTAAAGTTGTGATCAATTTTTTAATGGATAACATTATTACTAGATTTGGTACACCATTAAGATTGATTATAGATAATGGGATGTGTTTCAGATCTGATGAGTTCAAAATTTTTTGCAGTACATATGGAATTACTATCTCTTATGCAACTCCTTACCATCCACAAGCTAATGGTCAAGTGGAGTCCAACAACAAAAGTATTCTAAAAATCATAAGGAGAATGCTAGGTGGGAATAAAAAGGCTTGGGATTCAAAATTGAAAATAGTTGTGTGGGATGATAGGATTCCTTTACAAAAAGGAAATTGGAAAATCCCCATTTGAATTAGTGTATGGAACACAAGCTAGGATTCCTTTACAAAAATTGTTACCAGCTTATAAATTTATCCTTCAGGAAGATATAGACATTCCTGAACCAATGGAGGAAAGAATGGAGTAGCTGGCTAAACTTGATGAGATAAGAAGAGTAGCTCAAAACTAGAATGTGAAGTTGCAAGCACAAATGAAGTATTTATTTGATAGAAAAGAAAAAGATAGAAAATTTGAAGAGAATGATCTGGTACTGATGTGGAATGCAAGGTGTCAGGAGAAGGGAAAGCATGGGAAATTTTAAGCCTTGTGGCTAGGACCCTTTGTTGTTGTTGGTAAAGGAGGTGGAGACTCATATTATTTAGAAAAAATGACTAGTGAAGAACAGGAGTTGCCTGTACATGTGCAATTTTTAAAGCTTTTTTTCTCTTGAAGAATATAGAGGATTAATGGTTTCCAATGCATGGAAAAATCTTCACAAATCCTCTTATAATTTTCTCCATGCATAGTAGTTTAGGAAATAAAAGGAACAAGAATTTCCAGTACATGGACAGTCCTGAAATTCCTTCATTTAAAATAAATTCTTTCCAGGTACAGTAGTATAGGATCATTTTCATCTCCCCTTCTTTTCATTTCATCCTTCTCATTAATCCATAACCCTAAAAGTTTGGTCTGCTCATCTAGAGATTTGAATCATTGCAATGATCTCACAATCATTCATCCCCAGACGAAGCCACTGTTAGAACTGTAAAATTTGAAAATTTTATAGTTGTCTATACTCATTAAATTTTTCCAAAGAAGCCCATATCATGAATATAAAATTGATGTAATTTTCTTTCTCGCCATGTTCTAGTCAGTATTTATCATTTGGTTTCATAAATTTTACCTGACCCCAAGCATTTGAATATATAAAGTCATATCGGCATGAGATGATACAAGTCTTCCCGACCCATAATTTATTTTACACTAACACATATTTTTTTAGTGCATCAGTAAGAGCTCATGAATTTCTTACCAATATGAGTTCATCTGAGGATTCATATCAGAATGATGCAGTTCATAGTCTCAACAAAAAAAGGATCCTATCGACAAGACAATAGTCATCGGGGTGAGTCATATCGAGCATATATGTGTCTTACCGATCGAAGCACAAAGAACTATATCAGCTAGACTTGGGCCATCAGAGTGAAGTCCCGTAGCATCCATCTGGTCTTGTTGATAGAGCGAAGGAGGATTTTGTCGATATGAGTTCAATGAATCTTGCTGACCCCATATGTCACACCGACAAAATTGCATTTGTAAGGCCTTGGCGATATGTTTTGATCATCGACGAGACAAATTTCATCGAAGAGAGGTATGAGAGTCATGCCGAGTGTTATTCCATTGGCAAGAAAATAATTATGTCTCAACGATAAAAAAAAAACCAAAGGAAATATCTCAGCAAGATACGAAGTAAGCAGATGAACGTCTACCCGACTTATAAAGTCACAGCAATAGGTTTGCATCGGTGGGAGTTATAGAAATATACTTGAGATTGAAGGGATAACTCTCGGGGAGACTCATAACACCGGTGAAACTACGAGAAATCTTAGCAATATATGATCTATCGATAGCAAAGATACAAGTGAATCAAAATAATTCTCGGGGAGACTCGAAGTGTCAAGAAAACTACAACATGTCTTAGCAGATTTTTTCATGAATGTTGGTAAAATCCCTAATAGAAGGATCGCCTAAGATTTGAAAATGTCTCGCTGACAATATTACATGATGTGACAGTGAAAGTTTCGAAAAAAGACCTACTACACTCCTATTTCAGCTAAAACATTAATGGCACCATGAAGCATAAGTAACTTCATGAATTAAGCAAAATTCAATTGAAAACACTATTGCAGAATTGATAGCAGAGAAAGTAGAAGGACGAACGAAGAACTAGGGCATTTTTCGACTCAAAAGTTTCAAGCGAAGTACAATAAGCTCTTTGCACCTTGAATTCTATAATTTTTGACTTCTGCAATTTGTGAAGAATGGAAGCCAATAGTTCAGGAAAATTGAAGGTGAGAAAACATGGGGAAAGTAGTCAGTCTAGAGGGAAAAAATAGAAAACCGAAATTGAGGCAGAGGGCACTGAGTGAAATCTAAGCCAAGATCTTATCAACCAATTACCTAGCTCTAGACCTAAAGCCAGACAATTTGCACAACTTAGGGAAGAAGTGGATAAACTAGATGACAAATGTAAGCTCATAGGAGATATTTGGACACCAATAAGAGGCTATGAACTTTTTAGTTTTCATTACTATTGGAGAAATCGTTTTGAACCAGTATGTAATCCATGGAGGTTTAATCTTCAAAAGTTGGTCTGCCCTAATGTATTTATCAATGTTGAATTGGTGAGATTGTTCGCAGCTCATTATAACTCAAAACTCAAAGCCATCTATGACCCATCTGGCAAACCATTGATACATATATCAGAAGATGCAATAGGTGAGGTTTTCAAATTGGAAGGGGTTTGCAATGAGAAAATCATATGTGAAGAATTAGAAAGGGAATTTGGGAGGATGGATACAATTTATATAGGTTGGAGGTTGCCACTGCACAGAATTAAACAAGATGGGAAATCAGTTCCACTAGAGGATAGTGATGGACCCCCCTTCCATGTTGATCTTTTTGAACCCCATATGAAGTATACTTATTTCTTGGTAGGCCAAGTATTGGGAATGGAAGTCCCTGAATATATTTCAATCGCTCTTATGATAATTTCAGCAGATATTCAGTATCACAACTCTAGACCTTTTGATTATGCCTCATACATTTTTAAGGGGCTCGATTTTGGGTTGATGACAGTGAAAAGTGGACCCTCTATCTTATATCTTAGGCATTATTCGTTGTTGATGCATATAGTGTTGTATTTTGGATAGAAGTTAGGGTTGTGGCCTTAGGAGATGATAATTTCCCAAATTGATAAGGAAAGTATGTCATTACTTGTTCAATTATGAACTATTGTTTGGGACAACAGGTTTGTTAATTCTTGTTTCATACATTTTAAGGAGTATTTTGTAAAACCATTGTACAAATTCTATAATCATCCATGTGCTTATTCTCTATCTGATGAGATAAAGAGGTTTCTCATTCCTAAAGACTTCAATGGGCCAATTAGTCACAATTGGGGGGATTCGTATTGTTTGGATGATGCTACCATGATTAGGGTTTATGGATTTGAAGATGCCACATTCATTTTTCCTAAAACAGTCCCAGAGAGGATTGCATACTCAGAAATTGTTAGGAAAATGGAGTTTTCCAATGTTATGAATTTGAGATCCTTTGGAAAATAGGATTTTATTCCCAGTACATTGGGCTTTGGAGATTTTACTATACTAGCTAAGGAAGGGTACAGCTTGATCCTTGATAAGTTATTGCAATACAACATGAAAAGAGGACCACCTAGAAAAAAATTTGATCTAGAAGGGTATATCAATTCTGCTAGACAAAAGATAAACTTTGGAGGATATCAACCTCTATCAATTTGATGATATGATCAAACCTGGAAGCTGAAGAAGAAGAAATGGTGGTAGAAAAGTATAATCAAGGGTTCCAAGATATAGAGTTGTTATCATCTGAGCAAGAGGCATCTGAGGTAATGTGCCATAAGGTCAATCCAATAAGATGTCAAGATTGAGAACTCAGGATTACACCTTCCCTGCCAGGGAATTAAATGTAGAAGAGGGTATAGATACAGATGCAAGGCACGTGGAGTATAAGTCATTTGTAGTAGATTATTAATTTATAAATTCTCTAGAATTCAAATCATTCTTATATAAACAAAATGGAAAAGAGATAATAGAAATGGTTGATAATGTTACACCAAGTAATGAAGAATAGTTATTGAATGATCTAAAGATGAGTGTGGACAGAGAGATGGTGGGTATGACCCCTAAAAAAGGGAGGAAGATGTTAGAAGGTGCTAGTGTTATTATTTTTCCAGGGTTGGATCTCAATTCTACATTAATCTTTGATAGTTTTCTAAAAGATAGTAATGCTACACACAAGCTGAGCCAAGAAAAGGTGAAAAAATTATATGCAGGGTCAAAATACAATCTAGATGAAGGTTCATTAATGATTTGGGCCTTGTATCCACCTCACAGGAAATCAGTTGTTATTGATACTGAGAAGGAATTCGGGCATGTTATGAATTTAAAGGTTGGAGAGGCTGATCCTGTGGCAACTTCAGAGATTGGAATCAATGTAGCAAAACTAAACAAAGCTCAAATACAAATGTTAATCAAGGAAAGAGAAATGTACAAAATGAATAATGAGAGGATGTTGAGAGCAAATAACTGCTTGAAAGATTTGTTAGGAGTTACAATGAAATCAACCAAGCTTCTCACTCATGGTGAAATTTCACAAGCAATAGATCATTGGGAAGGATCAAGTGCATACTCTCAAGGAAAATATGATGCACTTGTAGCAATAATTAAGAAAAGACAAGCCAGTCTAACAACTTGGTTGAATAAGCTCTGGGGAACACACTCACATAACTTTGCTACATTGCAACAACATGAAAGAATGGATTGTAGGATTCTCGAGAAGCTTCAAGAAATAAACCAGAGGGATTTTTCTAATAATGTGGTGATTGAGGCTGTGAATCATCTTATGAATAAGCACTGAGACTTCTTTGAAGAATTGGGAGGGGATGCGTAGGGATTAATTAATGCCACCAAAAAAGGGTTGACTGTGTTCTTTGATGATAAAGGAAGATTAAAAGAAATGACTAAGTGGAAAGATGAAAGTGAATTAATATTGCAAGAAATTCTAAAGACAACTACCATGAAAGATACAACATTGGATGAAGCTTGCGAACATAATTAAAAGATGGTGAAAATGGAGATCATGATCCAGAATGCATTGGGAGATGTAGATACGCATGAGCGTTGGGACTACTTTGACCATTTGTCGAAGACTCATTTATGGCTTAACAGAGATTAATTACCCTTTTAAATTTATTGTTGTTTTAACATAAGACATTTTGAAAGGATGTGTCCTTTCAAGCAATTGATGTATAAATATCCATTTTTGGTTGTGAAAAGCAGATAGTGAATAGTGAATATGAGAAAGATACAATAGATTACAATGTTTTACAATTATGAGACTATGATGCATGTTTGAAACTATGGAGATATCAATGAAAATCTTTTGATGTGGTGGCATATTTCTGGTATCATTTGTTTGTTGTGTTAATTGAAAGTAATACTGAAGTTGTCTCCAAGGTTGATGTTTTGTAGTTATTTAAACTGATATAACAATCTTATATTTAGTTTATTGGTGCACACTTGTTGTATCTATATGGTTGATTAATTGGTTCTTTCAAGAAAAGATTAAATCCTTTTAGTTGAGCATAGTAATTAGGGAATCTCATTTGGATCATTAAGAAGAACTTGGTAATTATATTCTTGCATGTTTATACAAGTTATAAACTCAAATTTATATGCTGAACAATTAGAGTATCTACCAGAAAGAGGTTATTCATTTTAGATTTCTCATTTGACTCTGCATAACCAATAAGGCACTAGTCTCTATATTTTCACCATTTTAGTTTCACTCATTTTTTACATTTGTTAAATTGAACATATTATATTTTAGCCTTGATATTGCTTATACAATCTATACCAAAATAAAATTTATTTATCTAGTCCTATTTTCCATTGTGGATGAATTATTTTAGGAAACAAACACAAGCCAAGTCTGCCTCATTCATATAGGTATACCCGCCTAGGTCTAGCAGCACCAAAAGAGAAGAAGGTTCAAATCATTTGGCCTTGTCTGTTACCCTGAAACATATCAAGAGATTGGAAACCTCTTGAGGTATTTTACCTACGTTTTTGAGAGCTAACAGGTCCTATAATGAGAGGTGATTTAAGAGGTCCAATAATATAAGGAGATCCAATCGTCAATTGTGCATTCATAGCCTCACCTGAGTTAACTACTTGATTACAATCTTCTATGAATGTGGGATCTAATGTAAGGGTATGTGTATGATCATCATGGAAAAATCAGTCCCTTAACTGATGAAAAAAAAAAAATAGAGTTAGGAAACTTGACGTAAAAATTTGAATAAGTTATCTATATTATTTCAAAAATATGTAAGAATAGAATCTTTAGAAAATTGAATGTAGCTTCTAAACTACTAGGTTTATTTTAAAATAAAAAATCTATTTGGTGAAAATTTGAAATTTCAATGTAGTAGTACTTAAATTTCATGGAAAAAATAAGAAGTAGGTGCCTGTCTAATCACCCTAACCACAATAAAATGATAGTAGGGTATGTGCAAGATCATGGTGGGCCAAAAAGTGGCAATATGACGAGTATGTGGCTGACGACTTTTTGTTTACCCAAAATTGATGAAACTAAAATGGTTTTTAAAGGAGATTATCATCTTTCCACCAATATAAATTATTCTCTACTTTGAAATTAATAAGTAATTATTATTCATTTTCTATTCAAGTTATGACTTAAGTCCTAATTGATAGACTGATTCAAAAACATCTATAGCTTTCAAACAATATCATTTTTTTTGAATCCAAAACATGAGTCACATTCTATGTTTCACATACTATAGGATTTTAAAAAAATAAAATTGAATTTCATGAAGTTTTGACCAAGTTAAAATGTGAGACATACAAGTTTTTATATTTTTTCAAAGTTGCAAAAAAATTCATAATTAATTGTTTACTTGGAAAAAATTATAAAAAATATGCATCACATCGGACATGAGTCCTCTACTTATATCTAAAATATTATAAAAAATATTATCATTTTATTGTGGTTAGGTGGTTAGACAGACACCTACTTCTTATTTTTCCCTGAAATTTAAGTACTATTGCATTGAAATTTCAAATTTGCACCAAATAGATTTTTTTTTTATTTAAAACAAACCTAGTAGTTTATATACTACATTCAATTTTCTACATATTCTATTCTTACATATTTTTGAAATAATATAGATAACTTATTCAATTTTTTACGTCAAGTTTCCTATCTATTTTTTCTGATTTTTTTGCCACTTAAGGGCCTTTTTTTTCCATGATGATCCTGCACATACCCAATATTTTTTTATAAGATTTTAGATATAAATAGAAGACTCATTTCTCAATGTGATGCATATTTTTTTGTAAATTTTTTCCAAGTAAATATTAATTATGAATTTTTTATTACAACTTTTAAAAAATATAAAAACGCGTATGTCTGACCACCTTAACTTGGTCAAAACTTCATGAAATTCATTATTTTTTTAAAATCCTATATTATGTGAAGCAAAGAATGTGACACATGTTTCAGATTCAAAAAATGTGATACCATTTGAAAGCTATAGATGTTTTTCAATCAGCCTATCAATCAGAATTTAGTCATAATTCAAATAGAAAATGAATAATAATTATTTATTTAATTCAAAGTAAAGCATAATTTATATTGGTGGAAAGCTAAGAATCTCTTTTAAAACCCTTTTGTTTCATCAATTTTGGGTAAAAAATTTCAGCCACATACGCTACACATACCCATCATATCGCCACTTTTTGGCCCATCATGATCCTGCACATACCCATAAATTTAGCATTTTCATCTATGCCATCCATCTTACTATCTTTTGAAATAAATTTATCAATTATTTCATCTTATTATGCCACAATATCTTTCCATGTACAAGAGGTATTGGGAGAGAAACAAAAAAGATTCTCATAACACTCCATGATTGGATCCTTTGACACCAAGATACCTTCTTTATAAGTAGATGAGGTATCAGGAGAAGAAAAAAAATGGTTGCCATGATTTTTAATGATTGCATTCTCTTGCAAAAAAATATTTTCACAAGTGGGGAAGATGTGAGATGAATGAATATTAGGTAAAGTGATATTAATAAATGTGTAAATGATTTCATGTTCTCTTGTGCCACAATATCTTCCTAAGTACAAGAGGTATTGGGAAAGAAATAAATATGATTCTCATTATTCTAAATTATTAATTCCTCTTGTTATAAGATACTCACACAAGTAGGAGATATATTGGGAGAAGAGCTAACATGAATATCAATGATTTTATTTTGTTTCCATAGATTGTCCTCATAGGTAGAAAAAATATAGTTACACGACACTTGTGTTACCATAACAAAACCACATCTTTGAAAAGGAGACATGTTGTTGTTTTCCTTATGGATCAAATGAATGATGCACAAGAAAATTAGATGGGTTCGGAAAATTAAATCCTAGAACAACAACCAGATCTAAACATGGGACATTGAAAAATATTTGCACAAAAAACTTTTAGCCAAAAATGACTAGAGAGGGGTGTAGGGTGCCCTACACCAATTAGGTGTTTTTATAAAATTCAAAATTTGGGAATCATATATAGGGTCTAAGGGTTTTATGTCCCAGAGGTTTAGGTCAAGAAGTGAATAGATTATTGGAAGTACATTGAAACCTAATTTTTTTTATGAATCACATACATGCATGCAATTTTGGATATTTTTAGAGTAATTGAATATGTTCAAATGATAATTTTTAGAAATTAAATATTATAGTTGACTAAATTTTCCAAAAAATGTTGTGAAAGTGCTTCCTCTACAACATCATTCATACCTCTGGGAAGCTAAAGTAGGGAGCTACTTAGGTTGTTGACTATATAGTGAGGCCAATTTATTTACCTTTATGTTGAGGATTCCCTAGGGAACTTGATTGAGAATCTGTGTATTGGTCTAGTGGGATACTTCATTTGCATCACGAATGCACTAAATAATGAGCAAGAAAAGTAGGTGGTTTCCCTACTTTGTGTCTAGCTAGAGCGAAGCATGCTCGATATTTTTTCCACTTTGTGGATTTTAACAAGAATATTTTCTCCCCTACGCAAATTGAATGCCTCTAGGAGGTGGTTGAAGGCATCCAAATCCTCATATTTACTTTTTGTGCTTGAAATATTGTACTAGAACCCCCCTTGTTGGCATGTAATACAAAAAATATTATGTATATGTGTATGAATATATAATCTCTTTTTTGGCATTTAAATCTATCTAATGTGATGTACAATAAATTTGAGCTCCCTAATTTCAATTCCATTTGTTTCATTTCCTCTACAACATACTTCTTTATTTTCCAATGGTTATGCATTCCATTAAGCGTTATCTCTATAATGCATTTTCTTTTGGTATTGTTATTTTTTCATTAAATAAAACTTCAAATTTCTAGGATGATAGTTCACAACAGCTTGAATGAATAAATTTTAACATTTGTACAAGGTTTTTAAAATAATTTAGAGTTTTTTTTAGTTCATGAAACAAACCCATTGCTCACTTCACTAATCTCTCATAACACCAACTTTGAAGTAATTTTTAGCCCCCACTTGATAAAGCCTCTTGGAAAGAGCTTATAGGAATATGTAATCTTAGCCTTTTAAATAATTTACCATGGGAATGAGTTAGGTTTCTGCAACCCTATTGGGGACCAATAAAGGTTTCAAAACCTAATGAGAGCTTTGAAATGAACTTGATTTTTCTTAAACATTTTCCCTCCTATCAAAATATTCCAAGGTTATGAGAACCACTTTGAGACTTGAAATATCTCCAAAACTTGATAATGGCCAACACAAAGATAGCTTAAACTAAACCCTTTAGGCCATCGGGCAAGGAAGGTGTTGGAGAAACTCATTCAATGCTTGACATAGCTTCAAAAACTAAGGCTCAAAGGTAACAACTCGACACACTTAAGTTTTCTTAAAGATAGATTTATTTTTGAAAGGGGGCTACCAAAAATATTGTAACACATATTTTATGCAATGAAAAATTAGAAATTTTGTGAGTGTAAGATATGTCGGATTCACCAAAATGTTTCATAAGAAAATTGATACTAGATCTTACTAGAATTAGCTATTTTTCACTTACAAAATAAATAGAATTTCAAATTGGGAAGGGTATGATATTGTCTTACAACCTAAAAGGTGAGTCAGTCAATGTTAGATTTGATTCTTTGAGGGTTAGAATTGGATTTTTGATGAAACACAATGATGTGACTATGTAAACTAGACAAATATGACATTTTGAGATGAATTCTAACAAATTAAAAGATCATAGATGAATTTAAGTTCTTGCAAAGAAAGAGGCAAACATTGGTGCACCTATGATTTAAATTTGAGCTAGATCTAGGTGGACAAGTGTGCCCAAAATCCCTAGACTTTGAATTTGAAATAAAAACCTAACAATAAAGGCCTTAAGTCCTTGGTTTGTAGCTTCTTCCTTCCAGCTCCCATTGTAATATTTTCGTCTATTACTGAGATAATGCAATTTCTATATCTTATCAAATTATAGGGCTAACAATGCATGAATGTACAAATTGTCTTCAATCTTCCTCTAATCTTCTTCAGATCTATAACTTGCATACATAAAAGGGAGAGGAAGGGTTGTGCCATATAGTGGCTTTCCTCAGTCAAACTTTGGGTTGGTATTTCTACCTCCACAATGGCAAAATTGATGATAAAGAGAGCTTATTCTTTTGAGAGATAGAGGCTAAATGACAATAAGTACAATTAATTGATAATTCGTTGTAAGTCACCACTCATATCTAATCTCCTTGATGGACTAAAGTCATGCTCATCACCATAATGGATTGATTATAACTTGACTTGATTTGACTTGAAGACATAAAAGAGTTAGTGCTCATAAAATAAATGATCAAAAAACATGATGAAGGATTGACATGATGCTTGATTGAAAATAATGGTGCAATAATACTAATAAGTATGCTCTTGATCATCCTTGAATAATTTCAAGATGTTCAATTTTCTCAATAGTTTACCTTAGGATTAAAATGGATAAAATACTATGTATTTATATGCAATTCTTCTAATTAACCAAAAATTAAATCATGGTAGTTGAAAATTAAAATTAAAATTTGAACTAATAAATTACCAAGACTAAAATACTTAAATTTAGAGACAAATTAGGAGGTCTAGGATGCATAGTACCCTAGACCAGATCTCACTTTTCTTGGATCAAAAGTGTCAAAGGAAAAATATTAAATGCATACTTTGATCTTACATATTTGATTTTTTAATAAATGTTTAAAATGGCCATGGAATTCATAATTTAGGAAATTAGGTGCATAATTAGGTCTAAGCACATATGAGGGAGCAAAATCTAGTGTGAAATTGTCAAGTAGATAACTTATGAGGTGACAATTTTTTGATGGTGGTAGTTGTAATTTTTCAATAATAGTAGTTTATTCAATGATTGATTATGCCAATACACTAGATTGCAACATTGATTATACTATCCAAAGTCTTGTATGTGAATTCAAGAATAATGCAATACTTGAGTCTATGTGATTTATACATTGTTTTTTAGATTATGGTGTATTTTAACCTTCTAAATTTGTGATAAAAAACACATAAGGTTTGGCTAAGATATGGTTACTATAGAAATTTTTTATCCTATGTAAATTATTTTGTGTCATTTTTTGTGTGTGTGACACTTGAAAAGGATGGATGGATGGTTCTCGTATTACAAAAATAATTAGGTAGGTGATTTGGTGTGTTGTAAATGCTAGAAATATTTTCATAGTGAAACAATGGAAATAGGTATCCCCACCTTTTAGGAGATGGAGCACACAGGTAGGGTCCTATTTCAATCAAGTCTCACTCAAGGATACCTTATAGATCTCAATACAATGATAAAATGAGAGAAAGAGATCTACAATAAGGTGTCCTAGGGTATGATTAGAGAGTAAAAGGGGGTTCACCACCAAGCTAGGGCTTGGAAAGACAATTAACATGCAAAACCTAATGATCAAACCTAATGATATGCAAGACTTGAATAAATAATCTAGAAATGAATGTGAATCATAACAGAAAATTGAGAAATCATAAAGGTGCACCTGGAAACTTGTAGCAGCCTAAAAAAAGTTCTAGAATGTTGAATTTAATGCACACTAGGACTCATACGCTAGGATGGGCTATTTAGTCCCAAATTAGGGTTTCTAGGTAGGAACAGGCATCTGGAAATGACAAGTCTGAAACTCCTAAAATCTAGAAAAGTCACTATACTGTGACTCATACACTAGAAGTGGTGTATTAGTCCTGCTTAGCTTTTTTGAAGGGTCAAGGTCTAAATCTACTCTTCAATCTCTGCTCTTTCTTCTCAACCTAATTTCTAGATCTGAACTACTAAATTCTGCTCTATAGGTGTCCTTTAGTGGTCTTGTAAATAAGGTAACAACTTTGACAACTTTGTAAGCATGACAACTTCTTCCAATCTTTCTCTTCAATGTGTCTTCAACCTAGATTTGTAAATCAAACACCATAGAGAGGGAAAAATGTTGTTTTGTTAGTAGAAAGGGATTTTCCTTGGTCAAACTCCATTTTGGTAATCAAACCTTGAAATTAAATAAAATAGAGAGGAGGATTGATGAATGCACAAAATGCTATGTTGCAACTCACCAAACCCTACAAATAAAGTGTTGCAAACATGTATGAAATGGCTCCAATGGATGCTAATCTTGACCCTTGCTTGAATGATATGGATCTTGACTTGAATGCCCGCTTGAATCATGAAACCCTACATCATCAATGTTAGCTCAAAATCAAACATGATACATGATGACTTTTACATTACGCTTGATACTTGAATAATGCTCTAAATCACTTGATAATAAACTCTTGAAGGCTCTTGAATGCTCATGTAAACACTTGAATTCTCTTTTGAACTCAAGTTTTCTATAAGGAATGCTCTCATGAAAGTCTTAGGTGAAAATGAGTGAAATAACCTTATATTTATACTTGTTTATGCCAAATTTCTCGAAATTACAACACTACAAGCCAACATCAGATCTAGTTGAAAAAAATCCCACCAAGAAATTGAATTTAATTTAGGTCTAAACTAAGTAGGACTCATATGCCAGAAATGGTGTATGAGTCCCATTAGGCTAAGATTTGGGACACATTTTTCAAGAAAGGCTTAGATTGATGTTAAATCCAAATTGGGGCTCTAAAACTTAGGTGGGACCCATAAGCCCTATTGGTTATTTATTTAGAACCAAACTTAATGTCAGTCCTTACCTATGAATTTTCCACAACTCAATTATCAGCAAGGCTAAGGATTGGCCAACACTTAAGTAAAGTAGTTAGTACCTCACTTCTTCTCTTCGGGCGCTGTGAGACCCAAGAGGGTAATCCTACACATTCTCATAATATCTAAAATTTGGTCAAGAGAATTTCCTCACACAGATGCATTCCTCAAGAAATTCACTTCATCAAAGGCTTCGCAGACCTTGGGTGAAAGTGTTATTTGTTCAGGGAATGTGTTTATATACTGAAAGTTGGGGCAGTGTAATTTAGAGTATGTTATGAATTCGTACCTTCATTTTGAATCTTAGGCTAGATTCATTACCAACTCATTCAATAGTAAGATAAACTAATAGAGAGACCAATGCCCTATCTTAGGGAATAATGAAGTCATAACTTGCAATCAATTAGTAATACAATTATGATTGAACATCAGAAATTAATGGACTATTAGCATGCCACTTTTGTGTTTTAAAATATTGCTTCCTTACCAAATCTTATATCCCTTTCCCACAAACTAATGTCCTTATTTTAGCATTTAATCAACTCATTGAATTTAAGCATAAAACAAGCCCATTCATTCGGTGCAAATGACATAAGACAAATGAAATTATAATTAACAACTTCATTCATATTTTGGAAGAAAGATACACATGAGAGCAACATTTTAGAACTAATATTCTCCTTCATTACTGATATTAATTTGTAAAACTATATTTAATATCTTCATACAATATAACCTTGATTGGATTCTGATATATTTACTAATGTATCTATTTTCTCTGAGAGCATAGCATTCACTATGACCTGTTCTGACTCAAAAATTTTGAACTCTCTTAACTTCAGCCATAAAATCCCCTTTATAAACAAGGGAGCAACAATAATCCGACTGAATTACAATTTCATTTCATTTCAAAAACCTAATTTCAACTGATTCCTCAAAGAACTCCCTAGGTGGTTTTTTACGCAATCATTTGGGAACAAGACAGGACAAAAAAAAAACACGTGTAGGATACCATTAGTTGCTGTCACCACATTCATGTTGAACAAATAACCTTCCTTATCATATCAGTCAGAGGACCTCCACATCAACATGGAAGAGCAAAAGGAAAACCACAAACATATTGAAACAAATACCTCATATGCAAAGACCATGCTATCATAAAAATAAAAAACAAGGAGGTGACCCTATTCAGAGTCATCTACATCAAAGAATGCCTGACCACTCCTTATCCTCAACAAAATTGGAGGGACCATCACCACATCATTATCAGAGTGCCCATATGCAACTATAGATAGAAGGTACTAGCCATATCCTAAATCAGTGCCACCTTCAACATCCGAAGGACTATCAGAGATCACAATAGGATAATTATGTTTGCCTAGGCAGCCCCTATGACTTTTATCTTTTTTTTTGGCCCTCTTCACTGGCTGAGCCAGTTCCTTGCCTCTAAACTTGACCATTTCTCCCAAAATCGTCCTATTTCTCAAGTTGTACGTACTCTACGCAATTGATTTTTTCTTATGACCTCTAGCCCTCCTTTTACCCTTTGAAACCTTAGGAGAAGCCTAGGATTCTTGCTTGGTTATATCCTCATGACACTCAAATACATTGAGTTGGCTAGACCTTCTAACAGGCTAAGTTGTCACACCAATTTTCCCCATCTCTAAAACAAGAAAAATTTAACAATTTAAGACAAAGCTACAAGGAGACACACTTACAAGCCCAGGAAATTGTAACAAACTCAGCATAGAAATTCCTAAGAAAACTAGAGAACCCAATTTAAAACCAACTTAATTAGGACAAGAACACTCAATATTCAACTCAGGAAAACAAAAAACCTCTCACTTCTTCAGACTATGCCTTACATTCACTACAGACTAGAAAGATGGTTAAAATGAACAACAATCAACCTACATTAAATGGAAAATTTGGAGCATACCAAATTAATTATTCAAGAACTCCTCATGCGAGTGAGTTGATAACTTAATAGCTCAACTTTGAATCTAGGTCATTGATCTTAAAAAAATTAAAACGTCATCTATGGTGACCATGAGCATCATTTTTTGACCATTAGCAACTTGTTCCTAGAAAACAGCGATGCCATCTCAAATGTTGCCACGTTTTCCTTTAATCTTGATTAATCATATGTGATTTGACAATTAGCATGTATTTCCAACCTAATCTGTGCTCCTTCATTAACATCAATGAAGTACATAAGACCAGTGTTTTTTAGGGAGAACATTTCCTTATACACTTCATCGCTAATCACTGATCTTCCCCAAATTTTAAGGTGCAATTAGCAATGAAAGTATTCTCACGATGAAGTTTATTCTATTGGATCATCCTATTTTAAAACCACATCAATGGTTCTCCAGACATCTTGCTTCTTTCCTTTATACGATGTCCTCAGGATTCCACTACGTTGCCTATTCCAACAATAGCCATTGCCTATTGCAGATGCATCTCGTCCTTCATCAGCGATGTCAAAATCCCCATGATGAAATCTCAGCCTTTGGATCTGTGGCCTATCCTTGATCACATTCATCCTTCCATCATGCATTTCTAATTCAAACTTTGCAGCTTGGCTCCTATCAGTGATAGGAGATGCAGTGAAGAAATTAGATTTAGACACGTACACCTGCATGAAAATCAATAGTGCAAAAGACATCACACATAAAATATTATCACCTTAGTAAAAGAAACCTTTCACAGAATCTCATTGCTCATCACTAATTCAAAATTAGGCTTATGAATGAATCTGTGATGAGTAATAAAATATAGAAACATCATGCCATCACTCATCACAAATTCTTCTCATACAGTTTGCAAGCAATTAGCGATTAGAGGATTTACAAAATGGCAATGTGTATCGTGTATCGCTAATGCAAAATTTAGTGCTTAAAACATATCTGTGATATGTGATGTAAGGTAATTCCATCATATCGCTCATCATTTTTTTGAATTTATCATTTTATGACCATCCGCGATGAGCGATAAGATCATCAGGCTAGAGGACATCACTTATCGCTATTACAATGCTCAAGGCTCAAAAGCCATTAGTGATAAGCGATTCCTTAACAATACACAGAGCATCTCTCATCATTGATTGTTCCAAGAGCTCCAACAACTATTTGCGATGAGGAAAAACAAAGAAATGTTTCTCATCACTCATCGCCAATTTAAAACATACACTTAACAAGTAATCAGCGATGAGCGATAAAGATATGATGGCCGTTAGGACTTAAGTGAAAAATTTAAGCACGTGCACTTAAGTGTTTTTCTGGAGGGGACCCTCTAGGATGATATGATAGAAAAGGGAAAGACTCCTAAGTCACAAAATGCAAAGGATGTAAAGGCCAAAAAGGCCCTCAACCTAACCTTATAAAAATTATGCGACTTGCACCTAGGCTTGAGGGACCAATTACTTGATGACAATGAATCACATAAGATGTTTAAAGTGACTGGCAATGGGCAATAAGAAGTCAACAACCAAATAGAACGTTACAAGCATTTATAATGAATAAAACCCTAAACCCTCAGATATCAGCCCTACATCCAAATGTGACAAGGGTTTGAGATGGAATAAAGAATTATTTGAGGGTTCCATCAGTGGCTCTGACTAGGGATGTATGCCCCTTTTGGGCATAGCAAGAATTTAGATCCTCTGGAGAAGCAGACTAGGTGCCTACTTCATTGGGTGACAGAGTCAAAAGGTCATCTCTACCCCCTATTGCTCTAGTTTGACAAGTCAAACCACATTTGATTGCCCAAGGCCACCAAGAACTGTAGGTCTCTTCTTACCTCTATCATAGACAAATTTCTCATCATATTTCACTGAAGCCAATCTAAAAACATCACTGAAATCTACCTAATTAAACATGCTAGCATCTCTCAATAGCTCAGCATATACAATATTATCAACAAATTTATAATTACCATGCATCTGTAAATTAGGCATACTCTTAAAACACTGATTATCATGTGGTAACAACTTATAATAGTTATCATTTAAAACATTTTCAGGCTAAAAACAACATTCTTCAATGTTTTTCACATTACCACACTATATAAAAACTTCATCCAACTAAAAAAAATGGCACTCATATTCTGCCACATGGTTGGTACTATCAAGCTCAATCTGATTATTAGTTTTCATGTCAAAGGTGAAAAATTCATAGGAACTAATCAAAATATTATGCACATCATGCAAACTATCTCTGAGTGTATGTAAAGAAATACACTCATCCATTGGCACACACTGTAACTATGCCTCAACATGCTAGTATAGAGAATCATCAAGAATCTCTAACTTATCCTCATCCTTACTCACTTTGACATCCTTTGAACATAACATATCAACATCTTTAGCATTCATAGCTTGTTCAAAAGTGAGCAATTCAAGTTTAAAAAGATAATCTAATTTTTCTTTAAAATCAACATCCATATCCACATGAAAAGACTCATAACTAGGCTCATCTAAATTAGGAAACAAATACTTATCCAAATCTACATTAAAATTATAAAAACTTGGCTTATCAGATATACAAACTTCATGGTTATCTACTATTTCTAACTCATCAAAACAAATTTTTGAACTTACATCAGCCTACACACTTTCATGCTCATCATATAATGCATTATTAAAATCAAATGGTTGTTTGTCATTACCCACATTATCACCATGCTAACCAACTAGTTCATATCTAGAAGGAAAATTAGATACCCATGCATAATATACTACATAGTGAAGGTTATCATCACTGTCAAAATCAATATGTGCAATACACAACAACTGAGGGTTACTCAAAAGTGCATATTTATGATATTAAGTGGTCAATAAATTTGAAATTTGTTCACTGCTCAATAGATCATTGTTTTGATCCATTCTTTCAATCACTTCCTCTTCTTGACTTCCACTAGAACTACATGCATTACCAAGTTGTAAATCAGGGTATACCATAATATCACCATCATAAAAGTTTGAAAACTCAATGGATTGATCATGTTAGAACTGTAAAAATTTGAAATTTTTACATTCTATTGCATTCAAAAGTTCCAGTATTGAGTTTTCATCATAAGCATCAAAGTCCCTCTTTGTATTGTCTTGTTTGTTTTCTGTCATAAAAGCCATTGAATCCATCAAGTCTTTCATTTTTCATTAAAAGACCTGAATCGGCAAGACATTGTAAAAGTCTCCCCGACCTGATTTTTCACTAATATATATGTTTGTTGCAGACTATGGGCAGGACAATTTGCTTGTTTCGGCGACAAAAGGAATCATTTCGGCTAAGGGGAGTCATTGTCGGAGTGAATTCATGACGAATACAGTGTGTTTCGCCAACTGGTGCATGTGGAAGTTTATTGCTCAAGATAAAGGTGTTCAGGAAAATTGTTTCGGTGAACTAATTTTTTCTTGCCGACAGGCATCCTGAAAAAAAGTATATCGTCATATGTTTCGGCATCGGTCTAATGTCAGGGCGAAGACAATATGTCATACCGACTAATGCATAAAGGGGTTGTTTCGGCCAGACTAATTGGTATCAGTATGAACTCATAACGAAATCATTTTGTTTTACCGATTGAATTGCAAACAGATGTCTTAGTAAGACTTATGTGCATCAGGGAAGGTCTAGGCGAAGGGGCCATTGTTTGGCTGAACTAAGTTCAAAGGTATTTCAAACCTATCGGTGAGAAGCTATGGATTCTTGCCGATTCAAATCTTATGCCAATGGAGATATCCATCGCCAAGAGAATAACTTGTTGGCATAAGTTTCACCGAAGTATGAATATTATACCGATAGATGGTTCGAGGTGAGTTTTTCCGAATAGGAGTAATCTGGAGGAGTGATTTCGGTAGGACATTTGGTGTCAGTGTAAATTTTCCTGAAGGTTCATTGTCTTGCCGAAAGTATTATTTCAATGGTTGGGATTATTTCTTCAATGAGAAAACTTGGTGGACATGCTGAAATGAGAATTCATCGGTGAAAGGGTGATTTTGTCTTAGCAAATGAAAATACATTGAAAAGTACATATCAGTAAGATGAAAAGATATCTACATAACATTTTCCCGACTTTGAAAGTCACAACGAAGCGAGTGAAACGAAGATTGTATCGACAAGAATACAAATTTGTCTTAGCGACTCAATGTAGATAAAGACTTTTGGTGAAACAGGATGAAGTCTACAAGAGGTTTCCCCAACATCTGTGGTTTATAGCAAAGAACATAAAGATAAAGGATTTTAGCCAATGTGAATAACATTAATGTCTCAGCGATTGGAAAATGCTTTGAAGAAAACATATCGGTATTGTTCCATGATATCTATGAGACGCTTCCCCGACTTTGAATTGTCACAGCAACATGAAAAGCAGAAGCATTTGTCATCAAGTTGATTTCAGGTGTCAGTAAGACTACAAAGTGTCTTGGCGAATGATGAAATAAATGTTGAAAAGGGATTTTGCCCCAAATTTGATTTTTTCTCATCGAAAGGACATTTGATGCGACAGTGCGAGTTTCAAAGGTAGTTTCATTTGTGCTTCTTTAATGGCGCAATGGGATAAAATAGTAATGACAATAGTGTTTTAATCATTTCCTCATTTCCGAATTGATTGTTGATGAATTGGCGAGCTGAACAAGAGAACCAAGACAATTTTTTCTATCTGAGGAGCTCAAGTAGAATATTGTAAGTAGTTGCTTCTCTGTTTTTCATATTTTGATTCTGTAAGCTTGAAAAATGGAGTCTTCTGGTTCTAGAAAGGGTAAGGGTAGAAAGATTGGTGAGAGCAGTCAGTCGAAGGGAAAGAAAGAAAAGACTGATACAGAGCATGAAGGCACTGAAAGGAAGCTAAACCAAGACCTTATTGATCAACTACCTGGTTCGAGGCCTAAAGCTAGAAGGTCCGCACAGCTTAGGGAAGAAGTTGACAAGCTGGATGACAACTGCAAGTTCATAGGTGATGTTTGGACTGTTGTAAGAGGGTATGAGCTTTTCAATTTCCACTATCATAGGAGGAATCATTTTGAGCCATTCTGTAATCCATGGAAGTTGAATGTAGGGCAATTGGTGTGCCCTAATGTATTTGTTAATGCTGAATTGGTAAAATTGCTTGTTGATCATTATGATCCAAAGCGTAAAGCAATATGTGACCCTTCTAGAAAACCAAAGATACATGTGTCAAAAGAAGGAATTGGTGAGGTTTTCAAATTGGAAGGATTTTGTGATGAGGAAATCAATTGTGAAGAGTTGCAAAAGGAATTTTTTAGAATGGATACAAGCTACAAGGGTTGGAGGTTAACAATTCATAGGGTTAAACAAGGTAACAAGCCTGAACCTCTGGAAGATAGTGAGGGGCCTCCCTATCATGTAGATTTGTTTGAACCCTACATGAAATATACATATTTTTCAGTGTGTCAGGTGTTGGGGATGGATGCCCCATAATTTATGTCAATGGTGCCAATGGTCATTGCAACAGACATTCAATATCACAATGCCAGGTTATTTGATTATGCTTCATATATTTCTAAGGAGCTTGACTCGGGATTGATGACTATAAAGGGTGGAGCTTCCATTGTTCACCTTAGAAACTATTCATTGTTGATGCATTTAGTGCTATATTTTGGACAAGAGCTAGGGGTGTGGCCTCTAGAAATGAGAATTTCTCAGACTGGTAAGGAGGGTGAAGCATTGCCTATTCAGTTGTGGACTGCCATTTGGGTCAGCAGGTTTGCTGGTTCTAGTTTTATTCATTTTGAGGAGTATTTTGTAAAGACATTGTATAAATTGTATCATTATCCTTGTAATCATTCATTGACTGATGAGATCAAAAGTTTCCTTCGGGCCTAAATATTTTAATGGGCCAATTGACCATAACTGGGGAGATTGGTATTGTTTGGAGGGAGCTACTATAATCAGAGTGTATGGATTTGAAGATGCTCCTTTCATTCTGCCAAGGACAGTTCCAAACAGGGTTGCATACTTGGAAATTGTCAGACAAATGGATTATAGTAGTGTGATGCATTTCAGTTCTTTTGGGAAGCAGGCATTTATGCCTAGTACTTTATGCTTTGGTGATTTCACCGTGTTGGCTAAAGAGGGATATAATTCAATTCTTGACAAATTGTTGCACTATAACATGAAAAGAGGACCAACTAGGAAATACTTTGAACATGAGGGGTATATTCATTCAGCCAAAGAGAGGATTAATTTTGGAGGGTATCAACATGTACCCTATCCTTTTGATGATATGATCAGAAATCTAGATGAAGATGAAGCAGAAAGGGTAGTTGAAAGGTATAACCAAGGGCTACAAGATACTGAGTTATTGTCTTCTGGAGATGAAGAAGCACCAAGAGCTGATGTGCCACAGGGTAAAGCAGAAAAGGTGTCTCGAATGAGGACTCAGCAATATGTCTGCCCAGTCAGAGAACAGAGTGTTGAAAGTGGTGATGTTGATGCTAGGCATATGGAGTATAGATCCTTTGTTTCTAATGATGAGTTTATACATTCCCTTGAGTTCAAAGCATTCTTGTACAAGTAGAAGGGGAAGGAGATAAGAGAGAATGTTGATGATATCACTTCTGGAAATGAGGAACAATTGTTGGCTCAATTGAGAAGATGTGTGAATGATGAAATCGCAAATATGACTCCAGAAGTGGGGAGGAAAATGTTGGAGGATGCTGGTGTTATGATATTTCCTGGTTTAGATTTGAATTCTGCATTGGTTTTTGATAGTTTCTTGAAGGGTAGTAATGCTACTCATAAGCTTGATAAGGAAAAGGTGACAGAGGTATATACAGGCTCCAAGTATAATACTGATGAGGGATTAATGTTGATATGGGCTTTGTACCCACCCCATAGGAAATCAGTGGTACTTGATACAGAGAAGACATCTGGCCATGTATTGACTTTAAAAGCTGGAGAAGTTGATCATGTTGCTACTGTTGATATTGGGGTAAATATTGCAAAATTGAATAAAGCACAAATTCAGTTATTAATAAAAGAAAGAGAAATGTATAAAGCAAATAATGAGAAATTGCTGAGAAAAAATGATAGACTCAAAGAATTGATTGGTGTTTCAATGGGAACAACCAAAATGATCACTCAAGGAGAGAGCTCTCAAGAAAAAGACCCCTGGGTAGGGTCAAGTGCTTATTCTCATACTCTTGCTACATTGAAGGAGCACACAAGGATGGATGGGCAAATCATGGAGAAATTTCATGAGTTGGCTCAAAGTGATGAAGCTAGTAGTTCTACACTTGAAGCTGCTAATCACATTATCAATTGCCATAGAAATTTCTATGATGAATTGCAAGGAGATGAATAGGGGTTAATTGCAGCTGCTGAGAAATTTGTAATTCCATTTTCTAATGATAATGGGGATTTGAAAGAAGCCACCAGGTGGAAAAATGAATGTGAGTCAATGATGAATGAAATCATGAAGGTAACTTCTACAGATGATACAACATTGGAAGAAGTGAGTAAGCAAAATGAGGAAATGGTCAAAATGGAAGTTACGGTTTAGAATGCTGTTGGAGATGCGGACACGTATGAGTGCCAGGATTATTTGGACCACCTCAACAAGACTCACTTATGGCTAAATAGAGCCTAGTCATTCTCTATCTTATGTTTTATAATTTGTATTTTCTATTTCTGAAAGGATGCATCCTTTCACATTCTCAATGTATAAATGTCTATTTTGTAAACAATATGCATATAGATAGAATAGGATAGAGAGTAGAGAATACGGTGGAACACCATGTTTCACGGGGTTGAGACTATGTTGTATGTTTTGAAGCCATGGAAATATCAATTAAAATCATTTGATTTGCTGGAAAATTCTGGTGTCAATTGTTATGTTATGCCTATTGAAAAAATTATTTGAGTTGTCTCTAAAATTGATGTTTCTTGGTTATTTAGATCAACATAACAAGTTTATGTCTAGTTTATCAGTACGTATTTTCCGTATCTGTGTGATTGGTTGATAGGTTCTTTCAAGGAAAAATTAAATCCTTTTGATTAATCATAGTGATCAGGGAATTTTATTTAGATCAGTAAGAAGAACTCAATAATCACAACGTTACAATTTTATACTGGTTATAAATAAATATGCCAAACAATTTGAATGAATCTAGAAAGAAGTCAGTTGTCTATGATTTCATTTGAATCCGCATATTATATAAGGCACTGGTCTCACTGTTTCCATCATTTAGTTTTATTCATACTTTTTACATCTGTTAACTTAGCATATTAGGGTTTAGTTTTGAATGCTGGTATACAATATATACCAATTTTGTTTGATTTTGTCCATTTCAATTTGCCATCTTGGACAAATCATGGCATGAAGATAAGATCAATAGTCAATTCTGCTTTATTTATTATAGGTACACCCGCTTAGGTCTAGCAGTGCCTGGAGAGTAGAAGGTTTAATTCTTTCAAACCTTGTTCTATTACCCTAAAACATTGTGAAAGCTTGGCAACCTTTCGTGGTTCAAACCTGCATTTTTGAGAGATAACAAATTAGCGACTCTACTGGGGATAACAAAGAATCTGCACCTTAATCATAGAGTCAGAAGTCCTATATACAAACTCCGCTGGGAATACCAAGTAACAATCTTTTTCTCACTTTCAAGAAAGTGAGTGGCGACTATAATTAATTATTGCAATATGAATGGAAGAAGATATCAATTTAGGGGAGGTCATTCTGGAGCTCCTCCTAGTAATAGTAAGTGGACGCTTAAAAATAATAAGGCTGAAAAGGGTAAAGGGAAAAGTGAGGACATGTGCTTAACAAACAAAGATAAATCATCAATACCTTTTGGTGAGAAGTGCTTTGACACATGGAAAGATAATTCATCTGAAGAGCCTTGTACCCCGGAAGATTAGAGAAATCCTTTTTACAATCCTCATAAATAGGCTAAATTTGAAGCTGGATTTGAAGCTGAACAACTTAGAGTTCAATATGAATATGACCAAAAAATGGAAGGTAATCAGAGTGGACCTATTAATCAAGAAATTCAACAAGAAGATTATGAATCTTTAAGTTATGAGGAAATTAGGGCATGGTATGAATCTCAGAGAAAGGAAAGGGAAGAGCAAGAAAAAGCCCAATTGATTCAAGCAATGAGGGAATTCAAATTGCAAAAAGCTCAAAACATTCCACACACATTTGATTTTCCTCCAAAATATGTACCACCCCATAAACAGGGCAATCATGGTGCAGGATATTCTGAACCACCAAGGATTCCTCACCATCAAATTGGGAATCAATATAGACATCCAAATCATCCACCTTATGCTCCCACACAACATCCAAATAATTATCCACCTCCTGGTCAACGTCATGTGCCACAGTAAAATATGTAGTACAATAATCCTATGTACCAATATCAGCACCCACCTAATCCTCCTCCTTATCAATATACAACCATGATCAGACAGTTTGATCTAGCAGGGTTTCAATTATACCCATATCCTATGGACAGCAGTTGGAGAGGTTTAGTACCCAAGTTTACAGGCAGTAATACAATCACTGTTGAGGATCATTTAAGAAGTTTCAATGCTTTTATTCAAGATTTGGATGTACCTTATGAAGATTTGCATATGAGATTATTCATGATGTCTCTTGTTGAATAAGCTAGGGATTGGTTCAATAGCCTGGCAACAGCTTCCATTTATTCTCTCCAGATATTTCAAGACCAATTCCTTGAACAATTTGGGAATTTGAGTGCACCAAACACTGCTCTCGATGAACTAATGTGAATTCAGAAAGGTCAAAATGATTCAATCTTTGATTTTAACAGAAGATTCAATAAACTGTAAAATAGAATACCTCCAAGATCAAAGTTACCTGATCATGTAGCATTAAGTGTTTACCTGAATGAATTTGACCCTAAAACAGGGTATGAGCTGAGAAACAGGTTCCCAAGGGACTTAACTGAAGCACAAAAGATAGCATTAACAATAGAGAATAACAGAAAAGCTGCTGGGATAATGAATAAGAGAGACAACCCTCGAGTTCCTCAACAAAATAATAATTATCAATATAAATAGGAGAACACATATAGAAATGAAAGACCAAGGCCGAGGTTACATGACATGCCCTATAACACAAACTGGAAGGATGGGAAACCCATAACAGATAGGCCTAGAAGCAAAGAAACTCCTGATCCATTGAAGAAGAAGGAAACATATGTGGTGAATAGAAATTATTTTTGTGAGGCTTGTGATAAGCCTCATTCCCCTGAATATTGTGTTGTAGCCCAGAGAATGCAAGAAGAAGGATTGCTAATTGGAGATGATGGGGAAGATCATACAATCTAATTGAATTCAAATTCTTCTCATCATGTTGGGGAGAGGTACTCATCTTCGGAGGAGGGAAGTTATGAGTATGACGTTGCAGAATGAAGGTATAATGTACATATGGCTGAGCAACATGTTTTTTTTGACTCTGAGGATGATTATGTAGAACCACAATCTGTTGAGGTGCCTGCTCACAATAATGTGAGGAGACTAACTGAAGAGGAGATAGAACAATTGACTGTTGCTGCAGTAGAAGAAGCCAAGAATAAATACTGGTTGAGGAACAGGACAGTAAATGGGAAGGCAGGTGTCCCTAGGGGTATCTTTATGAAAGATCAGAAAGTTGTGCAAGGAGTTTCAAAGAAAAATGAAAACAAAAAACGTGAAGAAAGTAAATAGAATCCTATCCAAAAAGATGTAGTAAAAGAGCTACATAAAGAAATTCACAAAAATGATCAGTCAGGTAGAGGAGAAAAAGAAGTAAACAAAGGAGAAACATTAGAACAAAAGAAAGTAATTAAGGCAGAAGGCTCTTCTTTTGATTTTACTCAAGCCTTGTATAAGGTAAAGATGTCTGTCCCACTTTTAGAAATGATGAAAATTAAGGAGTATAGGGACAATGCAATGCAATTGATAACAAATGAGAGTGAAAAACATGTAAGTACTGAAAATAAAATGGTTACAAAAAATAAGCAATATAAAGTAAACGTCCCAGAAATCTACTTGAGTAATGTATTGACAAGTCCGCCACAAGTTGATCCTTTCTTTATCACATTATTCATAAATAATAAATTATTGAGGAATTGTATGATAGATTCTGGTGCCACCATGAATATTATGCCAGTAGGAGTGATGAAACAACTAGGCATGTGGGTGGATACACATGAAGGAAAGTGTTACGCAATGGATAACCGACCTGTTCCTGTGGTTGGTATAATGAAAGATGTAGAAGTCAAGTTAGCTGCCTACCCTCAAGTAGCTTACAATATTGATATAACAGTTATAGACACCCCTCCTCAATTTGGTATGCTTTTATCAAGGCAATGGACGACGACTATTGGTGGAAATGTCCAGTTTGATCTGTCTTATGCAACCATTTCTGTAAATGGCCAAGAAGTGAAATTGTACAGGGAGCCGAGGATGAATCAACTCATTGATTCTGTGCCACAAGACCAAATCAATTGCTTTTGTGATGTTGATTTTGGGAGTTTCAAAATAGAACCAGCACAGCCAGAATTGATTAATAGTGATCCTATTGAGAAGCATGCTGCAAGGAACCACAATGGTGTGTGGAAGATGTATTTCAATGGAGCCTACAGCCAAGAAGGTAATGGAGCTGGGATAGTATTTGTTTCACCTGAAGGTAATACATTTAAGTATTCATTCTTGTTAACTTTTGAATGCACGAATAATGTGGCGGAGTACGAAGCTCTATTAACTGGATTGAATATAGCGGTGAAGCATAAAATAAAGTTGCTGGCTGTTCTAGGAGATTCTGAGTTAGTTATCTCGCAATTTAAGGTGAAGTATACAACAAAAAATAAAAGATTAAAGCAATACAAGAAATGTTGTATGGGATACAATAGAATTGCTTGATGCTTTCTCGATTGAGTGGGTGGATAGATGAAGAATATAATGGCATATTTTCTAGCTAATGTAGCATTGAAGAGAGATGATATTACGCTGGCAGGAGTGTCACAGATTGAATTCAAAACAAGGCCTGTTGTGCCTGATAATGTATATAGCTGGCAAGTTTTTAATGATGACACTGATCTTTTAAAATTTCTTCACTGTATAGACCAATATGAAGCTCAAGAGATTGATTTCAATGCCTTTGTTGAAGAATTTGATGGAAAAGAGACAGTCTTTGGAAAAGAGATCTTGCAGCTTAAAACAAATAAGATTCCTAAAGGCTTGGTGGCATTGGAGAGGGTATATGATGGAAGTGATCGGTCCTTAATAAAGCAAACACTAGTTGGAAGGGATGACATTGAAGAAATTAATTTGGGAACTGAGATGGCACCAAAAAAGGTGTACATAGGTAAAAAGATCAGTCCTACAATTAGAAAAATGCTGATTGAATTGTTGAGAAAGTATAAACATGTATTTGCTTGGTCTTATGAAGATTTGAAAGCATATAGAGAGGACTTGTTTCAGCATGAAATATCGTTGAAGCCATATGCTAAACCATTCAGACAAAAGCAAAGGCCGATAAATCCAACTCTAGAACCTAAAATGCAGAAGGAGTTGGTGAAGCTCAGAGATGGTGGAATCATTAAGCCAATCATACATTCAAGTTGGGTGTCAAATCTGGTCCCTGTCAGAAAGAAAAATGGAGACATTAGATTATGTGTAGATTTCAGAAATTTAAACATAGTGTCCCTTAAAGATAATTATCCTTTGCCTAATATGGAGGCCATATTGCATAAGGTGACAGGCTGTGAATTGTTGTCTATGATGGATGGATTTCAGGGTATAACCAGGTCAAGGTTAAAGAGTCTGAGCAATACAAAATAGCATTCACAACCCCTTGGGGAACATATGTTTATCTGAGGATGCCATTTGGTCTCACTAATGCAGGGGCGACTTTTCAAAGAGCCATGGATGTGGCTTTTGCTGATTTGATCAATGTTCTCATGGTGGTGTATCAGGATGATCTCACTGCTTACTCTAAGAAGGCTGAGGATCATGTTCATCATTTGGAAAAGGTATTTATAAGAGCCCTTGAATATGGTATTAGCTTAAACCCCAAGAAATGTAATTTTTCTATCACAAAGGGTAAGCTTTTGGGGCACATTGTTTCAAAGGAAGGGATTAGGATAGACCCTGAAAGGGTAGAGGCTATTGATAAGATCCCTATCCCTAAAACTGTTAAGGTGATACAATCATTCTTTGGACAGATAAATTTTGTTAGAAGGTTTGTTTCTAACTTTGTTGAGATTGTCAAACCAATATCAAAAATGTTAAAGAAAGGACAAAAGATAGAATGGATTGCAGAAGCTTTGGAAGCTTTTGTGTCTATTAAACGAGCTATCAGGGAGGCTCCTGTTCTTAAGTCGCCTGACTTTTCAAAACCTTTCCAGATTTTTTCATTTGCCTCAATGCATACTATTACAGCTGTCATGCTACAGAAGAATGAAGACGGCTATAAGAAGCCCATATCTTTTTTCAGTAAGTCATTACAGGGTTCCGAACTAAAGTATGATATAATGGAGAAGCAAGCATTTGTGTTAGTGAAAGCTATAAAAGCTTTCAAGCCATACCTGGTTGGAGCAAAGGTAGTTGCTTATGTTCCTCATGCAGTTGTCAAGGATATTCTGACACAATTTGAAGTAACAGGGAAAAGATGCAAATGGATCAACAAAATCCAAGAATTTGACTTGGAGATTCAAATTACTAAACTGGTCAGAGGTCAGGGTTTAGCTAAACTAATGGCAGAGGAAAATTTTGAAGAAAATTAGATTTGTAATGTAGAAGGAGAAGATGTAATTGCGAGCATTGAGCATACTCAATGGTATGCAGATATCATGCACTATCTTAAACATATGAAGTGTCCAGAAGGATTGAATGGTAACCAGAAAAGAACGTTGAAGTTGCAGGTGTCAAAATATGTTTTTTATGGATGGGGATTTATTTTGGAAAAATAGGGATGGTGTATTATTATTGTGTTTGGATGAGTTTCAAGCTAAACATGTTTTGAGTGAAATGCATAAGGGAGTATGTGGAGGACATTACTCAGCAAAAACAACAGCGCATAAAATTCTCAGGGCAGGCTATTATTGGCCTACAATTTTTAATGACTCTTTTGCATATGTGAGAAAATGTGAAGCTTGCCAAAATTTCTCTAGGAAATTGAAATATTAGGGAGCTTTGCCATTAAGACCTTTGCAGGTTGATGCCCCTTTTCATCAATGGGGAATTGATTTCATCGGAGAGATACAAGAAAAATCAAGTGGTGGACATAGGTGGATATTGGTGGCCACTGATTATTTCACCAAGTGGGTAGAGGCCATCCCAACTAAACAAGCTACAAGTAAGGTGGTGACACAATTCCTGATGGATAATATTATTACTAGGTTTGGTACACCAATGAGGTTGATTACTGATAACGGGATGTGTCTTAGATCAGATGAATTTAGAGGCTTTTGTAGCACATATGGTATTGCCATTTCTTATGCAGCCCCTTATCATCCACAGGATAATGGACAAGCAGAATCTAGTAATAAGAGTCTTCTGAAGATTATAAGAAGGATGTTAGATCAAAATAAGAAGGATTGGGATTCAAAATTAAGATTGGATGTATGGGCTGATAGAATTACGGTGAAGAAGGCAATTGGGAAGTCCCCATTTGAATTAGTGTATGGAACACATGCCAAGATTCCCTTGCAAAACTTGTTACTAGTGTACAGGTTTGTTCTTCAAGAAGACTTATATATTCCTGAACCCATGGAGGAAAGAATGGAGCAGCTAGCTGAATTGGGTGAAATGAGGAGAGTGGCTCAAAATCAAAATATAAAGTTGCAGAAGGAGATGAAATATTTATCTGACAAAAAGGCAAAGGATAGGAAATTTGGAGAAGGTGATCTGGTACTGATGTGGAATGCAGGGTGCCAGGAGAAGGGAAAACATGGGAAGTTTGAAGCCTTATGGCTAGGGCCTTTTGTGGTGGTTGGAAAGAAAGGTGAAGACTCATACTATTTGCAGAATATGGCTGGTGAAGATCAGGAATTTCCTGTACATGGGCAATTTCTGAAACATTTTTTCTCTTGAAATAATGCAGAGGATTAAGGGTTGCCAGTGCATGGACAACTCTTGATGGTCCTCTTTGAAATTTTATTCCATGCACAGTAGTTTAGGAAATGAAAGGAACAGGATTTGCAAATACATGGACAATCCTGATTTTCCTTCTTTTCAAATAAAATTTTTCCATGTACAGTAGTATAGGGTCTCATTCATTGCCATTGCCATTTGTTCCATTCTACTCACATGTTCCATCACTTTGAGTTTGGTCTTCTCACCCAAAAATCTAAATCCTTGCAATGATCTCACTATCATTCATCCCCAGACGGAGCCACTGTTAAAACTGTAAAATTTTGAAATTTTTACATTCTATTGCATTCAAAAGTTCCAGTATTGAGTTCTCATCATAAGCATCAAAGTCCCTCTTTGTATTGTCTTGTTTATTTTCTGTCATAAAAGCCATTGAATCCATCAAGTCTTTCATTTTTCATTAAAAGACCCGAATCGGCAAGACAATGTAAAAGTCTCCCCGCCCTGATTTTTCACTAATATATGTTTGTTGCAGACTATCGGCAGGACAATTTGCTTGTTTCGGCGACAAAAGGAATCATTTCGGCAAAGGGGAGCCATTGTCAGAGTGAAGTCATGGCGAATACAGTGTGTTTCACCGACTGGTGCATGTGGAAGTTTATCGCTCAAGATAAAGGTGTTCAGGAAAATTGTTTCGGCGAACTAATTTTTTCTTGCCGACAGGCATCCTGAAAAAAGTATATCGGCATATGTTGGGGCATCGGTCTAATGTCAGGGCGAAGACAATATGTCATACCGACTAATGCATAAAGGGGTTTTTTTGGCCAAACTAATTGGTATCGGTATGAACTCACAACGAAATCATTTTGTTTTACCGATTGACTTGCAAACAGATGTCTCGGTAAGACTTATGTGCATCAGGGAAGGTCTAGGAAAAGGGGCCATTGTTTGGCCGAACTAAGTTCAAAGGTATTTCAAACCTATCGGTGAGAAGCTATGGAGTCTTGCCGATTCAAATCTTATGCCGATGGAGATATGCATCGCCGAGAGAACTTGTTGGCATAAGTTTCACCGAAGTATGAATATTATACTGATAGATGGTTCGGGGTGAGTTATGCCGAATAGGAGTAATCTGGAGGAGTGATTTCGGTAGGACATTTGGTGTCATTGTAAATTTTCCTGAAGGTTCATTGTCTTGCTGAAAGTATCATTTCAATGCTTGGGTTTATTTCTTCGGTGAGAAAACTTGGTGGACATGCCAAAATGAGAATTCATCGGTGAAAGGGTGATTTTGTCTTAGTGAATGAAAATACATTGAAAAGTACATATCGGTAAGATGCAAAGATATCTGCATAACATCTTCCCGACTTTGAAAGTCACAGCAAAGCGGGTGAAACAAAGATTGTATCGGCAAGAATAGAAATTTGACTTGGCAACTCAATGTAGATAAAGACTTTCGATGAAACAGGATGAAGTCTGCGAGAGGTTTCCCCGACATCTGTGGGTTATAGCGAAGAACATAAAGATAGAGGATTTCAGTCGATGTGAATAACATTAATGTCTCAGTGATTGGAAAATGCTTTGAAGAAAACATATCGGTATTGTTCCATGATATCTATGAGATGCTTCCCCGACTTTGAATTGTCACAACGACATGAAAAGCAGAAGCATTTGTCATCAATTTGATTCTAGGTGTCGGTAAGACCGCAGAGTGTCTTGGTGAATGATGAAATAAACGTTGAAAAGGGATTTCACCCCAGATTTGAATTTTTCTCATCGAAAGGATATTTGATGCGACAGTGCCAGTTTCAAAGGTGGTTTCATTCATGCTTCATTAATGGTGCGATGGGATAAAATAGTAATGACAGTAGTGTTTTAATCATTTCCTCATTTCTGAATTGATTGCTGGTGAATTGGCAAGCTGAACAAGAGAACCAAGACAATTTTTTCAATCTGAGGAGATCAAGTAGAATACTATAAGTAGTTGCTTCTCTGTTTTTCATATTTTGATTCTGTAAGCTTGAAAAATGGAGTCTTCTAGTTCTAGAAAGGGTAAGGGTAGAAAAATTGGTGAGAGCAGTCAGTCAAAGGGAAAGAAACAAAAGACTGATATAGAGCATGAAGGCACTGAAAGGAAGCTAAACCAAGAACTTATTGATCAACTACCTGGTTCGGGGCCTAAAGCTAGAAGGTTCGCATAGCTTAGGGCAGAAGTTGACAAGCTGGATGACAAATGCAAGTTCATAGGTGATGTCTGGATTGATGTAAGAGGGTATGAGCTTTTCAATTTCCACTATCATAGGAGGAATCATTTTGAGCCAGTCTGTAATCCATGGAAGTTGAATGTAGGGAAATTGGTGTGCCCTAATGTATTTGTTAATGCTGAATTGGTAAAATTGCTTGTTGATCATTATGATACAAAGTGTAAAGCAATATGTTACCCTTCTGGAAAACCACAGATACATGTGTCAAAAGAAGGAATTGGTGAGGTTTTCAAATTGGAAGGATTTTGTGATGAGGAAATCAATTGTGAAGTGTTGCAGAAGGAATTTTTCAGAATGGATACAAGTTACAAGGGTTGGAGGTTACCAATTCATAGGGTTAAATAGGGTAACAAGCGCGAACCTCTGGAAGATAGTGAGGGTCCTCCCTATCATGTAGATTTGTTTGAACCCTACATGAAATATACATATTTTTCAGTGTGTCAGGTGTTGGGGATGGATGCCCCAGAATTTATGTCAATGGTACCAATGGTCATTGCAGTAGACATTCAATATCACAATGCTAGGTTATTTTATTATGCTTCATATATTTCTAAGGAGCTTGACTCGGGATTGATGGCTATAAAGGGTGGAGCTTCCATTGTTCACCTCATAAACTATTCATTGTTGATGCATTTAGTGCTATATTTCATAAAAGAGCTAGGGGTGTGGGCTCCGGAAATGAGAATTTCTTAGACTGGTAAGGAGGGTGAAGCATTGCCTGTTCAGTTGTGGATTGCCATTTGGGACAGCAGGTTTGTTGGTTCTAGTTTTATTCATTTTGAGGAGTATTTGGTAAAGACATTATATAAACTATATCATTATCCTTGCAATCATTCATTGACTGATGAGATCAAAAGTTTCCTTCGGCCTAAAGATTTTAATGGGCCAATTGACCATAACTGGGGAGATTGGTATTGTTTAGAGGGAGCTACTGTAATCAGAGTGTATGGATTTGAAGATGCTCCTTTCATTCTGCCAAGGACAGTTCCAAACAGGGTTGCATACTTGGAAATTGTCAGACAAATGGATTGTAGTAGTGTGATGCATTTCAGTTCTTTTGGGAAGTAGGCATTTATGCCTAGTACTTTATGCTTTGGTGATTTCACTGTGTTGGCTAAAGAGGGATATAATTCAATTCTTGACAGATTGTTGCACTATAACATGAAAAGAGGACCAACCAGGAAATACTTTGACCCTGAGGGGTATATTCATTCAGCCAAAGAGAGGATTAATTTTGGAGGGTATCAGTATGTACCCTATCCTTTTGATGATATGATCAGAAATCTAGATGAAGATGAAGCGGAAATGGTAGTTGAAAGGTATAACCAAGGGCTACAAGATACTGAGTTATTGTCTTCTGGAGATGAAGAAGCACCAAGAGCTGATGTGCCACCAGGTAAAGCAGAAAAGGTGTCCCAAATGAGGACTTAGCAATATGTCTACCCAGTCAGTGAACAGAGTGTTGAACGTGGCGATGTTGATGCTAGGCATATGGAGTATAGATCCTTTGTTTCTGATGATGAGTTTATACATTCCCCTGAGTTCAAAGCATTCTTGTACAAGCAGAAGGGGAAGGAGATAAGAGAGAATGTTGATGATATCACTTCTGGAAATGAGGAACAATTGTTGGCCCAATTGAGAAGATGTGTGGATGATGAAATGGCAAATATGACTCCAGAAGTGGGGAGGAAAATGTTGGAGGATGTTGGTGTTATGATATTTCCTGGTTTAGATTTGAATTCTGCATTGGTTTTTGATAGTTTCTTGAAGGGTAGTAATGCTACTCATAAGCTTGATAAGGAAAAGGTGACGGAGGTATATACAGGCTCCAAGTATAATACTGATGAGGGATCAATGTTGATATTGGCTCTGTACCCACCTCACAGGAAATCAGTGGTAGTTGATACAAAGAAGGCATTTGGCCATGTCTTGACTTTAAAAGCTAGAGAAGCTGATCGTGTTGCTACTGCTGATATTGGGGTAAATATTGCAAAATTGAATAAAGCACAAATTCAATTATTGATAAAAGAAAGAGAAATGTATAAAGCAAATAATGAGAAATTGCTGAGAGAAAATGATAGAATCAAAGACTTGGTTGGTGTTTCAATGGGAACAACCAAAATGATCACTCAAGGAGAGAGCTCTCAAGCAAAAGACCACTGGGTAGGGTCAAGTGCTTATTCTCAGGGAAAGCATGATGCTATTGCTACAATTATCAAGAAGAGATAGGATCATTTGACATCCTAGTTGAACAAATTGTGGGGAAAATATTCTCATACTCTTGCTGCATTGAAGGAGAACACAAGGATGGATGGACAAATCATGGAGAAATTCCATGAGTTGGCTCAAAGTGATGAAGCTAGTAGTTCTACACTTGAAGCTGCTAATCACATTATCAATCACCATAGAAATTTCTATGATGAATTGCAAGGAGATGAACAGTGGTTAATTGCAGCTGCTGAGAAAATTGTAATTCCATTTTCTGATGATAATGGGGATTTGAAAGAAACCACCAGGTGGAAAAATGAATGTGAGTCAATGATGAATGAAATCATGAAGGTAGCTTCTGCAAATGATACAGCATTGGAAGAAGTGAGTAAGCAAAATGAGGAAATGGTCAAAATGGAAGTTACGGTTCAGAATGTTGTTGGAGATGCGAACACGTATGAGCGCTAGGATTATTTAGACCACCTCAACAAGACTCACTTATGGATAAATAGAGCCTAGTCATTCTCTATCTTATTTTTTATAATTTGTATTTTCTATTTCCGAAAGGATGCGTCCTTTCACATTCTCAATGTATAAATGTCTATTTTGTAAACAATATGCATATAGATAGAATAGGATAGAGAGTAGAGAATATGGTGGAACACCATGTTTCACGGGGTTGAGACTATGATGTATGTTTTGAAGCCATGGAAATATCAATGAAAATCATCTGATTTGCTGGCGAATTCTGGTGTCAATTGTTGTGTTATGCCTATTGAAAAAATTATTTGAGTTGTCTCTAAAATTGATGTTTCTTTTTTATTTAGATCAACATAACAAGTTTATGTTTGGTTTATCAGTACGTATTTGTCGTATCTGTGTGACTGGTTGATAGGTTCTTTCAAGGATAGATTAAATCCTTTTGATTAATCATAATGATCAGGGAATTTTATTTAGATCAGTAAGAAGAACTCAATAATCACAACCTTACAATTTTATATTGGTTATAAATAAATATGCCAAACAATTTGAATGAATCTAGAAAGAAGTCAGTTGTCTATGATTTCATTTGAATCCGCATATTATATAAGGCACTGGTCTCACTATTTCCATCATTTAGTTTTATTCATACTTTTTACATCTGTTAACTAAGTGTATTAGGGTTTAGTTTTGAATGCTGGTATACAATATATACCAATTTTGTTTTATTTTGTCCATTTCAATTTTCCATCTTGGACAAGACATGGCATGAAGATAAGATCAATAGTCAAGTCTGCTTTATTTATTATAGGTACACCCGCCTAGGTCTAGCAGTGCCTGGAGAGTAGAAGGTTTAATTCTTTCAAACCTTGTTCTGTTACCCTAAAACATTGTGAAATCTTGGCATCCTTTCGTGGTTCAAACCTGCATTTTTTAGAGATAACAGATCACAAACTAGATTTTTCCAATCATAGCAGATTGAATTGCTAACAACCTTGTCAAAAGCATGGTCACAATCAATCATAGAGAACAGACCTGTTATCCATTTGTTCATTCTTACTTACTTTTGGGATGTCATCACAACAATCTACTTATTTCTTTGAATTTCATCATTGGACTGGGTATCATCATTGAGTTGGTCATTTAAATTTTCTTGAGGATAGAGACAAACATTTTCTCTATCATGAGCATCAATGGTAGACATTGCATCTCTCTTAACTTCTTCCTCCTCAAGAATGCATTTGATTGTATCTAAAACTAAAGACATTTGATCATTTGTATTCATACAATTGGTAATTTCATCATCATGTTTACCAACAACTAAAGACATCAAACTTTGCACATATTCATTCCTTATTTTTTCCATATTATCTAAACATGTGTAAGCCATCTGCATATTCAATATTTGGAAATCCTTTAACAGTGCACTAGATCCCTCGTCAAAAGCTTCAAAATACATATGAATGCAATCTGAGGTACTAGGTTTAAAACTTTTATGGATTAGTGAAAGAGCAACAAGAAATTTGTGACTGAAAACAATTCTTAACTCTTCATATTGTTTTCTAATCTTCTTTAACCTTGTGACAAGGTCAGAAGGTTCTTTTGAAAATTCTTTTCTATAAGAATCCACTAGTGTATCCCAACATGAAAAGGACTTCTCAGGAAAACTTAAGTACCAATCCCTAGCTCTAGGTTCAAGAGATCTAACAAAAAATCTCATCCACATATCATGATCTCCAAATGAATGTTTCACCATGAAGTTATAAAAAATTTGGACATGTGCATCTCCTTCACATACACTATATCCATTAAATCTAAGGAATCTACTTATAGACTCAAGATGGCATACTTTTAACCTTGTAATCAATCCATGACAAGTCTAATTGGTCATATAATGGATCAAAAGAATTGAAAAAAGGTGCACCAATTTGGCTAGCAAATCTAGTATGATTATCTTTTAACTAGGCTTGTAGAGACATTAGGTTCCTTTTCTTCATCTCTTTAATTTCCCTTTTTAACACAGCTTTCCATTCCGGCCTTAGCCTAGGCTTGTTCACACTTGGGTTCCTATACTTTGTGGTTTCAACTGTTTGAAAATTATCAGACATATGAAGCTTCTTGATAATATGCATCAAGGTTTCTAATGGCGTGGTTATTTCCCTTTGGTAATCCATAGATACATGTAAATCTAGGTTTAACTAATTGTGCATAATCATAATCATGAAAATATGAAGGATCACTAGGATAGTTGCTAATATGGTGGTAACCTAGGACTGAAACATATGATAATGCAAATGGATAGAAATTTCTAGGATATACAAATTCATTCTAACCATCCATACTAGAAAATTTGTGAATACTTTAGATAAACACTTTAAAGGGAACAATAATTGCATTCAGTATGATAGGTTCAACAAATGAAAATATGTAGAGAACCATGTACCTTCACATCTCCAGTTGTTGCAACATTGAGTAGATCACTTTCAAGTCATAGTAACAAAAAACAACACTTCATGTGTATAAATTGTAGAGCAGAGTCTCCACCTCTTCAACAAGAGGAAAACCTTTGAAGAAAGGACATCTTTCCATGAATTCTCCTAGCAGAGTCACTTCACAGTATTTTGAATTTGATGCTGCTACAAATCAATTTGCAGATCTGGAACTTCTTCAACATCTAAACCAATCATTCATTCTTTCTTGACCCTTTCCAAATGGATAAATTTGGAGTTCTCCCCAGTGGAGTTTCCATTTTTGTTGGTTTATTTTTAGAACCAAACTTAATCTCAGTCCTTACCTATGAATTTTCTACAACTCAATTATCAACAAGGTTGAGGATTGGCTAACACTTAAGTAGTTAGTACCTCACTTCTTCTCTTTGGGCTCTATGAGACCTAGGAGGGTAATCTTGCGCATTCTCATAATATATCAAATTCAGTCAATAACATTTCCTCACATAGATGCATTCCTCAAGAAACCCACTTCATCAAAGGCTTCACAGACCTCAGCTAAAAGTGTTATTTGTTTCAGGGAATGCGTTTATATACTAAAAGTTGGGGAAATGTAATTTAGAGTATGTTATGAATTCGTCTTCATTTTGAATCTTAGGCCAGATTCATTACCATCTCATTCAACAATAAGATAAACTAATAGAAAGACCAGTGCCCTATCTGAGGGAATAATGGAGTCATAACTTGCAACCAATCAGTAATACAATTATGATTGAGCATCAGAAATTAATGGACTATTAGTATGCCACTTTGTAGCATCTAACTCACTGTGTTTTAAAATATTGCTTCCTTACCAAATCCTATATCCCTTTCCCACAAACTAATGGCCTTATTTTAGCATTTAATCAACTCATTGAACTGAAGCATAAAACAAGCCCATTCATTCGGTGAAAATGATAGAAGACAAATGAAATTATAATTAACAACTTCATTCATAATTTGGAACAAAGATACATAAGAGAGCAACATTTTAGAGCTAATATTCTCCTTCATTACTGATATTAATTCATGAAACTATATTTAAGATCTTCATATAGTATAACCTTCACCCTAGATTATCTTTTAATATATTTACTAATGTATCTATTTACATTATATTTTCTCAAAGAGCATAGCATTCACTGTGACCTATTCTGGACTCAAAATTTTTGAACTCTCTTAACTTTAGCTATGAAATCCCCTTTATAAATAGGGGACAACAAGCATTCGACTAAATTACAATTTCATTTCATTTCATTTTATTTTAAAAACCTAATTTCAACTGATTCCTCAAACAACTCTCTAGGCGGTGTTTATGCAATCATTTAGGATTAGGGGAGGACAATAAACAAAACACATGTGTAGGATACCATCAATCATTGTCACCACATTCATGTTGAACAAAATAGATTCCATATCATATCATCCAGAGGACCTCCACATCAGCATGGAAGAGCAAAAGACAAACCAAAAAAATATTGAAACAAATACCTCCTATGCCAAGACCATTGTGTCACCAAAAACAAGAACAAGGAGGTGACCCTATTCAGAGTCATTGACATCAGAGAATGCTTGATTGCTCCTTGTCCTCAATGAAATTGGTGGGACCATCACTACGTCGTCATGAGAGCTCCCATATGGAACTAGAGAAAGAAGGTACTGGCCATATCCTGAGTTAGTGCCACCTCCCATATGGTACCAGAGAAAGAAGGTACTAGCCATATCCTGAGTCAGTGCCACCTTCAATGTCTGAAGGATTGTCAGAGAGCACAACAGGAGAATTATGTTTGCCCAGGTAGGCCCTATGACTTTTATCATTTTTCTTGGCCCTCGTCACTGGCTGAGCCAGTTCCTTGCCTTTAAACTTGACCATTTCTCTTGGAATGGTCTTGTTTCTCAAGTTGTACGTACTCTGCACAATTGATTTCTTCTAATGACCTCTAGCCCTTTCTTGTTTAGTTATATCCTCATGACACTCAAATACATTAAGTCAGCTAGACCTTCTAATAGGTTGAATTGTCACACTAGTTTTCCCCATCTCCAGAACAAGAAGAATTTAACAATTTAAGACAAAGTTATAGGGAGATAGACTTACAATCCCAAACAATTGTAACCAACTTAGCATAGAAATTCTTAACTAGACTAGAGAACCCAATTTAAAACCAACTTACTCAGGAGAAGAACACTCAATATTCAACTTAGGAAAACAAACAACCTCTCACACTTCTTCACACTATGCCTTACATTCACTACTGATTGGAAAGATGGTGAAAATTAACAGCAATCAACTTGCATTAAATAGACAATTTGGAGCATACAGAATTAATGATTCAAGAACTCTTCACGCAATCAAGTTGATAACTTAACAACTTGGCTTTGAATCTAGGTTGTTGATCTTAAAACAATTAAAACTTCATCTATGGTGACCATGAGCATCATTATTTGACCATTAGCAACTTGTTCCTAGAAAACAACAATGCCATCTCAAATGTTGACATGTTTTCCTTTAATCTGGATTAATCATACATGATTTGACAAATAGCATGTATCACCAACCTAATCCTTGCTCCTTCATTAATATTGGAAAAGTACATAAGACTAGGGTTTTTAAGAGAGAATATTTCCTTATACACTTCATCACTCATTGCTGATATTCCCCAAATTTTAGGGTGCAATCAGTGATGAAAGTATTGTCACGATGAAGTTTAGTCCTTGGATCATCATGTTTTAAAACCACATTAATGGTTCTCCAATCATCTCACTTATTTCCTTCTATATGATATCCTTAGGATTTTGCCATGTTTCATGTTCCAACAATAGCCATCGCCTATCGTGGATGCATCTCGTCCTTCATCACTGATGTCAACATCCCCATGATGAAATCTCAGCCTTCGAATTTATGGCCTGTCCTTGATCACCTTCATCCTTCCATCATGCATCACTAATTCAAACTTTTCACCTTGGCTCCTATTAGCGACGGGAGATGCAGTGAAGAAATTAGATTTAGACATGTACACCCGGGCACATGAAAATCAATGGTATAGAAGGCATCACACATAAGATCTTATCACATTAGCAAAAAAACATTTCAAAGAATCTTATCGCTCATCGCTAATTCAAACTTAGGCTCAAGAATGAATCCGCAATGAGTGATAAAATATATAAACATCAAGTCATCCCTCATCTCTAATTCTCCTCATATAGTTTGCAAGAAAATTAGCGATGAGATGATTTAGAAAATGACAATGTGTATCGCGTATCACTAATGCAGAATTTAGCACTTAAAAAATATCTATAATACGCAATGCAAGGGGATTCCATCATATCATTCATCGATGTTTTGAATTTATCATTTTATTACCATCTGTGATGAGCGATAAGAACAACAAGCCGGAGGACATCACTTATCGCTATTACAAGCGATGAGCAATAAGAACATCAAGCTGAAGGACATCACTTATCGCTATTACAATGCTCAAGGCTCAAAAGCCATCAGCGATAAGCAATCCCTTAACAATATAGAGAACATCACTCATTGTTGATTGTTCCAAGAGCTCCAACATCTATTTGTGATGAGCAAACAAAAAGAAATGTTGCTTAAATATTGCTCGTCACCAATTTAAAACATACACTTAAAAAGTAATCAGTGATGGGCAATAAAGATATGATGATCATCGGGACTTAAGCAAAATATTTAAGCATGTGCACTTAAGTTATTTTGAAGAGGGGACCCTCTAGGATGATACAATAGAAAAGGGAAAGACTCCTAAGTCACAAAATGCAAAGGATGTAAAGGCCAAAAAGGCCCTCTACCTAACCTTATAAAAATTATGAGTCTTCGACCTAAGCTTGAGGGACCAGTTACTTGATGACAATGAATGACATAAGATGTTTCAAAGTGACTAAAAATTGGCAATAAGAAGTCAACGACCAAATAGAACATTACAAGCATTTATATTGAATAAAATCCTAAACCCTTATATATCAGCCCTACATCCAAATGTGACAAGGGTTTGAGATGGAAAAAATAATTATTTGAGGGTTCCATCATGCCCAAGGTGGTGTATGAGTCCCACATCACTAAATATGGGCCATACAATAAAAAAGAACATGAATTATGATTGCATGTTGGTAAATGTCGAGATTAATATAAAAAAGATGCATTAACTAATGCTTTTGGATACAAAATTAGGCCAATTAAGGCATAAAGAAGCCTAATTTATTAATAAAACCCTAGATTAGTGTGAAAGTGTAAACGTACACTTTACAACACCCTAAATAAGGCACAACTAGGTTCATTTAGTTTACAAGGGCCTAAGACCTAATGTGAATGTGTTAAACACATTACAACACTAAATCAAGGCTACATTAAGCTTAATTTAACAAGGAGGGCCCAAATAAGTGTGAAAATGTTGGGTAATTTTTCGTCATTACATTTAGCCCCCACTTTAGTGAGAGGAGGAACTTGCTTCAAAATCACACTAAAGTAGACAAACTCGCATCAAGAGGGGTTCAAATGTACCAATGCTAGTAAGATAGGATGACAGCAATCATGAGAGGTGATCAAGCCCCTAGGGTCAAGATCCTATGGAAAACCAACATAAGCACAAAAGATAACACATGCAAATGATATAAGGAGAAACAATAAGGCACACACATACACTACCACAGACATAAAGAAAAGTAGAATAAAACAAAAGTGGTGGATCAAGCTTCGACCATTTGTCCCACATGTTGTGGATCAGATCTAAGTTGTTTGTCCAAAAATGCACACTCACAAGGGCTAGTGGAACCTCAGACCATCCACTAGGTGATCCCCTAGTGAGACAGATATGCATGTAGGTGGTATGCGCTCACACAAACAAGCAAGTGGCTATGGGAAAGTCATGCCTAAGTTTAGCTCCCATACATACAACCATACCAAAGCTATAAATCCTATTAACTTTGACAAGGTGCCATAAATTATTGAACTTCGAACTTCATGAGGCAAGCAAAGCTTTGTATGCTTGAAACTCATGAACAAACAAGATGGCTCCATAGGAAAGAAAAATGTGGTACATGCATGGTAGCCATATAACTGAAAATGTAAAAAGAATGTAAGGTAAATTCAAAGGAGTTTTTCTTAGTTCATGTAAGGTCTTAACTTAGGGAACATCATGCCTAATGTCTCCAAGAGAGGACCAATCGAAGAATAGAAGATTCACAACTTAGGGGATGTAGTGTGTCGCATCAAGCCACTAAGAGGAATATAATATGCTAAGAGAGATCACACTCTTGAGGTACATCCTACCAAATGTTACCACAAAGTGAAAGATGTGTTGCATGAAGTAATCTAAAGCTACACTATGAAACATGAGTCAAAAAAGAACAATGCCAATGTATTCCCGCACTTTAAAGAAATTGCTAAACACCATGTTGTGAGAAATTACCCTAAAGTAGCAAATGATAAATCCTAACAATAAAGAGGACATGAGAGATTATTTGGAAAGCCCTATACCAAGTCATAGGCTTCCAAATGAAGTTGTGTCAAGAAAAGGAGGGGTTTCCCTCAAAATGAAACTCCCAAACACATGATGGATCCATGGATTTGGGGTCAATATGTTCTTGCTAAAATGCTTTTATAGAGCTCAGAACTATCATCGTTCACCAAATACTCATGGAACGAGAAGAATGACACAAAGAGAGCGAAAACAAAGAAAAACCTTTCAGTTCAACATGGAAGAGATCTAAATGTATCAACACCTTGCGTCATCCCCAAAAGGAAAACACAAGACAAAGAAAAGATAAAGGGAGAGATTTACAACAAAGAGAAGAATGCGGAAAGAAATAGAGGAATGTCACAAAGAGAGAGATACATCAAATGAAACATCATGGGGAATCACATTACACACATGCAATCACATAAAAAAATACGCAAAAAAAAAAAAAAAAAAGACTATTAAGACACATGCGAGTCAAACTATTAGTATGTCATATGCATCCCAATCGTGTTCATCATATATGGAAGGTGGACAACTAGCGAAAGGGACAATAGGAAGTGTCGAACTAGGGTTGTTACCAAATTCAACACTCTTCTTAGGGGAATTATTGTTTAATCTCATAGAAGAGGAAAACAATGTATTCAATTCATTATGCACTTCTTCATCAATTTTAGAAACCTCATCATCGTCATGAAAGTTATCACAACATGAGTTTGAATGATAATGTCCAAAGAAGAATTTAGCTCCTGTTTTGGTTGTGATATAGGATCTTTATGTTGCAATAAAGAGGGAGACTTATCATGTATTGCTTCAGTCAAGTTTGGATGTTGATTTTATTTGTTGTTTTCTTCATTTAACCTTTGAGCAAGAGCATGATGTCTATGCCTAGACCCTCTAGCATTTCCATTTCTTTTAGTTCGATTTTCAAGTTGTGTTTGTGTAGGAGTGGGTTTATCAACCATAGGATTATTTTCTTCCCTAAGGGGAGGAACGAAAGGAACCATGGAAGGTTGTTCAACCACTTTCTCTTTAGCTTTGTAAAATTGTTTTATCTTAGAAGGTGTGACAGGATTGTTTTCATTGTCTCTTGGTCTTTTATAGGAGGTAGGCAAAGAATCTATCTTAGGTTGGTCTTGGTTATTTGTAATGTCTTTAGGTTCAATCATGGTTTTGTCAAGGATGGTAGGATTAATCATAGGCTTAGGCATGTTTGTAAGGTATAGTTTTGCTATGAATTTTTCTTTGATCTTTTGATAGGATTTGAAAAAGAAGTCTTCTTGAGGTTTAATAGGTTCCATAGGCTTGGGCCAAAAGAAATCCAATAAAAAATTACAACAGGAAGACAGAGGATTAAAGTCACTATGGTGTACAGTAAAGATTTCATTATCAAATGGAAACTTTAAGCATTTATGAACAACAAATGGGATGGATTCCATGGAGCATAGCCATAGGTAACCAAGCTTCACATGGAATTGATCCAACATCAAGATGATGGAGAATGATACATCTAACTTTTTTGGTCCTATTTGTAAAGGAAGGGTAATCGATCCCATCATAGGGAAATCGAAACCATTAAGCATTTTGATCCATGCTTATAGTTTATCATATATGTTTCTTGATAGAGTTCATGCACGAGTAAGAATTCCTTGGTAATCACATTCTTTCCATAGACGAGGCCAATTAATATCCCATTAGTGAGCTTTTCATTGATTCAGTCGACTATGTAAAGAGGACCATGGGGTACATTTCTAATAATGTCTTTAGATGAGAAATCAATATCAAGAAGCTTTTTAGTTTGACCCTTACGAGGTTGAGTTTCGATCAATACAATTAAACATTTTCCAATAGTATCCTTAGGACCTTGTTCAATAGTGTCCATGTTGTCATCATCCATGTCAGCATTCATCATATCATTCTTTGTAGTTTCACTAGGTTTGACAAATGAAATATTATGATTAGGCACAAGGTTGGTAAAGATTTGCAAGTTTGGGTTGGGAGGGGCAATGGACTTATTTCCTTGATCATTAACACCTCCAATTGAAAGTCAATAGGAATCAATGAGGTCTTGCACAAGATGTTTAAGACGCTTACAATGTTCTATCCAATGTCCATTTTGTTGATGATAATGGAAAATAGGAATTTAATATAAAATTTGGAGGTAAAGGCTTATTAGGATCAAGAGTTTTAACGGGAGGCAAGGTGATCATTTTATGTTCTAAAATTTGTGACATTGTGTTATGGAGGGTATCGAGTAAGGGAGTAAATTGGCTAACCAAATACCCAAATTCCTTATAGAAGCCTCCTGGGCATCGACATGTTGAGTTGTTTATTGAGGAAGATTAAGTTGAAGGAATCCTTTAATCTATTTTCTAAAAGGTTGGTAATTTTTTTGGTTTATAGATTCATACATCTTAGGTCGGCCTAGAGAGGTGGGGTTTGTGTCATGACTACTAACTAAGTTTTGATAATCATGAAGAGTAGTACACAAGTGTACGAAGGAAGGAAAATTCATCATGGTAAGCTTATATTGTATCTTAGTTTGTAGGTTCTTAATGAACATTTGTTGAAGGTGAGGAATGGGAATCTTAACATCGATTCGAGAATTATAAACTGATTGATAACGTGAAATGAAGTCAGTAAATTTTTCATCAATTTTTTGCTTACATCTCATCAAATTGGCTAAGGTAATCTTAGGAGTCATATGCACTTGGAAATGGTTTATCAAGGCCTCAACAAGTTCATTGAATGAATAAACTAAGTTTTTTGATAATGAGGAAATACATTCTAAGGCGGTATCCTTCAAAGATCTAGGGAAAAGCTTATCTGAGAGCTTATCCTCAAGAAAAAAATTACTCATAAGGTGGTATAATTGGAAACATGGTTAGAAGGATCTCCTTTCCCCCCATATTTCTCAAATCTAGGAATCTCTAGACCTTGTGGTATCGACATTCTCAGTATCTCCAAGGATAAGGAATTTCTTTTGACATAGTATGTAGGTTGGCCACTTTGATATTGGTTTATGGTGGAAACTTGCTTTTGGAGGGATGAAACAATTTGCAAGAGTTGATTTATGACATCATTATTTGAATTTTGAGATGGAGGTGAATATGCTAGAGGTGCATATGTTTTATAAGGACAAGTGAGTGGAATTCTTATGGGAGGTAAAGTGGTAGGAGATATGTTGTGTAATGCCTCAAAGGTACTAGGAATACTAGCAAAAATTACCCAAGGTAGGAATTACATTACTAGTAGGTTACATTGGTGTTGTAACTTGAGGGTTGGTATAGGTAGGAATAGAGGCAATAGTTGTTAGAGGAGGAATTTGGGTTCCTCCTTGGCTTTGGACATTGTTTGAAGGTTGAGCACCACTAGTAAGTTTACCAAAAAATTGAGCTAGGTTATACACAAGTTCAGCTCCTTCTTTAGTTTCAATCATGTGATGTATGTTATCTATAGTAGGGATAGTAGTCGTTGAAATATTTTTAGTACTTACTTGATTTTGTAGGTTTTTTAAGTATTCATGGATTTGGATTATGTTTTCTTGTGAAATACTAGCAACCATTGTCTCAATATTTGTCACACTACTTGAAGGCAAAGAGTTGTTAAGGGTATGGTCCATACCTAGTGAACTAGTGTCAACACTAGTAGTGAAAGAGCTAGATAACCCAAGATCCATGATGATTGTGCTATCGCGAGATGACTTGAGTCTCAAAATTCATCCCAATATAGTATTAGCAATAGGACACCAAGTTTTAAAGCTCATGCAAGGGGTAATCAATGAAAAACAAGATGTAATGAAGGGTATGTGCAGGATCATGATGGGCCAAAAAGTGGCAATATTATGGGTATTTGTAGGGTATGTGGCTGACGACTTTTTTTTACCCAAAATTGATGAAACGAAAAGGGTTTTTAGAGGAGATTCTCAGATTTCCACTAGTATAAATTATGCTTTAATTTGAATTTAATAAATTATTATTATTCATTTTCTATTAGAATTATGACTAAAGTCCTAATCGATAGGCTGATTGAAAAACATCTATAACTTTAAAACAATATCACATTTTTTGAATTTGAAACATGAGTCACATTCTATGCTTCACACACTAGAGGATTAAAACAAGAAAAAATAAATTTCATGAAGTTTTGACCAAGTTAAGTTGGTCAGACATACAAGTTTTTATATTTTTTTAAAGTTGTAATAAAAAATTCACAATTAATTATTTACTTGGAAAAAAATTACAAAAAAAATTCATCACATCCAAACATGAGTCCTCTACTTATATATAAAATCTTATAAAAAAATATTATCATTTTATTATGGTAGGATGGTCAGACAGACACCTACTTCTTATTTTTTCCCGAAATTTAAGTACTCTGCATTGAAATTTCAAATTTTCACCAAATAGATTTTATTTATTTTTAAATAAACCTAGTAGTTTAGAAACTACATTCAATTTTCTACAAATTCTATTCTTACATATTTTTGAAATAATATAGATAACTTATTCAATTTTTTACGTCAAGTTTCCTAACACTGATTTTTCTGAATTTTTTGCCACTTAAGGGCTTGTTTTTTCCATGATGATCCTGCACATACCATGAATATGATATAAATGCCTTTTCTAATTCTGATTCAAATGAAATTAAACTAGTTGTAATGAAAGGAATGTAACAGAAACTCTACAAACTGAAATAGATAACTAACTACAACAAACAGAAACACAGAAACAAAGTTTTTAATGTTCGAAAATGTAGTTTAAAATCTGAAACAGGACTAAATCGCCTAGAGGGGCCTATGAGTCCCAATCAGCGTTTTTCAGTGATTTGAATGTAGAATGACAGTCACCACAAAATACCCGAAAATTAGGCAAAACGGCCTATACTGGGACTAAATTTCCCAAAGGGGAATATGAGTCCTAGATTAGGGTTTTTACACCATTTTCAACAAATTATGTGTGAATTTTATGTTTTCTATTTTTTATGATGTCTAGGCTAATTGTAAATGCAGATTTTAGATGAAATTCAATGATGCAAGAGGGAAAAATGCAGCCTATATGCACTTTCACTAATGCAAGATTTAGAAACCATAGATGCAAATTAACTAATACAAGACCTAATGCAAAGTTAATGCAAACTAGATCTAGGATTATGATGCACTCCAAATTAGAAATAAGATGTTCTAAATGCATGTTCACCAAAATGAAATAGTGGAAATAGGTATCCCCACCTTTTAGGAGATGGAGCACAAGGGTAGGGTCCTATTTCACTCTAGTTTCACTCAAGGATACCTTAGAGATCTCAATCTAATGATAAAATGAGAGATAGAGATCTGCAATAGGGTGTTATAGGGTATTATTAGATACTAAAATGGGGTTCACCACCAAGCTAGGGCTTGGAAGGACAAGTAACATGGAAAACCTAATGATGTGCAAGACTTGAATAAATGATCTAGAAATGAATGTAAATCAGAACAAAAATTTGAGAAATTAGAGAGATGCACCTAGAAATCTATAGCAGCCCAAAACAAGGTCTGGAATGTTGAAAAATGTTGAATTTAATACACACTGGGACTCATAGGCCAGGTTGGGTGATTTAGTCGTAGATTAGGGTTTCTGGGCAGGAACATGAATCTGGCAATGACAAGTCTGAAACTCCCGAAATCTAAAAATGTCACTATACTAGGACTCATATGCTAAATGTGGCGTATCAGTCCTACTTAACTTTTTTAGAGGTTCAAGGTCTGAATTTTTTGTTCAATCTTTGCTCTTTCTTCTCAACCTGATTTTTAGATCTGAACTGCTAAATTCTACTATGTAGGTGTCCTTTAGTGGTCTTGTAAACAAGGTAAAAACTAAATGACAACTTTGTAAGCTTGAAAAATTCTTCTAATCTTTCTCTTCAATGTGTCTTCAACCTAGATCTGCAAATCACACACTAGAGAGAGGGAAACATGTTGTTTTGTTAGTAGAAAGGGGTTTGCCTTGGTCAAGCCCCATTTTGATAATAAAACCTTGAAATGAAATGAAATAGAAAGGAGGAATGATAAATGAACAAAATTATATGTTGCAACTCACCACACCCTAGGAATAAAGTATTACAAACATGTATTAAATGGCTCCAATGGATGTGGATCTTGACTCTTGCTTGAATGATATGGATCTTGACTTGAATTCTCACTTGAATCATGAAACCCTACAACACAAATGTTAGCTAAAAAATAAACATGATGCATGATGACATAAATTACATGATGTTTGATAGTTGAATAATGCTTTAAATCACTTGATAATCAACTCTTGAAGGCTCTTGAATTCTCTTATAAACACTTGAATGCTCTTGTGAACTCAAATTTTCTATAAGGAATGCTCTCATGAAACTCGTAGGTGAAAATGAGTGAAATAACCTTGTATTTATACTTGTTTATGCCAAATTTCTCAAAATTACAACACTACAAGCTGACATCAGATCTAGGAGAATAAAATCCATCCAAGAATTTGAATTTAATTTAGGTCTATGCTAAGTGGTACTCATACGCTAGAAGTGGCATATGAGTCCCATTAGGCTAAGCTTTGGGACACATTTATCAATAAATGCTTAGATTAATGTGAAATCCAGATTCGGGCCCCAAAACTTACATGGCACTTATACGACCAAGGTGGCATATGAGTCCCAGATCACTAAATGTGCTCCATAAAATCCAAAAACACATGAATTATGATTGGATGTTGTAAATTTTAGGATTAATCTCAGAAAGATGCATTAATTAAGGCCTATGGATGCGAAATTAGGCCAATTAAGGGATAAAGAAGCCCAATTTATTAATAAAAACTAGGTTCACTTAGTTTACAAGGGCCCAAGACCTAATGTGAATGTTTTAAACACATTACAACACTAAATCAAGGAAACATTAACCTTAATTTAACAAGGAGGGCCCAAATAAGTGTGAAAATATAGAGGGATACATTTTTTGTCATTACACATAGCTACCAAAAGATATGAGAATAGTTTTGGAAATAACATATGAAGCTTGTTTTGTGTATCATAATAGATGATAAATGTGGCAACAAAAAAAATATCCCTTCTACGTTTCCTTAATTGTTTGGGCCCTCTTTATGAATTGGGCTTAATGTTACTTTGATTTAGTGTTGTAATGTGGTTGACACATTCACATTAGGTCATGGGACCTTGTGAATTAATGAATTTAAATTGTAACTTGCTCAAGTGTTGTGAAGTGTTGTAACCCACTTTCACACTTTTCTAAGGTCTTATTAATTAATTTCACTTAATTAACCTCTTTCTAATCAAAATAAACCTTAATCCTGCCTTATTTGGAGTGTTGTAAAGTGTTGTAACACACTTCCACACTTTTCTAGGGTTTTTAGTAATAATTGGGCTTTCTTATGCTTTAATTGGTTGTGTTTTGCACCCACAAGCCTCATTTAATGGATCTTTACGAGGATAATTCCAATACCAATCAATATTCAATCATGATTCAGGTGTTTCAGACCCAGATTTAGTAATTTGGGACTCATTCACCACCTTGGACGAATGGGTCCAACCTAGATATTTTGGTCTTGAACCTGATTTGGCACATTTCTAAGCATTTTTAAATTTGGTCTTGGGTGAATGAGTCCCATGTGGCCCAAAATCAAAATTTATTCAAATTTATGGCAGGATTTTATTCTCCTAGATATGATGTCGGCTTGTAGTGTTGCAATTTTGGGAGTTCTTGCATAATTGAGTATAAATACAAGTTTTTTTCATTCATTTTTCACCTAGCAAGTTGAAGGAGCATTCTTATAGCAATTTTGAGTTCACAAGAGCATTCAAGTGTCTTCAAGAGAATTCGAGGGAAGATTATCAAGAATTTTAGAGCAGCATTAAAGCATCAATCATCATGTCAAGGACTTCATGCATCATGTTTGTTATTGTGCTAACAATTATGATGTAGGATTTGGTGATTCAAGCAAGTGTTTCATTCAAGATCAACATCATTCAGGCGAGAGACAAGATCCACATCCATTGTAGCCATCTCAAACATAATTGCAACACTTTATTGCAAGGGTTCAGTGAGTTGCAACATTGTCATTTGTTCATTCATCATTCTCCATTCTTATTTGATTTCATTTCAAGGATTGCTTTCCAAAATAGGGTTTGACCAAGGAAAACCCCTATTCACTAACCCAACAACATTTCTAGTCAAATTTCAAGTTTTTACAGATTTAGATACCCTTTTAGTAGATTCTTGTTCCTACACAGTTTTCCAAAATCTAGATTGATTTTCCGAACTTGGAAAATGAGTCCCAGTCAACATTAAAAGCATAATTTCCAATGTTCCAGACCTCCATTCAACCATTTCCATATTTCCAGTTTCACACCTTCCTGGCTTCAGTTTCTATGCTATTCCATCTACTTTTCTAGGTCATTTTGTAGTGCATTACAATCAATTAAGGTTTTTTCATCTCATCTTGCATTTCATTATCTTTTCAAAGTCTAAACTTGGTGGTGAACCCCTTATTAGTTTTCATTTAGCCCGTAGGATAGTCCTATTGTAAGATCTCTTTCTCTTTTGCATTTTGATCTCTAGTGTTATCCTTGAGTGAAATCATCTTGAAAGTGGGTGTGCTATATGTTCTAAACCATATGACAACACTCCCTAACCCCATTTTTAAGAGGTTCCAATAACTCTCCTTGTTGACATATTTATTGACAATATCGATTCTATTACTTATTAAAAATTTAGTGAACAAGGACACAACATCAAGGTGAAAAATAATCTCATCATTCAAAAATGTGATGTTTCCATAATCTATCATGGTTACAAAATTAAATATTTGATAAAATTTATGTTTGAGGTTTTGAATTAAAATAATAAACAAACCTTTCTAGTGGAAGCTCATTTTAAAAGTTTCATCATGCCCAAACCTTTTAATAAAATAAATATTTCTTCTTATAACTAGTTTTCTTTACTTTTCTAGGTTGGAGAGTCAATTGATAAACTATATGTCTTAATGAAACCTTAACCTTATGATGTTATAGAGTGCAATTTATCCATAGGGTGTTCTCTTTGTTGGGGACAAGTTGTTTTCCAACATCAACATATGAGGCAATCATTATATCTTCTTTAATATTTTAAAAAATAACAATATGTTGTTAGAATGAAAGAAATTACAACCCCACTATATTCAAGGTTGTCAAATATTTTAGCTTCATTATTGGGGTATTTTTATGAATATGTTCGTATTCTCTTTGTCTTAAATAAATTCTTGATTGAATTTGTGAAAAAAATCAAGTATCATGTCCAAATTTTATTCTAAACTCTTTTAATTCTTCATAAAATTTAGTTGTGAGAAAAGTAGACGAAGCTCCAAGAGTCTAATTCCTAGACTAATTCAATGAATAATTTAAAAGTTATGGTATAAATAATATATTGTAAATCTAGAATAAGTGTGTTCAACTATATCATGTATGCTTCATGGATTTCCCTATTTTCAAATTATAAATGATATATATATATATATATATATATATATATATATATATATATAGAGAGAGAGAGAGAGAGAGAGAGAGAGAGAGAGAGAGAGAGAGAGAGAGAGAGCAAAAAGCCTAAAATATTAATAATAATATAAATGTGTTGAAGTTGCATAAGTATAATAGAGAAACTTATAGAATAAGTTGGTTTGGAGACTAAAAAAAAATGTCACATGGAAGCCAAAACAAACTTACCAAGGACTTTACGTATGGAGGCCAAAACAATACATAAGTCTCATAACAGAAAATGAAAGAGAAGCATAGAAATAACATATTTTATGCGGGAGATTAAATGGACTCCTCACACCACATTAGGGAGGTGTGAAAATCCACTATCCATTGGATTTCAAAAATTTTAAGTAGATTGATGTATAGATCAAGTTGTGTAAACAATTGTACATAAAATTCTTGAAGATGCATAATCTCACTTTTTATTATCAACTTATTATTAAAATCATTTGAATTGAAAGATTTCAGAAAGAAAAATGACTTTAAATATCTATTAAAATGAATTTAACTAATTAAAGTAAAAAATTAATTAGTTTAAATTTGAAATAAAATAATTAAATCTCTATTTAAAAAAATAAAATAAAGATTTAAAATACACATCTATTAGTTTATTGTATAATTTATGTAAATTAACATCTTTTAAATAATTTTTAGTACAACCACATTTCAATTTATGTCTTTTTGATCTAAAAAAGTTATATCCTTTTAAAATTTACCACAATAAATGTTATATCTATATATATTTAGTGAATGTCATATAATAAGGAAAGTTGTGGAGGTCGACGAAAGGGAAGTTGTGAGCCTCTAATGAGAAAAAAGGAAAGAAGCATGGCTACTGTATCTCATAATAGTTTCTATTGGTAAGTCATAAAGACACCATTATTGGGGCAGGGAAACTCATAAATGTGATCCTCTAATCAGTAAAAGGAAAAGAAGCATGGCTATTTTATCTGAGGAGTAGTCTCTATTGGTGAGTCATAAAAATGCCATAATTATGCGAAGTAAACTCATAAAGCACTTTAGTGTAAGTAACATTTCATACAGACATTTCAAGTGATGCCGTTAAACACACGGAGGAAGTTGAAATTAATAAATAATTTAATTCAGAGACGACTGCAGGCAAAAACAAGGTGGTTTTGGATTCTGCTTTATTTTTTGGATGATTTGGAAGAGGAATGAAAAGGAGAATTCATGCCTAAGACAAGCCTCCATCAAATGTTACTGATGTTGCCGGTATCCAAGAGTCGCCGGAGATGAATGAATTTACCGTGAAATTTTGAGCATCAGTGTTGTTCATCACATGATAACCAGCCCATGTAATTCTCTCTGAAGTACCGGCCCCGGGTCCGTTGTTGTCATATTCACCATAATATAACGTGCTCAAGGCAAAGTCACCAGACCATGCTAACCATCCGGCAGGCTGGATAAGACTGTCGAAATAAGACTGCATGTAAACAGTACGAGAGTACTCTTTCCATGGCCTACCCAGGTATGTGGGGAAAGAGCTGATAACAGGAACCAGATCCGGCGCAGCCGTAACATTACAGTTGTGAAGGGACGTTCCAGTGTTTTGATTCGGATCCGTTCTACCTTGAGCAGTGAAAAGATTCTGTTGGTTGTCCATGGGTTTCCGCGCAAGAAGAGTGCAGGCCTGAAAAACTACTGCGGCGTTGCCGAAGATGAAATCTACAGTGCCATATACCTCGCATTCTCTGTAGAATTGGCGAAGCGAATGTGTGTATAGAGTGTCTTGGTATCCCTTGAAGCTGCAGCGGTAGAAAACCGAGAGATCTGCTCCCACTCGTAGAGCGACCGCCTGGTGCTTCACCGCGCCTGCGGTATTCTCAATCGTCAGGTCCCTTGCAATAAAACCTTTTCCAACTGTGGCTGCATAGATTTCAATTCCTAAAGATTAGTATGCCAATTAATACATTTTGAACAAAACTATATTCAAATATGACTATATTATTTACAAACCAATATGCTATTGTTATGATTAGAATAATCCCTGACAGAAAGCTAAGAGAGAAATCGCATAGTAACTTACAGAGTGTTGCCGAATGAAAAGTAGTCCATCCATCCACAACGCTTCTATTCCCGGTAATCACAGTGACATCTATTCCATCTCCGATTAGCATAATATTGTATTTGCTTTTGGGAATCTCTACATATTCTTCGTAAACTCCTCCGGTAACATATATCACGTATCTGTCGGCGCTTTTGTTGACAGCAGCGTTGATGGCATCAGTAATAGTGGTGTAATTACCGCTGCCGTTCTGCGCCACCGTCACCACGTTGCCGGTTAAGCTGACGCCATTTGCAGTTTGTAGAAGCAATCTTCTGTCCCCCCGGGACACCCACGATGGAAAGCCATCGTCCACAGATCCATACTGAGACAAGAAACCATCGTCCACGGGACGAGCTTGAGCGGTGTCAGATAACAGGCGTCGGTTGTTGACCGATGTTTGGACAGAGCCCGTGCCGCCGATCCAATACTTTCTTACCAAACCGAGACAGCTACTTACAGATTTCGAGCAGTTAGATATGTGATTGGCGAATGAATAGGAGCGGAGGTTTACGTTTGCTTCTTTGAGCCCGTCCAGGCAGGTGACCTGGTTGGTCAGGGCTGCACTCAAGTAACTCTGAACATCCACTGCTTGCCTCCGTTGTAAAGAGGTTTGATTCAATTTTGACAGACCGTCCGTCAAATAGTCCACAGAAAGATCGTACAGTTGGCTGCAATCTTGCAACGCTTTGTTCTGTTGAGTGTCACCGGACGCGGTAGGAATAAGTTTCCGAATAGTATTTGCTTCAGCTATGCTCCTCTTGATAGCAATTTGACTCATATCTTTAGGATCTGTTCGTGATGGTCCTGAATTTGCATAGAGTGTGGATTCACAGAATCTACGATCAGGAGCCAACTCGCAAGCAGATTCGACAAGGGTAGAGCCATTACTTCGACAAAACGAAACAAATATCAGTACAATCAAAACAAGCTGCTTAGGAGCCATCAGTTCAAACATGAAAAAATCCTCGATTCAGCTTAAATTGTATAGCATTAATTAACACAGAGACACATACTGTTATTTATAGGGCCATAGATAGACTGAAGTCAACAGAGTTCCTGTATGATGTGCCTTTGCACGTAAGCCTCTGGGCCCAACCTTATCACAACGATTATATTTTAACAAATATTATAAAATCACACCAGTAAATTTTAGGTTCATTTTTAATCTACTAAGTTCTAGTAAGCTCTCCATTTGGATATGTCTGCAGTGACGTAAATTTCAGGTTAATCTTTATTTAATTAACTTGTAATTAAGCTCAAAACCTTGATCATGTCTAGAAATAGATTCTGAGTTCAGCTGGGCAGTCGTGGAATTCTCATGACATATAACTGTTTATATAACTTCAAATCATTGGTTAGACTAACTAAACTTTACTGCAAATCATTTGCTGTGTTTTTTCGAGATCATTCTTCAGCACAACTACGTTGACGTGTAGCTTTGGCACTTTTACCCTGCAATTTCCCTTGTCTATTTTGTCAATGTCAATCCAAAGTTGCACCTTATATTTTTGTATTATATGAATTGCTGGGAACAGATTGGCAGCAATAATTTTTTTTGTCTAGGCGATTTGTTATTCCAGATATGTTAAGACTCCACCGACACATATTGATCAATTCAATCCTAGAAAGATATTTCTAATAGAATAAGTCGTACGCGTTCGATTTATCCAGAAACTCTGCTATTTTAGTCGCAAGAGAGGAATTCGCCGTCGGCGGAACGTTTCAACTCCAGCAAATAATATGACAAACCGCATTAAGTCTATCCCCTGTTATGTCTGAGATTTGAGTATCATAACTACCAATCCTCCCAGCCAGATGTTATATCGAAACGTGATGTACAGTTTCATTCGAGAGAGACGGGAATGCACGTACACCGTCCGGTTAAATGTTTGACAGAAAATCTGAGCGATTTCGGGCATTTCTGATCTTATTAATATCTCCTGAGTACTTCAATCTTGGTCGAAAATATACCTAACCCCATAATAATAATATATTTTGAAAACGACTACCACTTGTTTTAATTTTATGTATATGCCATTGGTGGCCATTCAAACGATTACCCAATATAAAACTTCAATTATTTTACTAAAATAATACGTACCGTACCTTTACATTAATTTGGATGACAAAATAATTAATAACTAAGATTAGCAAAAAATAAAATATAATAAATAAAATAATAGTAAGTGTTATATATTGATTATTTTGTATGTTTAAAAGGTAATTTACAAAAATAAAAAATAAAAATAAATAAAAATAAAAATAAAAAATAATAGTAAGTATTATATATTGATTATTTTGTATCGTCGTAATATGTTTAAAAAGTAATTTATTTGATTGAGTTATGTGTTAATAATTTAATTTCATTATTTTTAATTTTATTTATATGTCATTGAAGACCATTGAAATGATTACCCAATATAAAACTTCATTTATATATTTGATTGAGTTATGTGTTAATAATTTAATTTAATAATTTTTTTAAGATTAATTTTTTTGAATTCATTTATTATCATTAAATTCTTTTTAAACAATTATTAAATTAAACATATTAGATTTCCACTGTCCATATTGAATTAATGTGCTATTTTCTTTCTCAACGTTTTGATCACTTTTATTTCTCATCTCTCTTCATCTCGATGATGGATCACAGAGTGTGATCCAAAACGTTGATGAAAAAACTTTCACGTAGTCAAATCCAGAAAATAGCACATTAATTACTAAATTATATATATTTATAAATTATTGACAATGACAATTAAATATTATAGTATTTTTAAAAATAATTTTTTTAATATATTATTAATATATTATAAATATATTATTAATATATAATATTAGATAATAATTATTAGCAAGAAATTTATAATATTTTTAATTAATGAAAGATAATAATATATGATAAAAAATTCATATTACTTTTAAAAAATAGAAAGAGTTAATTACTAATATAGATATTTTAGATACATGTCAGATAATAGTTATTAGTATAATATTTTTACTATCTATAATTAATGAAGAATGTTCACAATATTTCATATAAAATTTTATATGAATTTAAAATTTAAAAAATAATAATAATAAATGTTTTAGAAGTTTGTCATGTTTGATCAATATAGAATTAAAAGGGTTATAAATGTGACAATATTGATGTATTTATAAAGGTAAATATCTAAACTTAAAATATTAGATGGAGCGAATGGGCAGGAGTAGGAGCGACAAAGGCACTTTGAAATCTGCAGTGGTGAGAGAGGAGGAATCTGAATCAGAGGATGATGATGGCGGGGGGAAGTGACTATTTGGGACCTTCAGATGCGGTGGAAGGCCTATGCAAAGATTTGTGCTCCTTTGGATTATTGTGCAGGAGTCATCTGTTTCAAAGCCGAGAAGGGAAAGCGGCGGATCTGGTGGGTGCAGTGTTGAGAGGGCCTTAAAAGAGGTTGGGGGTTTCTCTGAGGTGGCAGATGCAGTGGTTGGCGGGGTCTTTGGTTGCCCTATGTCGGGTTTTAGCTTCTCCCTTGGTGTTACTGCTTTTGATGGTGTTGTGGTTAATGCTGAGTGTTGGAGGGCTAGTATGTGGCCCTTTGTGTTTTTTGGTGCGATGTGTTTTCCCCTTCCCCTTTGTTGTTCCCTACAAGGAGTGTGCAGTTCCTCAGGTGTCCTTGGGGTTTTTGGGTTGAAGAAGAGGCTTATTTCTAGTTCTGCTTAGTGTAGTAGGATGGCTTGGGGGCTTTATTTGTTGTCCTTTTCTTCTTCTCACTTCCTCTGGGTTGGTCATTGCAACTATGTGTTCTCTATTTGGGGGCTATCCTCTGGGGGTTTTGTTGGCACAGAAAGTATGTGGCCCTTTGTGTTTTCTGGTGCGGTATGTTTGCCCCTTTTTCTTTGTTGTTCCCTACAGGGAGTGTGCGGTTGCTCGGGTGTCCTTGGGGTTTCTGGGTTGAAGAAGAGGCTTATTGTTGGTTCTTCTCAGTGTAGTAGGATGGCTTGGGGCTTTATTTGTTGGCCTTTTCTTCTTCTCACTTCCTTTGGGTTGTTCATTGTGTCTGTGTGTTCTCTATTTGGGGGCTATCTTTTGGGGGTTTTCTTGACACGATTGTGGTTTCCAAATGGCAGAAGGACTTTAATGCCTATTATCTTGGTTTGGATCCTGTTTTGGGTGGTTGGCCAATAAGATGGAGCAGTTGTGCTACTCTAATGAGGTTTTTCTCTTCCCTGTGCTCTGTTGGGTTTGGTGTGGGCCTGCACTGGTGTTTTTAGAGGTTTTTCTTGTTGAGAGCAGAGATAATTTTGAAGACCCAGATGTTGTTGTTGTTGTTGTTGCTTGCCAAGGTCCTCCTTTTCACTGTAATCTCTTCCTTCTCTACGAATACTAGGTCTTCTTTTGAGGTGAAGGCCTCTCCTTTGGATGTGGAGTGCTCTCCCTCTTCGATTGAAGTGTATTATGCGGTTGAAGGTATCTTTCAGCTTTTCCCATTGAGGGTGATCCCATTTCTATTGAGGTGGAATGTTTATGTGCTAGGGTGATGTGGTTATGGTGGGTTGGACGAGCTTGGTCTCGTCTCCTATAGAGGTGGAGTGAGCAATTGGTTTTTATGGAACATGCTTGGAGCCTTGAGCTCTTGTGATGATCTCTCCTATAGCAGTGGAGAGGGGATGTTGTTGGGCAATATTTTGTCTACTTTTGGCGCGGGTGCTGTCATAATAGTGGTTTACAATTCCTGAGAGGAACTAATTTTAGCTTAAATCACATATTTTTAGAAAATATAATGATTTAAGCCTTAAAAAATTCCATTTTAAGGATTCTAATTGAAGATGGTTTGATCAAATCACCTTAGATCAAACCCCCTTGGATAGAACCTCGCTATTTTTAAACCATACCTATAAATGCGTCTCCTTTACACCTATCAAAATGCTGATAAAAAATCACTTTTGATTTAGCTTTTGGGGAATCAAATGAATTCATTTAAAATTTATTTCAAATGATTATGGTATTCCTCAAAACAAGTTATCCAATGAATATAATTTTAATATTTTGGTTTTGTTATGTATTTGTTTTTTAAGTTTTATTAAACGTAGGTTTTTCATCAAAAATGAATTTCTTTGTTCTTCCACATGTGGAAAAATAGAAGATTATAAAAAGAAAAAAATTGAAAAATATGAGTGCACCAGATATTGAAGTCCTTGATCCAACAAAAAAATTAAATTAAATTTTGACATATACAAAAAAAAATTATGTGTTATGGTCGTGTTGTGTCTAAATTGTAATTAGTTTGACTTTGAAACTTGATTAAGGAAAAATATTCAATAAAAAACTATCTAACCAACTGGAAGCACTAGATATTAGAGTTAAAAATCTAAATTTGAAAAAATTAGAATTTTATCCTTCATGGAAAAAAAGTTATGCGTTATACAGTGTGCATCACTTTTTAAAAATGTTATTTTCTGAAGAAAAAAAAATTGTGGGAGATGGAAAAAGAAGTGCAATTTGATTCCAAAATTTTTGAAAAATATATTTTTAGAATATATAGACAAAATTTGATGAGACTCTAGTTTGAACCATCTTCAAATTCCTCACGGTTTAGCCACTATAGGTGCCCGAATGTGAAGATTTAGTTAAAAATAATAATTTTAGTGTCCAGTTTGGCCAAAAATTGTAAACCACTATTATGGGATCACCTAGGCTCTGCTTCTGTAGATCTATAAAGTAGTTGTTTCTACTAAAGGTATGGAGAGAATAATCTTCCCAAGTGACTGGTATGTTATCGCCTGGTTGTTGCAGGCTTTTCTCCTGGGTTGAAGGTCCCTACCAAAACTTGGTTGTATTGGGTTGTTTGTCCCATCAAAACCAATGGGTTCAAGATCCATGTAGTATCTTGGTTCTATGTTGGACAGTTGATTTCGGCTGCTAGTTTGTCTTTGTTTCGCTGCTGGGCTTTATTGTATTCTCTTTAGGCAGCTTGTCCACCCTTGTTTAGGTTTTGGGTCCCTTCAAAACCTGATGGTTTCAGGTCCATTCAAAACCTATTGTATATGGTTTCGGGTCCATTCAAAACCTGTTTCTCGTCTTATCAAAAACATCTTCAATAAACAGTCCATGTTATTTTGTTTTGTCATTCCACATAAGGTATTATAAAGTTGTGATAAGAAATCATTTCACTTAGACAATAGAATTTATATCAATTATTATATAAAAAATTAAGTAACAAATTTGTGTGTTTTTATGACAAGAATAATGATTTTGATAAAAAATATAATAAGTTATTTTATTTTAAATTAGGTCAAAGGCTAATTAGAAATAATTCCAAAAAATATCACTATGAAAGCAATGTTATGTCATTGGTTTGTTAAGTGAATCCAATGGATGCCCATGCAATGTAAGTTATAAAATAGAAGTAAAAGAATTGAGTATCCACTTTTATCATTGAGAATTGAATTACCCTTTACCATATAATTTACAATTTGGATAAATGGAAAAAATTAAGATCAAAAGAGAATTTTTAAATGACTATTTAAAAAAATATATAATTAAATGTAAAAATTAATGAATGATTTAAGGTGTCTATGTTCAAAATATAAAAATTATTTGAAAATAAGAATTGTAGCAACTTAAAAGTTATTCTTGAACTACAATTTTTTTTTGAAATGTTAAAAAATAAGTCGATAAAAAATGAGAGCATGATGAGGTACTTTTGTTTTTATAAATGAAATATAACACAACATTAAGGATGTTCCACTCCCTAAGACACACACATTTTAAATTTTTGTTAAGTATTTTTCAAAGCCCTTTACTAAAAATTTAGATAAAATAATGTAGAAGATTACATATTTTTTACAATATATTAAAAATATATTTTTATTAATAATTAAAATAGACAACTTTGAACTAAATATGAAGCTAAACATAGTTTCCTTGATTTCAAAGATATAATTAAATTTGTAACATATATTAAAATGACTATATATGTATGTATATAAACATATATATGCATATACATACATATATATGTATAAATATACATAAACATTTATATACTTAAACCTTATAAATAAGAGAAGACACAAGAAAACAAAGAAGGCTCATGCAAGTGGTAGTAGGGGAGGAAAAAACCCTCCCCAATGGAGGTTTATAGTTTCGTAGGCCCTTGTACATTCCTTAATTGCACTCATTCATTGCCTTGCCTTTTTTAAAGTGTTCTTGAATGGTTTTTCTCTATTGTTTCAATTAAAATATATGTTTTGTATTATCTTTGGGCTCTCCCATCCTGTATGAATTGATGAATGGGGATATGGATCCCATTGATACCCATGCAAATTAGGGAGAAAGTGAAGAAACCCTACATAATCGAATTAAGTCATTCAAAGATGTTGTAGACAAAGACTCTACAATTCTAGTAAGTGTAAAGATTTATGCCTGCAGGAGAGGAGTGTGACCTTGATGCCAATGGAGGTGAATAAGATATGCATCCCTATGAATGCGCTAGAAGTTTGAAACTTGTTCCAAACGCTAAAATGAAAAAGGTCGGGTATGTGCAGGATCATCATGGCAAAAGCAGGCCCTTGAGTGGAAATTTTTTTTAGGAAAATAAGAGTTAGGCAACTTGACGTAAAAATTTGAATAAGTTATCTATATTATTTCAAAAATATATAAGAATATAATTTGAAGAAAATTGAATGTAGTTTCAAAACTACTAGGTTTATTTAAAAATAAAAATCTATTTGGTGAAAATTTGAGATTTCAATGTAATAGTACTTAAATTTATGGGAAAAAATAAGTAGATGTTTGTCTGACGACCTTAACCACAATAAAATGATAATATTTTTTTATAAGATTTTAGATATAAGTAGAGGACTCATGTCCCAAAGTGATGCATATTTTTTTGTAATTTTTTTCCAAGTAAATAATTAATTATGAATTTTTTAATTACAACTTTTAAAAATATAAAAACTCATATGTCTGACCACCTTAACTTGGTCAAAACTTCATGAAATTCAATTTTTATTTTTTAATCTTATAGTATGAAGCATAGAATGTTACACATGTTTTAGATTCAAAAAATGTGATACCATTTGTAAGCTATAGATGTTTTTCAATCAGCCTATCAATGGAGACTTTAGTTGTAATTCAAATAGAAAATGAATAATAATTATTTATTAAATTCAAAGTAAAGCATAATTTATATTGGTGGAAAGCTGAGAATCTCCTTTAAAAACCCTTCTTGTTTCATCAATTTTGGGTAAAAAAAAAGTTGTTAGCCACATACCCATCATATCGCCACTTTTTGGCCCATCATGATCCTGCACATACCCGGTCATTAACAATAAAATATTAGACTAAAATACATCACCAAACCCCTTTGGTTACGCTTGCAGGAGAGGAGTGCGACCTTAACACTAATGGAGATGTTAGGCATGATGTTCCCTAGGTTGAGACCTTAGATGAACTAAGCAAAACCCCTTTGAACAATCCTTACACTATTTCACATTTACAATAGCCGGGTATGTGCAGGATCATGATGGGTGAAAAAATGGCAATCAGATGGGTATGTGTAGGGTATGTGGCTGATGACTTTTTTTTTAGCCAAAATTGATGAAACGAAAAGGGTTTCTAAAGGAGATTCTTAGCTTCCACCAATATAAATTATGATTTACTTTAAATTTAATAAATAATTATTATTCATTTTCTATTTGAATTATGACTAAAGTCTCAATTGATAGGCTGATTGAAAAACATCTATAGCTTTCAAACAGTATCACATTTTTTGAATTTGAAACATGCGTCATATTCTATTCTTCACATACTATAGGATGAAAAAAAAAATGAATTTCATGAAGTTTTGACCACTTAAGGTGGTTAGACATACAAGTTTTTATATTTTTAAAAAGTTGTAATAAAAAATTCATACTACTTTGAAATTTAAAATTTTCACCAAATAGATTTTTTTTAAAATAAACCTAGTAGTTTACAAACTAAATTCAATTTTCTAAAAATTCTATTCTTACATATTTTTAAATAATATAGATAACTTATTCAAATTTTTACTTCAAGTTGCCTAAATATAATTTTTCTAAAATTTTTACCACTTAAGGGCTTGTTTTTTCCATGATGATACCTGCACATACCAAACCGTTATATGGCCACCTTGCATAACACACTTTTTTTCCTATGCTATTATATTTGTTCATAAGTAGCATATGAAGTTTTGTATGCCTCATGGATCTCATTGTTTATGGATCTCATTGTTTATGTTTCTTTAGGTGCCTTATGTTTAGTAATGCATGGAAGCTTCCACTATGCATGACTCTCCCATAGCCACTTGCTTGTCTATGTGGGTGCATACCGATCACATGTGTATGTGTCTCACCACTTGGTGGGATAACCTAGTGGACATTGTGTTCCATTTGTAAAAAAAATTTGGACAAAAAAATTAGACCCGGTCCACATCATGTTGGACAGAATGTCAAGGCTTTATCCACCCTCTTTTCTCTCTTTCTTTCTTCTTGTAGTGTCAAAAAATGGTCCTTTGACATTTTCCCACTCATTTGGGTCCTCCTTATGGATGTTGGCTTAATGTTGCCTTGATTTAGTGTTGTAATGTGGATAACACATTCACATTAGGTCTTAGGCCCTTGTGAACTAAAGGGACTTTAATGGTGCCTTGCTAATGTGTAGTCAAGTATTGTAACACACTCACAGTTTTCTAGGGCTTTATCAATTAACTAAGCATAATAAACATAATTTTGATCATAATCAACATTAATCCTGCATTATTTGGAGTTTTGTAAAGTGTTGTAACACACTTTCACATTCCTCTAGGCTTGTCATTAATGATTGAGCTTTCTTATGCTTTAATTCTAGCCCTATTTTGCATCCACGAGCCTCATTTATTACATCTTTTCGAGGATAGTCTAGACAAAAATTGATAACCAATCATAATTTAGGTGTTTCTAACTTGTGTGGCCTAGATTTAGTGTCTAGGACTCATTCGCCACCTTGGGAAAATGAGTCGAACCTACGTTTTTTGGCCCCGATGCAAGTTTTACACATTTCTTGGAATTTTTCATCTTTGGTCCCGTACATTATGTGTGGTTGGACTCATTCCCCACCTTGGGAAAATGAGTCCCATGTGACCAAAATTCAAATTTAAATCAAATTTCTATACGGTTTTGATGTGGTTGTGGTGGGTTGGATGAGCTTGGTCTTATCTCCTATAGAGGTGGAGTGAGCAATTGGATTTTATGGAACATGCTTGGTTCCTCGAGCTCTTATGATGATCTCTCCTATAGAGGTGGAGAGGGGATGTTCTTGGGAAATATTTTGTCTACTTTTGGGGCTCTACTTCTGTAGACCTATAATGTAGTTGTTTCTACCAGTGGTATGGAGAGAATAATCTTCCCAAGTGACTGGTATGTTATCGCCTGTTGTTGCAGGCTTTTCTCTTGGGTTCAAGGTCCCTACCAAAACCTAGTTGTATTGGGTTGTTTGTCCCGTCAAAACCAATGGGTTTAAGATCCATGTAGTATCTTGGTTCTATGTTGGACAGTTGATTTCGGCAGCTGGTTTGTCTTTGTTTCACTGTTGGGCTTTATTGTATTCTCTTTAGGCAGCTTGTCCACCCTTGTTTGGGTTTCGGGTCCCTTCAAAACCTGATGGTTTCAGGTCCATTCAAAACCTATTGTATATGGTTTCGGGTCCATTCAAAACATGTTTCTCCTCTTATCAAAAACATCTTCACTAAACAGTCCATGTTATTTTGTTTTGTCATTCAACATAAGGTATTATAAAGTTGTGATAAGAAATCATTTCACTTAGACAATAGAATTTACATCAATTACTATATAAAAAATTAAGTAACAAATTTGTGTGTTTTTATGACAAGAATAATAATTTTGCTAAAAATTTAATAAATTATTTTATTTTAAATTAGGTCAAAGGCTAATTAGAAATAATTCCAAAAAATATCACTATGAAGGCAATGTTATGTCATTGGTTTGTTAAGTGAATCCAATGGATGCCCTTGCAATGTAACTTATAAAAGAGAAGTAAAAGAATTGAGTATCCACTTTTATCATTGAGAATTGACTTACCCTTTACCATATAATTTACAATTTGGATAAATGGAAAAAATTAAGATCAAAAGAGAATTTTTAAATGACTATTTAAAAAAATATATAATCAAATGTAAAAATTAATGAATGATTTAAGGTGTCTATGTTCAAAATATAAAAATTATTTGAAAATAAGAATTGTAGCTACTTAAAAGTTATTCTTGAACTACAATTTTTTTTGGAAATGTTAAAAAATAAGTCGATAAAAAATGAGAGCACAATGAGGTACTTTTGTTTTTATAAATGAAATATAACACAACATTAAGGATGTTCCACTCCCTAAGACACACACATTTTAAATTTTTGTTAAGTATTTTTCAAAGCCCTTTATTAAAAATTTAGATAAAATAATGTAGAACATATTTTTTACAATATATTGAAAATATATTTTTATTAATTATTAAAATAGACAACTTCTAAATAAATATGAAGCTAAACATAGTTTCCTTGATTTCAAATATATAATTAAATTTATAGCATATATTAAAATGACTATATATGTATGTATATATACATATATATGCATATACATACATATATATGTATAAATATATATAAACATTATATACTTAAACCTTATAAATAAGAGAAGACACAAGCAAAGAAAAGAAGGCTCATGCAAGTGGCAGTAGGGGAGGGAAAAACCCTCACCGATGGAGGTTTGTAGTTTCGTAGGCCCTTGTACATTCCTTAATTGCGCTCATTCATTGTCTTCCCTTTTTTAAAGTGTTCTTGCATGGTTTTTCTCTATTGTTTCAATTAAAATATATGTTTTGTATTATCTTTGGGCTCTCCCATCCTATAAGAATTGATGAGTGGGGATATGGATCCCCTTGACACCCACAAATATGGGAGAAAGTGAATAAACCCTACATAATCGAATTAAGTCATTCAAAGCGTTGTAGAAAGACACTACAATTCTAGTAAGTGTAAAGATTTATGCCTACAGGAGAGGAGTGTGACCTTGACGCCAATGGAGGTAAATAAGGTATGTGTCCCTATGAATGTGCTAGAAGTTTGAAACTTGCTCCAAACCCTGAAATGAAAAAGGTCGGGTATGTGCAGGATCATCATGGAAAACGTAGGCCCTTAAGTGGCAAAAAATTTAGGAAAATCAGAGTTAGGAAACTTGACGTAAAAATTTGAATAAGTTATCTATATTATTTCAAAAATATGTAATAATAGAATTTGAAGCAAATTGAATGTAGTTTCTAAACTACTAGGTTTATTTAAAAATAAAAATCTATTTGGTGAAATTTGAAATTTCAATGCAATAGTACTTAAATTTATGGGAAAAAATAAGTAGATGTTTGTCTCGATGACCCTAACCACAATAAAATGATAATATTTTTTTATAAGATTTTAGATATAAGTAGAGGACTCATGTCCCAATGTGATGCATATTTTTTTGTAATTTTTTTCCAAGTAAATAATTAATTATGATTTTTTTATTAAATTTTTTTAAAAATATAAAAACTCGTATGTTTGACCACCTTAACTTGGTCAAAACTTCATGAAATTCAATTTTATTTTTTTAATCTTTTAGTATGTGAAGCATAGAATGTTACACATGTTTTAGATTCAAAAAATGTGATACCATTTGTAAGCTATAGATGTTTTTCAATCAGCCTATCAATGAAGACTTTAGTTGTAATTCAAATAGAAAATGAATAATAATTATTTATTAAATTCAAAGTAAAGCATAATTTATATTGGAGGAAAGCTGAGAATCTCCTTTAAAAACCCTTTTTGTTTCATCAATTTTGGGTAAAAAAAAAGTTGTTAGCCACATACCCATCATATCGCCATTTTTTGGCCCATCATGATCCTGCACATACCCGGTCATTAACAATAAAATATTAGACTAAAATACATCACCAAACCCCTTTGGTTATGCTTGCAGGAGAGGAGTGCGACCTTAACACTAATGGAGATGTTAGGCATGATGTTCCCTAGGTTGAGACCTTAGATGAACTAAGCAAAACCCCTTTGAACAATCCTTACAATATTTCACATTTACAATAGCCGGGTATGTGCAGGATCATGATGGGTGAAAAAATGGCAATCAGATGGGTATGTGTAGGGTATGTGGCTGATGAATTTTTTTTAGCCAAAATTGATGAAACGAAAAGGGTTTCTAAAGGAGATTCTCAGCTTCCACCAATATAAATTATGATTTACTTTAAATTTAATAAATAATTATTATTCATTTTCTATTTGAATTATGAGTAAAGTCTCAATTGATAGGCCAATAGAAAAACATCTATAGCTTTCAAACAATATCACATTTTTTTAATTTGAAACATGCGTCATATTCTATTCTTCACATACTATAGGATGAAAAAAAAAAAGAATTTCATGAAGTTTTGACCACTTAAGGTGGTTAGACATACAAGTTTTTTATATTTTTAAAAAGTTGTAATAAAAAATTCATACTACTTTGAAATTTAAAATTTTCACCAAATAGATTTTTTTTTAAATAAACCTAGTAGTTTACAAACTAAATTCAATTTTCTAAAAATTCTATTCTTACATATTTTTTAAATAATATAGATAACTTATTCAAATTTTTACTTCAAGTTGCCTAAATATAATTTTTCTAAAATTTTTACCACTTAAGGGCTTGTTTTTTCCATGATGATACTGCACATATCAAACCGTTATATGGCCACCTTGCATAACACACTTTTTTTTCCTATGGAGCCATTATATTTGTTCATGGGTGTTAGCATATGAAGTTCTGCTTGCCTTATGGATCTCATTGTTTATGGATCTCATTGTTTATGTTTTGTGGTGCCTTATGTTTAGTACGTATGGGAGCTGACCATATGCATGACTCTCCCATAGCCACTTGCTTGTCTATGTGGGTGCATACCGATCACATGTGTATGTGTCTCACCACTTCGAGGGATAACCTAGTGGACATTGTGTTCCATTTGTAAAAAAAATGGACAAAAAACTTAGACTTGGTCCACATCATGTTGGACAGAATGTCAAGGCTTTATCCACCCTCTTTTCTCTTTTTCTTTCTTCTTGCAGTGTCAAAAAATGGTCCTTTGACATTTTCCCACTCATTTGGGTCCTCCTTATGGATTTTGGCTTAATGTTGCCTTGATTTAGTGTTGTAATGTGGATAACACATTCACATTAGGTCTTGGGCCCTTGTGAACTAAAGGGACTTTAATGGTGCCTTGCTAATGTGTAGTCAAGTATTGTAACACACTCACAGTTTTCTAGGGCTTTATCAATTAACTAAGCATAATAAACATAATTTTGATCATAATCAACATTAATCCTGCCTTATTTGGAGTTTTGTAAAGTGTTGTAACACACTTTCACATTCCTCTAGGCTTGTCATTAATGATTGAGCTTTCTTATGCTTTAATTCTAGCCCTATTTTGCATCCACGAGCCTCATTTATTACATCTTTTCGAGGATAGTCTAGACAAAAATTGATAACCAATCATAATTTAGGTGTTTCTAACTTGTGTGGCCTAGATTTAGTGTCTAGGACTCATTCACCACCTTGGGAAAATGAGTCGAACATACGTTTTTTTGGCCCCGATGCAAGTTTTACACATTTCTTGGAATTTTTCATCTTTGGTCCCATACATTATGTGTGGTTGGACTCATTCGCCACCTTGGGAAAATGAGTCCCATGTGACCAAAATTCAAATTTAAATCAAATTTCTATACGGTTTTGATGTGGTTGTGGTGGGTTGGATGAGCTTGGTCTTATCTCCTATAGAGGTGGAGTGAGCAATTGGATTTTATGGAACATGCTTGGTGCCTCGAGCTCTGATGATGATCTCTCCTATAGAGGTGGAGAGGGGATGTTCTTGGGAAAGATTTTGTCTACTTTTGGGGCTCTACTTCTGTAGACCTATAATGTAGTTGTTTCTACCAGTGGTATGGAGAGAATAATCTTCCCAAGTGACTGGTATGTTATCGCTTGTTGTTGTAGGCTTTTCTCTTGGGTTCAAGGTCCCTACCAAAACCTAGTTGTATTGGGTTGTTTGTCCCGTCAAAACCAATAGGTTTAAGATCCATGTAGTATCTTGGTTCTATGTTGGACAGCTGATTTCAGCTGCTGGTTTGTCTTTGTTTCACTGTTGGGCTTTATTGTATTCTCTTTAGGCAGCTTGTCCACCCTTGTTTGGGTTTCGGGTCCCTTCAGAACCTGATGGCTTCATGTCCATTCAAAACCTATTGTATATGGTTTCGGGACCATTCAAAACCTGTTTCTCCTCTTATCAAAAACATCTTCACTAAACAGTCCATGTTATTTTGTTTTGTCATTCAACATAAGGTATTATAAATTTGTGATAAGAAATCATTTCACTTAGACAATAGAATTTACATCAATTACTATATAAAAAAATAAGTAACAAATTTGTGTGTTTTTATTACAAGAATAATAATTTTGCTAAAATATTTAATAAATTATTTTATTTTAAATTAGGTGAAAGGCTAATTAGAAATAATTCCAAAAAATATCACTATGAAGGCAATGTTATGTCATTGGTTTGTTAAGTGAATCCAATGGATGCCCTTGCAATGCAACTTATAAAAGAGAAGTAAAAGAATTGAGTATCCACTTTTATCATTGAGAATTGACTTACCCTTTACCATATAATTTACAATTTCGATAAATGGAAAAAATTAAGATCAAAAGAGAATTTTTAAACGACTATTTAAAAAAATATATAATCAAATGTAAAAATTAATGAATGATTTAAGGTGTCTATGTTCAAAATATAAAAATTATTTGAAAATAAGAATTGTAGCAACTTAAAAGTTATTCTTGAACTACAATTTTTTTTGGAAATGTTAAAAAATAAGTCGATAAAAAATGAGAGCACAATGAGGTACTTTTGTTTTTATAAATGAAATATAACACAACATTAAGGATGTTCCACTCCCTAAGACACACACATTTTAAATTTTTGTTAAGTATTTTTCAAAGCCCTTTATTAAAAATTTAGATAAAATAATGTAGAAGATTATATATTTTTTACAATATATTGAAAATATATTTTTATTAATTATTAAAATAGACAACTTCTAAATAAATATGAAGCTAAACATAGTTTCCTTGATTTCAAAGATATAATTAAATTTATAAGATATATTAAAATGACTATATATGTATGTATATATACATATATATGCATATACATACATATATATGTATAAATATATATAAACATTTATATACTTAAACCTTATAAATAAGAGAAGACACAAGCAAAGAAAAGAAGGCTCGTGCAAGTGGTAGTAGGGGAGGGAAAAACCCTCACCGATGGAGGTTTGTAGTTTCGTAGGCCCTTGTACATTCCTTAATTGCGCTCATTCATTGTCTTCCCTTTTTTAAAGTGTTCTTGCATGGTTTTTCTCTATTGTTTCAATTAAAATATATGTTTTGTATTATCTTTGGGCTCTCCCATCCTATAAGAATTGATGAGTGGGGATATGGATCCCCTTGACACCCATGCAAATATGGGAGAAAGTGAATAAACCCTACATAATCGAATTAAGTCATTCAAAGACGTTGTAGAGAAAGACACTACAATTCTAGTAAGTGTAAAGATTTATGCCTACAGGAGAGGAGTGTGACCTTGACGCCAATGGAGGCGAATAAGGTATGTGTCCGTATGAATGTGCTAGAAGTTTGAAACTTGCTCGAAACCCTGAAATGAAAAAGGTCGGGTATGTGCAGGATCATCATGGAAAACGTAGGCCCTTAAGTGGCAAAAAATTTAGGAAAGTCAGAGTTAGGAAACTTGACGTAAAAATTTGAATAAGTTATCTATATTATTTCAAAAATATGTAATAATAGAATTTGAAGCAAATTGAATGTAGTTTCTAAACTACTAGGTTTATTTTTAAAAATAAAATGTATTTGGAGAAAATTTGAAATTTCAATGCAGTAGTACTTAAATTTCGGGAAAAAATAAGAAGTAGATGTCCGCTCTAACCACCCTAACCACAATAAAATGATAATATTTTTTATTATATTTTAGATATAAATGAGAGGACTCATGTCCCAATGTAATGCATTTTTCTTGTAATTTTTTCCAAGTAAATAATTAATTATGATTTTTATTAAAACTTTTAAAAATATAAAAAATCATATATGATCACCTTAACTTGGTCAAAATTTCATGAAATTCAATTTTCTTTTTTAAATCTTATAGTATGTGAAGCATAGAATGTGATGCATGTTTCAGATTCAAAAAATGTTATACCATTTGTAAGCTATAGATGTTTTTCAATCAACCTATCAATCAATACTTTAGTGTAATTCAAATAGAAAATGAATAATAATTATTTATTAAATTCAAAATTAAGCATAATTTATATTGGTGGAAAGCTCAGAATCTCCTTTAAAACCCTTTTTGTTTCATCAATTTTGGGTAAAAAAAGTTGTCAGCCACATACCCATCATATCGCCACTTTTTGGCCCATCATGATCCTGCACATACCCGGTCATTAACAATAAAAAATTAGACTAAAATACATCACCAAACCCCTTTGGTTACACTTGCAGGAGAGGAGTGCAACCTTGACACTAATGGAGATGTTAGGCACAATGTTCCCTAGGTTGAGACCTTATATGAACTAAGAAAACCCCTTTGAACAATGCTTACAATATTTCACATTTACAATAACCGGGTATGTGCAGGATCATGATGGGCCAAAAAGTGGCAATTTGATGGGTATGTGTAGGGTATGTGGCCGACGACTTTTTTCTTAGCCAAAATTGATGAAATGAAAAGGGTTTCTAAAGGATATTCTCAACTTTCCACCAATATAAATTATGCTTTACTTTGAATTTAATAAATTATTATTATTCATTTTCTATTTGAATTATGACTAAAGTCCCAATTGATAGGCTGATTGAAAAACATCTATAGCTTTCAAACAGTATCACATTTTTTGAATCTGAAACATGTGTCATATTCTATTCTTCACATACTATAGGATGAAAAAATAAAATGAATTTCATGAAGTTTTGACCAGTTAAGGTGGTCAGACATACAAGTTTTTGTATTTTTAAAAAGTTGTAATAAAAAATTCATACTACTTTGAAATTAAAAATTTTCACCAAATAGATTTTTTTTTTTTAAATAAACCTAGTAGTTTACAAACTAAATTCAATTTTCTAAAAATTCTATTCTTACATATTTTTTAAATAATATAGATAACTTATTCAAATTTTTACTTCAAGTTGCCTAAATATAATTTTTTCAGAATTTTTTGCCACTTAAGGTCTTGTTTTTTCCATGATGATCCTACACATACCCAACCATTATATGGCGACCTTGCATAACACATTTTTTTTCCTATGGAGCCATCATATTTTTTCATGGGTGTTAGCATATGAAGTTTTTCTTGCCTCATGGATCTCATTGTTTCTCTTTTGTGGTGCCTTATCAAAGTTATTAGGAGGTATATCATTGGTATGTTTAGTATGTATGGGAGCCGACCATAGGCATGACTCTCCCATAGCCACTTGCTTGTCTATGTGCATGCATACCGATCACATGTGTATGTGTCTCACCACTTTGAGGGATCACCTAGTGGATATCGAGTTCCACTAGCTCATGTGAGCATTTGTTTTGTTCGCATAGTGGACATCGTGTTCCATTTGTAAATTTTTTTTGGACAAACAATTTAGACCTGGTCTACATCATGTTGGACAAAATGTCAAGGCTTGATCCACCATGTTTCTCTTTTTCTTTCTTCTTGTAGTGTCGAAAAATGGTTCATTGACATTTTCCCACTCATTTGGGTCCTCCTTATGGATTTTGGCTTAATGTTGCCTTGATTTAGTGTTGTAATGTGGATAACACATTCACATTAGGTCTTGGTCCCTTGTGAACTAAAGGGACTTTAATGGTGCCTTGCTAAAGTGTAGTCAAGTGTTGTAACACACTCATAGTTTTCTAGGGCTTTATCAATTAACTAAGCATAATAAACATAATTTTGATCATAATCAACATTAATCTTGCCTTATTTGGAGTTTTTAAAAGTGTTGTAACACACTTTCACATTCCTCTAGGCTTGTCATTAATGATTGACCTTTCTTATGCTTTAATTGGCCCTATTTTGCATCCACAAGCCTCATTTATTGCATCTTTTCGAGGATAGTCCAGACACAAATCAGTAACTATTCATAATTTAGGTGTTGCTAGCTTGTGTGGCCTAGATTTAGTGTCTGGGACTCATTCGCCACCTTGGGAAAATGAGTCCAACCTAGGTCTTTTTGGCCCCGATGCAAGTTTTACACATTTCTTTGAATTTTTCATCTTTGGTCCCATACATTATGTGTGATGGGACCCATTCACCACCTTGGGAAAATGAGTCCCATGTGACCAAAATTCAAATTTAAATCAAATTTCCTGTAGGATTTTAATCTCCTAGATCTGGTGTCAACTTGTCGTGTTGTAATTTCAAAAATTCTAGCATAATGAAGTATAAATACAAGGTTCTTTGACTCATTTTCATCCCAAGCATTCAAGTATTCATACCTAGCATTCAAGTATTCATACCTAGCATTCAAAGAATTCACTAGTTCATTTAAGCATTCACAAGAGCATTCAAGGCATTTCAAGAGCAGATTATCAAGCATTTAAGACAATTCTTCAAGTGCCTATCATCATGTCAAAGATTGCATTCTTTATGTTTGTTATTGTGCTAACATTTGTGATGTAGAGTTTATGATCCAAGAAAACATTACATTCAAGATATATCTCCTTCAAGCTAGACTCAAGAACCACATCCATTATAGCCATTTCAAGCATTATTGTAACACCTTATTGCAAGGTTTTGGTGAGTTGCAACATTATCTTTTGTTCATCCATCATTCTACTTTCATATTTGATTTTATTTCAAGGTTTAATCACCAACAAGGGGTTTGACCATGGAAAACTCCTATTCACTAACCCCAACAACATTTTTTCATCTTCTTGTGTGTGATTTGAAGGGCTAGGTTGTAGATTTACCAAGAAGCCAAGTTGGAGAAAAGTTGTCAAGTCCTCAAGATCCCTAAAGTTGTCATCAATCCTTGGAGAAGCTTGGAGAAGGCCTACAAGTTTCAATTTGCAGTTTCAAATCCGAAAACCAGTCAAAAAGAGTAGAACAAATTGAGAGGCACATAATCCAGTTTAAAACTTCTAGAAAAGCAGAAGTGGACTGATTCACCACTATTGGTGAATGAGTCCCACTGTATAGGCCTAAAAGAGAATTTTACAAATCTGGATACCTTTTTGGCTGAAATATATTCTTGCACATTTTCTCATAAACTGGACTTATTCACCCAGCTTGATGTATGAGTCCTAGTTAGCATTAACAATAGATTTTTCAGTGATCTAGATCTTCATTATTCCTTCTTCAATCTTCTAGGTTCACACCTTTAGTTTCATAGCTTTCTATTACATTGTGTTCACTTTCTTAGGTCATTTAGCGTCATTTTGCATATCACAATATGTTTTCCAATTCATTGTCTTTTCCAAGTTTACACTTGGTGGTGAACCCCTCATTAGATATCATTTAGCCCCTAGGACAACCCTTTGGTAGATTTCAATCTCCTTTGCATTGAAATCTCAAGGGTTTGTTCTTGAGTAAAGAATAAAGAAATAGCCTCTCTCCTTTTAGGTCCAAAACCCTAGAAGCAAAAGAGAGACCTATATTTTTCATCTTTTCATTTTGGTGAACCTAGATTTAGATCATCAGAATTCTGATTTGGAGTGGATTTACATCCTAAATTTAGCTTGCATTAACATTGCATTAGGTTTTGTATTGATTAATTTGCATCTAGGGTTTCAATTCTTGCATTAGTGAAAAAATCATATAGCTTGCATTATTGCACTTAATTTCATTGAAAATTAGTAAAACTCTGCATTTGCATCTCAGATTTGCATCAGAAAATGTTCATAAAAAGCATAAAATCCAGTTTAAAAATTCTAAAAAATTTCAAAAAAATTAGTACCTGGACTCATTTGCCACCTAAGGTGAATCAGTCCCTTTACATATTTTTCATTGCATTTTCTAGGATTTACAGTTCATTTTCTGAGTTTATGTTTGTTGTTTCTGTATTTTTGTTTCACTTTCTAGAATTTCAGTTATAAGCATTTCATTATTCTTAGCTTACATTGCATTTGCATTCACCCCACATTTAGTAGCCTTTGCATGAGTGTTTGGTGTCCTATTGTTAATACCATAGTGAGAAGAAGTTTGAGACTCATGTCATCCTGTGATAGCATGACTTTTGTGGATCTTGGGTTATCTAGAGAATCCACTCCTAGCATTGACAATAGTACTCTAGGCATGGATAATACCCTTAGCAACTCCTTGCCTTCAAGTAGCATGCACACCGAACCAAGGAATGACAACATCCCGCAAGTAAACATAATTCAAATTCATGAGGACCCAACAAACTTACAACACCAAATAAGCCTTGAAAACATTTCAACCACTACAATTCCTACCCTAGAAAACATGTTCACGACATGCTTGAAAGTTTAGATGGCCTTGACCTTGTGCAAAATATAGTTAAAATATTTGGAAAACATATTCCCTCAACCACTAGTTGTCCTTTGTCAACAAACATTGTTACAAGTCAACGAGGAACTCAAATTCCTCCTCCCATAACAATTGCCTCAATACCTACCTACACTAACCCTCAAGTCACAACAACAATGCAACATCTTAGTAATGTGATTCCTTCCCTAGGTATTCCTTCTAGCATCCCTAGTTCCTATGTGGCATCGCAAGTTATATCTCCTACCTTACCACCTTTAAGCATTCCATTCATTTGTCCTGCAACCACATACACTCCATCACCACTTTCACTTCCATCTCATAACACAAGCAATGACCCTCTCATAACACAACTTTTCCAAACTATTTCATCCCTTCAAATGAAAATTTCTACCATAAACCAAAATCAAAATGGTCCACCTACCTATTATGTCAAAAGTAGTCCATTGTCCTAGTAGATATTATGAACATTGATGCCACAATGTGTAGAGGTGCCTAGATTTGAGAAATATGGAGGGAAGGGAGATCCTTCTAACCATGTTAATTCCTACACCACCTTATGTACTGACTTTGTCCTAGATGATAAACTTTTGACAAAACATTTTCCTGGATCCTTGAAAGCTACTGCCTTGGAATGGTTCTCTTCTTTACCAAACAACTCAATTCGTTCATTCAATGAACTTGTTGAGGCATTTGTAAACCATTTCCAAGTGCATATGACTCCCAAGATAACCTTGGACAATTTGATGAGATGCAAGCAAAAAAAAGAAGAAAAGATAATTGATTCTATCTCATGTTGGTGTAATTAATTATTTAATTACACTTTCATAAGTTTACTTAGGCATTATTTAATTCCTAGGTTGCATTTAAGTGTCCTTATCTAGTTGAGCTATCTTTTAGCTCAAGTTATGTTTAGGGTTGTGCATGCTTTTCCTTTTTAAAGGCTTTTGTATCGATTGTATTTTAATTAATTCAATTAATGCAATCTCTCTTGAAGCTTGTAGAGCACCCTTTATTTTTTGTCTCCATCTCTTTCTTTCTATGTCAGGTTATTTGCATGTAGGTGATCTTTGGGTTCTGTGAAGTTAGCTTTCTCAACTTCTACATGGTATCAAAGCTCTAGGCCCGTTGCTTCCTGTTCATGTTTTGAAGGATTTTTGGAGCTTCGAAGGTTATGGGGTTTGTCTTTTTTAATCCAAGGCATACCTATTAGATCGAATATTTTTGAGTCTAAACCGACCTCGCCATTGAGTCCATAGGGGTCCAAAACCCAAGAAACGATTGCTCATTCATCCATTTTGGACACAGTTGATCTCTGAGGAATTTTTTTTGGCCATATGGCCCTGTACAACTATCTGCACGTAGATCGAGGTATTAAAAAAATTGTCAAGTTTTTTTTCAAAATAATCATTGAGAAAAAATAAATTAATTAAAAAGCTTTTTAAAAAGTTGAGGTTTTTTTTGTGGGGCAATTTTTTTAAAGTTGGGCAATTTTTTTTAAAAAATAGGGCACAGTTAAGAGGGTGGTACCTACAGGTACCTACACCCGCAAGTACCTGCACCCGTAGGTACCTGCACCCATAGGCCTATGGGCCCCACCCTAGTGTCGATGGCCTTCCCTTTACCCACATGTGGGCTTTCCAATGCTGACCAGTGCCATTGCAAAAGTCATCGACCATTTTAGCTGGCTCCTCAACCTTTGTCGACGACTCTTTACCACCACCGTTGGCTCCTATTTGTTGGTTTCCAACTTTTCCAGGTGGACTGATACCTCACTGGCGGCGGTCATTTCTCCCAACCCGTTGTTAAGATTCTGATAGAATATTTGTTTATTCTATCAACGAGCTTCAAAATTAAGCAGTGACTCCTCAACTTTTCCGGCAACGTACATTTTTTTGTTTCTCGAGCAGCTGCATCCAAACTGGTAGTATTTTGTCTGGTTTTTCTAGTGTTCGACCTATTTTTTCCAGCGAACAACATTTTTCTAGGTTATGTCATCTTTTTTTGCCAGGGCCAGAGGAATATTCCATTTTTTGTCAGAATATTCCATCAATTGGGTTTTTCACAGAGGACGATATCATTTTTTGGCAAACAAGATATCGTCAAAAAGCTAGTTCTGCCAACTTTCTAGTGGTGTGGGTCTCATAGCTTCATTTTTATATTGGTGCATTCTATAGTCAGTTGAAGTCAAAGGATTTGTTTTCAATCCCAAGCTTGTAACTTTTGACCAGTTTCTTTTTTTTTTCGTGCTCTCAACGGCATTGGAACCGTCTTTCAGAGTTCTTCAATTTCATCTATGCAATTTTTCTAGATTTCACTCTAGGTACATTTTATTCAGTTTTTTGTGTTTTCACACTATGGTGAATTACCTAGACATATTAGCTCTTGGGAACTTCTTATTTGCATGGGATGCTTCATTTTTGGCTATTCTTTATGTATTTCCATTTTTTGTCCTTTGTGGGCATTTTGAGCATCTTTTGTAAGCAAACTATTGTATGTAAACACACTGAGATAAAGTGTCATACTATTGTACATGTATTTTGGGAATTTTTCACATAAGGTTGTGCAATATTTTATACTCGTACTATATTGTAAAGAGCCATGGGGGGGTTGTGTAGTGCCTTTGTTTCTTCCATCATACCTTTGTCCGGTGAGTGTCCCTCCATGACAATAGTGGATCCATATGATTACAGCCTCATGCATGTGTGCTTTGTTTCGCACACCACTTTTTTAGTTGTAGGTGCTTTCTTGTGCACTTTCAGATGTTGTTTCTTCTCCTTCAAGCACTACAGGGTGTTGCACAACAATTCAGTGGATTTGTTAGGATCTCCCAATTAGCATTATGGGGGTATTATACTGTTCGTGCTAATGCTTCCTTGGTTTCATCTTGGAAGGAATCCTCCATTCTAAGTTGATTAGTGTTCTTCAGACTATTGGTACTTGTGCCATCTGTATCTTCGTTCTAGGTGTTTTTCCTTTGTTTTCCATTTGATTCGAGTAGTGTCGTTGGGGGAACTCATGCAGATTGTTGTCTTCTTGATCCTGATCATCCTATCTTTAGAGGAGGTTCTTCCACACCATAGCAGTCATCTTTTGATAGTTTTTTGCAGCTTCTTCCTACTTTCGTGATGTTCGTCATGTCTTGTGTTTCTCTCTTTTGGAGAAGAGTTTTCTCCCATAGGGTTTTTCTCCTTTTATTCGTTTGTGAGAGATTCTTCATTTGTGCATGGGTACCTAACATGGCCTTGTTTCTAGGACCCATCTTTTTCATTTTTACATCTTTTGCATAATTATCTTCTCCCTAAGTTGCACTTATGGGGGGGTGTTGGTGTAATTAATTATTTAATTACACTAATAATAAATTTACTTAGGAATTATTTAATTCTTAGGTTGGATTTAGTTATCCTTATCTAGTTGAGCTATCTTTTTGCTCAAGTTAGGTTTAGGGTTGTGCATGCTTTTCCTTTTTAAAGGATTTTGTATCAATTGTATTTTAATTAATTCAGTTAATGCAATCTCTCTTGGATCTTGTAGAGAACCCTTAATTTTTTATCTGCGTCTCTTCCTTTATGTGACAAGTTATTTGCATGTAGGTGATCTTCGGGTTCTATGAAGTTGGCTTTCTCAACTTCTACATCTCACACTATCAATCACTTTATTCCCAAATAGATGTCAAGGTCCTCGACCCACACCTTTAAAAGATGTTAATAGAAAATTTCCTAAGTAAAATCCATGACAAGTTGACTGTGATGAAATTCCCATCCTTCATGCACCTGTGCACTACCCTCTGTGATTATCAAAATTTAGTTAGCAATCGAAATACAAGGTCCACTTCTAGCTAAATTGAGAGATATAAGCCTGCAAACCAAAGCAATTCCCTACCTTTTAGAAAGAAAAAAAAAGGATTCCTTCAATTCAATCCACCTCAACAAACAGCTTAAAATTTCAATAACCAAGTAGCTGTTGTTAAAGCCATGGTCTCCTTTAGTTATGGAGACCCCGAAAGAGAATTCACTCCCTTGTCTAATACCCTTCATTATTTGAAGAATGAAGACAAATATCCTATTTTGTAGTTTTTGTGTTGTTATTGATGTCACCATGTCATATGAAATGCAACTACAAGGTTAAGTCATAGTTTTATCCAATATTATGGACCAGTGCCTGAACCAATATGCAGTTATCATTCTCCGATATTTTGGTCCACTATCCTCTATTGTTGAATATCCTTGCTTGCATTTTTGGGAAATGGTTTTTGGTTGATTGAAGATTGTATGTTCAAAATGTCACGTGTTCAGGTGCTCATATGGCAAATTGGCATTATTTTGTTGTATTTTTTCTATTAGGTCTATCTCTAGCCGACCTAATGTATAATTGGTGTTATGGTGAATTTGTGTTGTCAATGTATGTGCGACATATCTTAGGTCCATGCCAACATGATGTAACGTGTTGAATGTTTGAATTATTTTTGGAAAGATTTTTTAAATGGTTGAAGCCGATAGGTTATATTTTTGTTGAATAAAGGTTGCATCTAATTAGGGCGATCTAATCGATGCTTGCCGATGTATTAGCTATATATATTGGTTAGTTTTGAGATTGATGTTGTTGTTGAATTTGTGAATGTGAAGAAGTGTGAAAATGATGAAGTGTGTTAAGTCATTTTATTAAGCATCAAAGGAACTAAATCAACACTTGTTAGGTGTACATTATCAGTTCACTCTCTGGCTATAAGCCACTTTTTTATTTTATTTTTGTAGGCGGTGAGCCTCTCATTTTGGATAGTGAGTCCTGCTAGTGAGCCACCCTTTTGTAATATTTTATAACCAGTTATACTATATTGTGAGCTAACCCTCACCATGGTTTTTCCCATTTTGGGTTTTCCACATAAAAATCCTATTGTTCATGTGTTAAATTATGCTTTCATGTTCTATTAATTCTCTTGCTTATCTTTACTGTTGTATGCATTTGAATAATTGGATGGTATTTGTTCAATAAGTTTAAGAAGATATTGATTCACTCCATCTCTTAGTACCTTAGATATTCAACAATTGGTATCAAAGCTTGGTTCCTTCAGAGAAGCCTAATAGCTTGAGGAAGATTCTAAAGATTGAAAAAATGGATAATAAGGAAGAGCTCCAAGCTCATATTGAAGATCTTGACAAGGCTGAGAGTGAAAACAAAGATTTGAAAGAAAATCTTGATGAGGAAAATGAATGTGTTCAGAAATTGAAAGAGAAGTTGAAGAAATTCAAAGAAAGATAGAGAAGTGAGTGAGAAATTGAAGCAAGCTAATGAATAGGTTATTGGATTGAAGGTGCAAGTGGAGGAAAAGAAAAGAATTGAAGAATGTTTGAATGCAGTGGTGCAAAGAAAGACTAATGAATGAACTAGGCTTGAGCAAGAAGTAGTGAACTTGGAAGTAGAACTGGAGAAAGAAAAACTCTATGACGATAATTTCAAGAAAAGCTCCACCAAGCTTGATGAATTGATTGTAGGAAAAAGACCTTCTAAAGACAAATGTGGTTTGGGAAATGAAGCCAGTGATATTTCTAAGGCTGTGTAGAATCTTGTGGATAATTAGAAGACTCAAGATAAAGGGAAGCATAAAAGAAATCTTAGAAAATTTTCTAGGATATCGCCTATCAGACAACCAAATTCTTAAAGGTATCCATCCTTCAAAGGTGTTTGATTGTCATGTAATAAATTTTTTCATAGGGAAACTGAGTGCAAGAGTAAAATGAACCAATATGCTAGTTCCTTCTCTAGACAATGTTTTGCATGCAAGAAAGTTGGACATAGAGCTGGTGAATGCAAAACTCAGATGATGAATTGGTTTAATGGAGGTAGAATGAATCAATCCTTTGATGGCTACTGCTATACATGTAACAAGTTTGGACACAAAGCTAATCAGTGTAGATCAAGGGGTAATGGAGGAAAAACAAATAAGAGAAATGTTGTCGACTACAAATGTAATAAACTGGGACATATTTCAAGGGTATCACAAAAGCACAATAGGCAATTAGTGCCAAATTTTACATTGGATTTTAGTGTATTTTGAGTCATGAACTGAACAATTTGGTTGGTGCTAAACTTGGCGCAAAAAGGTATGGTCAACTTGATGTCAGATTTTGCATCGACTTTTGTGACGGATTTAGCGTTGGATTTATTGCCGACTTTAGCACTGGAAAATCATAGCTCCTCCATTAGCACCTAAAATAGCGCTAGGAAGTAACATCAAAAATTGCACCGAAATTGGCGCCCAATTTGGCTTCCAATTTTTCTTGAACCATGTCTACTCCCATTTTTGCTTCTAGTTGTGCTTCTAGTTGTGCTTCCAGTTTTGCATCTAGTTTTGCTTCCAGTTTTGCCTCTAGGTTCCCTTTCAATTTTGCTTCCAAGTTTGCTTCCAATTTTTCTTCCAAGTTTGCTTTGGGTTTTGCTTCAAGTTTTGCTTCCAGTTTTGCTTCTGGTTTTTCTTCTAGTTTTGCTTCTAGTTTTGCTTCTAGCTTTTCTTCCAAGTTTGCTTCCAGTTTTTCTTCCAATTTTTGTTCTGGTTTTGCTTTTGGTTTTTCTTCCAAGTTTTCTTCTGGTCTTGCTTCCAGTTTTGCTTCTAATTTTGATTCCAAGTTTGCTTCCGGTTTTTCTTTTGGTTTTGCTTCCAGTTTTGCTTCTTGGTTTGCTTCTGGTTTTGCTTCTAGTTTTGCTTCTATTTTTGCTTTTGGTTTTTCTTCTAGTTTTGCTTCCAAGTTTGCTTCCAGTTTTTCTTTCAGTTTTGCTTCCAAGTTAGCTTCCAGGTTTGCTTCCATTTTTTCTTCTAGTTTTTCTTCTAAGATCTCTTCTGGTTTTCTTCTAGTTTGGCTTCCATTTTTGCTTCTAAAAATGCTTCTTGTTTTGCTTCCATTTTTAATTTAATATGTTTTATTTCAATTTAATTAGTTAAATATATCATGCCTCTTAAATAACTCATATTATTATAGAGTAAGTAATTTAATTATTTAACTCATATGATTAAATAACAATATAATTACTGTAACATGATCATCATCCATAATTAAAACAAGTGAGTCAAATATCTATAATTCAATTGAATTTGACAACATCCATCCTGAGTAGTAAATTAAAATAATCATACTTAATAAATATTCATCCAAAAATCATCGACCACTTTTAATATATATAAATTCACAAGTCATTACTGATAAGATCATCATCATATATAACTAAAAAAAGTGAAAGTCAAATATGCCAGTACGTCAAAATCATGTCAAAATGATACATGTTCAACAATTGACATAAGTGGAAATGATACATGTACAAATGATATAAATAAAATTGATAAATTATGTAACTCAAATTGATACAAGTCAAGGTGATACATGTCCAAATGATATAGTGAAAATGATACATGTCAATATGATACAACTCAACAATATAGTACTATAGGCCGTGAAAATGATACATATGCAAAGTGAAAGACATTTTTGTGTTGGGAGTGAGTATGAAGACATGAGTAAAATTTGATTACCTAGTATTACAATTTTTTAATATTTTCACTCTAAATTAAATACTTTGGAATTAAGTGAAATATTTTTTCTCTTTTAGGTATGGAGAACATTAAATAAATAAAAAAGCCATATCATAGGGCATGATTATTATTGTTGGGAATAAAGTGAAATGCACAAGAAAATAGGAGAAGTTGAGTGAAATATTTTCACGAGAGTAGATTACTTTCTTCTACTAGGTTAAAATGCACAAGATGGGAGGCAGAACATTTGGTGGGAAAATTTTGTTGTAAATATAATTGCTTGGGGATGAAATGCAAGTGAAATATTTTTAAAATGCTACTTAAACTGAAATGTAATTTGCAAATAGCCTGAAGCTTGTTTTCTCCTTAATGATATAAAAGGAATTTAGGGATATTATGCAAAGGGTCTTTTGTCAAATTCTAGATCTAGAGAATGTAGAGTGATAACACATAAAATATACATTCCGAGTCCATAGCTTAGGCTTTGAGTTAATGGAATAAATTTTGTTAATTATCTAGTTTATAGGCATGTCTAAACCAAATATGCATATGTTTTGAGTCAGTTATCTTTGTAACTATAATATCCTCATGTGAATGATTAATGAGAATTTGATCAAGAGTCATTTTCATTAATTTACATTGTTGTTTACATTGAAATATGCTTTAGTTATAGCTTTGGTTCAAGGAATTAGTTAAATTATTTTCTTAAAGTGTCCATTCATGTAGGTGTTTAGTGGATTTATAAGAAGTGATAGAATCTAGGTAATGATGTATGAATTGTAATGAAATTCATGAAGATCATGGCTGCTTATAATTAAAATTGCCTTGTAGTTTAGTTTGCTTTGTTTGAATCCATGCCCTGAGATATAGCACTGATCTTAAAGTGTTAAATGCATTTCCTGTGCTTTTGGTGTTTGATTTGAGATAATTATTCATAAATACACTTTTCAATCGATCTACTATTGTGGTATTTGACATTCTCAGCTATAAATGTTTAAATTCTCTCAAGGAAATGCCAATTTCTTGGAGGATTTCATCTATTCAGCAATAAGTGAGAACATATCTGCTTAGTGAGCAATGTATATGGAAATTGTTGGAAAGAATGTTATAAATACATTGTGGGATCACCCTTCTGGGTTTTGCAGAGCCCGAAGTGCAAGAGGAAAGCTTAATTTCTTTCTCTCATTTGTTGGCCAACCCTCTTTAGGGTTGCTGACCATTGGAATTGGAAAATCCATAGGGTACCCTGAAGATCTGGTTGGTTTTTTAAAAGAGCCAATAGAATTTTTACTGTGTTGGGGAGAAATTTGAATCTCCAAGTGCAGATTGATAATTCACAAAGTCATATTATTTTCTAATCTAAATTTGGTTCAAATCTTGAAGAATTTTAAATCTAGAGAAATAAATTATTGCAGTGAACCTGAAGATTTCATGATTTGTAGTGCTCTACTAGTGAAAGGAACTTAGAAAGAAATTTACATGTGAAATAACTTCATACTACTTGAAGTTCAATCCTCTGTGAAGGGAGGTGGAAACTTTTTCAAAAGAACCTATTGAAGATTTGAAGAAAAGTTCCATATCTATAATATTTCCAGTCAGGAAGAATAATTTGTAGTAGCTAAAACATTTCTAGGTATTCTTCACTCTTGGTTTTCAAGAAATTTGTGTATGGAAACCATATTTGTACTTCTTAAGAAAATTTTGGTTCCCTTTTGAGTGAATTAGCACTAACAAAGGGAAAGGATAGTAATATTGAATTTGCACACTCCCATTTGCTGGATATGTCATATTAAATGTAATTGTAGTTTCATTGAAATATTTTTGTCTAGTGCTCAACTATTTGTTAGTGTGGATAGTTAGAATGAATTTCATGTCAACAATTGTCATTGTAATCCTTCATCTGGTCATGATTGTAATTATGCACAATTAGTTGATCCTTGATTTATAAATATCCATGGATCATCAAGATAAAATAGCCATACCATTAGACACCTTAATACAACTTGTCAAGAAATGTTAGAAGTCAAATAATCCTCATACATTTGAGACCCCAAAATATAGGAACCCAAGAGTGCACAAGTCTAAGATAAGGTTGGAATGGAAAGTTGTGTTTGAAAGAGGACTTAAAGAGATGGGTGAAAGGCATTAGATATTTCAATGAGCCCAATCAAGAGACAATCATGTTGTATCTACATTCCAAGTTAATGCACCTTTTGTCAATTCCTTTGATCCATTGTATGCTCAATTAGAATTTCCATGGGTTGATTACAAAACTGAAAGTATGTCAACACAAGTCTAAAGGAGATGCCTAGATTTAATGGATACAATGTATGTGAAGGAAATGCACATATCAAAAGTTTTTCTAGCTTCATGGAGAAACATTCATTTGGATATCAGGATATGTGGATGAGGATTTTTTTCAGATCTCTTGAAGCGAGAGCTAGAAATTGGTACTTGAGTTTTCCTGAGAAATCTTTTCCTTGTTGGGATAAATTACTAAATGCCTACATAGAAGAATTTGCAAGAGAGACCTCTAACCTTGTCACAAGATTAAAGTAGGTTAAAAAACAAAATGAAGAGTGAAGCATTTATTTCAGATATAGATTTGTTGCTGCCCTCTCACTAATCCCTAAAAAATTTCAGACCTAGTACTCCATATTGCATTCATATGTATTTTGAGGCCTATGAGGAAGGATCTAGTGCATTGTTAAAAGATTTTAGAATATTGAGTATGCATATGTCTTACACTTTTTTAGATAATTTGGAGAAATAGAGGAATGAATATGTGCAAGGTATATTGCTTGCAGTCTTGGGTAAACATGCAAATGAAATCAACAGATGTGTGAATGCAAATGATCAGATGTATGTAGTTTTGAATAAAGATAAGTGCACACTTGAGAAGGTATAAAATAAGATTGATGTATCATTGAGTGATTAGAAAGTTGTCTTTGAACAACTTACAAAATAAGTATACCAAACTGAAAATTGCAGCCATGATGATGAAAGATATGATGAGAGAAATGAAACATGTAAGGTTTCTTCTATCTCCTCAGAAAATGCATAAATAGAGAGAAAATCCTCTGTAACAATTGAAGGTTGCAATGATGCAGATAATTTTCCAAGTGATCATCTCAGTTCACATTGTGCTGATGAGGCCTTCCCTGCAATAAATGAATGTGATGTTGCGGAGAACAGGGGGATTCTAGGTTTTCCAAGCCAGGAACATAATGAATAATATGAATTGGATTTATTTTTTGTAGAGGATATGTACAATCAACAATGCTATGGTCATCATAATGAGATGTTGGAGTTTTCTGATTTGAGAAATGTTCTTGAGAATTTTAGTATATCAGCTGCAAGTGAAGAGGTATGCAATGAATTTCAGCTGGAAAGATCAAGCACAAACGACTGAAATTAAAGAATCATGGATGGTTTTTACTTTGATAATGAAAATGTTTGTGCCTATCCTCAAGAGGATTTAAATGAAAAACTTAGTGAAGACACTCAGTCTAATGATGCAATGCAGAGAGATGTGGATTGTTGTTATGACAAACCAAAAGTAAGCAAGAAGGAAGAAATGGACATCCTATCCTCTGTGACGGGTTGTGACCATGTTTCTGACAAGGTTGTTAGAAATTAGATTTCTTATGAGTGGGTAAATCTTGTCTGTGACTAGTCTTTTGAGTTTTTAGACTTTGATGATGATGATGCCATCGGATATAATGATTTACAATTTGACAATGCATCCAATTCTAGTGAAGGTCAAGAAGAGGAAGTGGTTGAAAGAATGGATCAAAACAATGATCTATTGAGTTGTGAACAAATTTCAAATCTATTGACCACTAAATATAAAAAAATTTCACATGTGAATGATTCTCAATTGTTCAATGTTTCTCAAATTGACTTTGAGAGTGATGATGATCTTTAATTTTCAAGGTATGATGCATGTGTTTTTGATCTTCCCTTCATTTATGAACCATTTGATCAAATGATGATAATGTGGATGAAGGAAAGCAACCATGTGATGGTAATGATGTAGTGTATGATGAGTATGATAGTATGCATGCTGATGTAAACTCGAAAATATGTTTTGATGAGTTTGAAGCAGCAGATGGCCATGAGGTTTGTGCATCCAACGAGCCAAGTTTTGAATATTTTAATGCATATTTGAACAAGTCTTTGTTTGCTGACTTAAATGAACCTAGTCATGAGTCTTTGGATGTGGATGTAGATGTTGATTTCAATGAGAAATCAGATTATCTTTCTAAACCAGAATTGCTCATTGTTGAGCAAGCTTGTGATACTGAAGATGATGATATGTTGTGTTCAGAGGATAACAAATTGAGTGATGATGAGGATGAGTTAGAAATACTTGATGACTTTCAATACCAGCATGATGGAGAACAAGTACAAAGTGTGCTAATATATGAGTGTATCTCTTTGAATACACTTGGAGATGGTTTGCATGATGAGCAAGACCTTTTGGTAAGTTTTTGTGATGGTTTTACCTTTTACATGCAAACTAGTGATCAAAATGAACTTAATAGTACCATTCATGTGGCAGAATGTGAGTGCTTTTTTTGTTAGCTGGAAGAAGTTTTCATGAAGTGTGGAAATGTGTGAAACACTGAAGGAAGTTGTTTTCAGCTTGATAATGATTTAAATAATGAATATGATAACTTGTTTCCACATGATAATCAAAATTTTGAAAGTATGCCCGACTTTTAGATGCATAGTGATTATGAATATGTCGATAATGTTGTATATGATTGCTTGTTGGGTGGTTCCAACATGTTTAATTAGGAAGATGGTTGTGATCAGGCTATGCTTTCATATGGTCTTAATCACCATCTTCAAATTTTTCCACTTAATAAAATATCAAAGAATGAAGAAACTGACAATGAAGTGGCATATATGATTTGGTTTCCATGTGAAAATGGAGTCAAACAAGGAGCAAGTCTCTACTTGCACAAAGGCGGCTTAATACTCGTGTTTGCAAAAGTGCAGTTATCTATGTTGTTGTGGTTTGACAGAAGCAAGCATGAGTTAAGGTAAATCAGTTCTTTTATTAGATTGGTGTTTGATAGAGGTAAGAATTGACTCCCCTTTCTCATTTGGTGGCCTGGGGTCACCAAGTGAAGTTGTAAAAAAGGTTGAATAAAAGAGCAGTTTGAGGGTAACTGATGGACTCAACATTTGGTCTACTCTCCAGAGATCTAGATTCTTGCTATGCCCACAAGGGGCATACATCCCCAGTCAGAGCCACTGGTGGCACTCTCAAATTTTTCAAATTTGAAGTGCCCCTCTTGAAAAAATTTCCTTTGCACACTCAGAAGTGCACTTGAAAAATCTACCTAAGTGACCTACTTTGGAAGGTCATAATGTGAAGCTAGTTGATTTTCAAGTCAAAATCATGTATGATCCCACTCATCTAACATATGTGAACGTGCATGTCAATTTTCAGCTTCCCATGATGATTTTTGACAAGGTTTTGAAAAGAGAAGCTGGAGGGTTTTGGCACTTTTTTGTTGTTTGCAAACTTTCAGTTTTGCAAAGTGGTCTCCTGTTCGAGCTTGTATTTTGCAACTCGATTATTTTCATGTCGAAATGATTGTTGCACTCCATTCTCCATACCTAAATATGCTCCCATTTCAGGTTTCAGAGCTTCATGATCCGATTTTCTATTTTTACCAGGCCAAAACCAAACATAATTTGTTCAGTTTTGTATCTGCATTTCTGACAATGTTTCAATGAGGTCAACTTTGACCTTTGATATCTCATGAAGATTGATGATTGAAGGAAATACCTCTTGCACACATGTTCAATGGACCTAAATGATATTATGTTTCCAATGGAAGCCCCCCAAAAGTTGTTTTGATATTTTTTCAAAGTGGTGACTTTGAGAGCATTGATTGGTTCTTAGCAAGTGCAATTGCAGAAAATGCCTAATTGAGGAACTTTGTCAATTAATATCTTTCACCTCAGGATCTCTCTTGTTGAACCATATTTTTCACTCCATTCTTGGGTCAAGTGGCTACACTCTTGTTCAATTTCGTGCCTCTAGGATAATTTTTGATGGGATTTTTAATTGTTTTATGATCGCGACATGGCCAAAAATTATGTTCTGAAAAGTGTCAAATTTTGAAATTTTAATGACAACCCATTTCATTTTTTGTTTTGAAACGTCTATAGCTCCATTTTCATCAAGAACATAGGTATTTTAATGTATTTTTGTTGTGGTAAACACGTCCCAGGGCCAGTTTATAAAGGAGGTACCTGAATTTTAAGGGCTAGGAAAAAATGGAGGAAATGAGTTTTCTCTAAATAATTTAACATGGCCACACACAAAAATTCATGGCTCCAGGTGTCCCAGATTACACGTAGTGCATTTCTCCATTTGGCCTGTAGGCGTAATTAGAAGTCATAATTTTTCTAAAGTTTCAAATGTTAATATTTTAAATATTTTAAATATTTTAAATATTATACAAATATAATGGGGAAAATATAAAACACATTTCTAATGTTTTGGAGGACAAATAGGTTTAATTCTTAGCTCTGATTGGTCTAGAGGCGACTTTCACGAATTTCAAAGTTATAGTAAAAACTCATTGCCAAATGCCTCAAAGCTTTGATTTTCCCTATAGAAATCAGCAATGCAGTATTTCCAACAATAAATTCTGATTGGGAAGGTTTATTTAATGTCTTCCTTGGTTTTGGAAAACTTTTGGCTACATGACAATCATCACCCGTCGTGTGAAGACCTCTATGTTCTAGTTAATAATCGACGATGAGCAATGGAGTGTGCTTTCCATTGTTGGCTCTTACACTATCAACAGTCCTTCCTCCCATTTTCCCATACAACCGGCGATGAGCGATGGTCATCGCCCATCGCTAGTTTACTTTATATTTCTTCCATTCAACATACAATGCACGAGAGGTGTGTGATGGCTGAAGAGGAGAGTTTGTGGGCCCATGGAAAGACAAGCATGGGGAATGATGTTGAATTAAATATATTAAAATTTTCCTGCAAAGTAAAAGTGTGAGAGTGAATGATTTTCATGAGAGCATTAATGACTATCAAAAATGGAGAAATGTAACTCAATCCTTGTAGTGATCGCTCATCGCCAGTTGAGCTTCTATTTTCCTGTTTTGTCACACGATGGGTGATGACTAGGGTAAAAGGCTTAGTAGGCTGATAAAATTTGAGGGAAAAATATTTAAAATTATAATGTGCCTAATTTATTTTCACATGAAAGCCTCTGCCAATAAGATTGATAAAGTTTAAGTGGGCACAAGAACTTTTTAAAGGGTAAGATTTTAAATTTTAAATGAAGTGATGAATGAAAGCATAAGGGGGTAAATTTTTGTTTTTACTTGAGAAGTGAACTTCACTATGCAAAGTGAAATAAATTTTTGTCTTGGGAGTGAGTACGAAGACATGGGTAAAATTTGATTACCCAATATTATAATTTTTTAATATTTTCACTCCAAAGTAAATACTTTGGAATTAAGTGAAATATTTTTCCTCTGTTAGGTACGAAGAACATTAAATAAATCAAAATCCTATATCATGGGGTGTGATTATTATTGCTAGGAATAAAGTGAAATGCACAATAAAATAGGAGAAGTTGAGTGAAATATTTTCATGGGAGCAGATTACTTTCTTCTATTGGGTTAAAATGCACAAGTTGGGAGGCATAACATTTGGTGGGAAAATTTTGTTGTAAATATAATTTCCTAGGGATGAAATGCAAGTGAAATATTTTTGAAATTCTAATTAAACTGCAATGTAATTTGCAAATATCGTGAAGCTTGTTTGCTCCTTAATGATATAAAAGGAATTCAAGGCTATTGTGCAAAGGGTCTTTTGTAAAATTCTAGATCTACAGAATGCAGAGTGATAACATAGAAAATATGCATTATGAGTCCATAGCTTAGGCTTTAAGTCAATGGAGTAAATTTTGTTAATTATTTGGTTTCTAGGCATGTCTAAACCAAATACGCATATCTTTTGAGTCAATTATCTCTCCAACTATAATATCCTCATGTGAATGATTAATGAGAATTTGATCAAGAGTCATTTTCATTAATTTACATTGTTGTTTACAATGAAATATGCTTTAGTAATAGCTTTGGTTCAAGGAATTAGTAAAATGCTTTGATTAAAGTGTGCATTCATGTAGATGTTTACTGGATTTATAAGAAGTGATAGAATCTAGGTAATGATGTATGAATTGTAATGCAATTCATGAAGATCATGGCTGCTTAGAATTAAAATTGCCTTGTAGTTCAGTTTTCTTTGTTTGACTCCATGCCTTGAGATATAACACTGATCTTAAAGTGTTAAATGCATTTCCTATGTTTTTGGTGTTTGATTTGAGATATTTATTCATAAATACACTTTTCAATCAATCTACTGTTGTGGTATTTGACATTCTCATCTATAAATGTTTAAATTCTCTCAAGGAAATGCCAATTTCTTGGAGGATTTCATCTATTCAGCAATAAGTGAGAATGTTCATATCTACTTAGTGTGCAATGTATATGAATTTTTTTTGAAAGAATGTTATAAATACATTGTGGAATCACCCTCCTAGGTTTTGCAGAGCCTGAAATGCAGGAGGAAAGCTTAATTGATTTCTCTTGTTCGTTGGCCCACCCTGTTTAGGGTTGTTGGCCATTGTAATTGGAAAATCCATAGGCTAGCCTAGAGATATGGTTGGTTTTTAAAAGAGCTAATAGAGCAAAAAGCCCAATTCGAGGCATGAATTTCCTCATAGTCACTTGCATGTGTGTGAGTGCATACTAGCCATGAGTGTATGTTTCTCACCTTTTAGTAATTCTCACCTGGTGGACAGCCAAGAGTTCTGTCACCTCAGAGTGAGTATGCATTTTTCGGAGAAACAACCTAGATCTAATCCACATCCTGATAGAAAAATAGTCAAAGCTTGATCTAATTCTTTTATTTTCTTTTCTCCTTCTCTTTCTTCTTTGGCAGTGTATGCTTGGCCTTGATATTGTTCATTATATCATTTCCATGTGCATTCCTTTGTGCTTATGTTGATTTGTCATGGGTTCTTGATCCTAGGTACTTGATCACCCCTCTTGATTGTTGTCATCTCATCTTGCTAGAATTGGTTGATTGGAACCCCTCTTGATGTGTGGTTTTCTACTTTACTGTGAGTTTGAAGCAATTTCATCTTGTCACTAAAGTGGCGGCTAAATGTAGTATCAAAAAAAGGGTCCTTTGATATTTTCACACTCGTTTGGGTCCTCCTTGTGGATTTTGGATTAATGTTTCCTAATTTAGTGTTGTAATGTGGATAACACATTCACATTAGTTCTTAGTTCCTTTTGAACTAATGGGATTTTAATGGTTCCTTGGTAAAGTGTTGTGAAGTGTTGTAACACACTTTCACACTTTCCTAGGGATTTATCAATTAACTAAGCATAATAAACATGATTTTGATCATAATCAGCTTTAATCTTGCCTTATTTGGAGTGTTGTAAAGTCTTGTAACACACTTTCAAATTCATCTAGTATTGTCATTAATTATTGGGCTTTCTTATGCTTTAATTGGCCCTATCTTGCATCCACAAGCCTCATTTATTACATCTTTTCAAGGATAATCTCAACACAAATCAATAACCAATCATAATTCAGGTGTTCTTGGCTTGTGTGGCCCAAATTTAGTGTATGATACTCATTCGCCACCTTGGGTGAATTAGTCCCACCTAGGTCTTTTTGGACCCGATGCAGGTTTCACACATTTCAAGGAATTTTTCATTTTTGGTCCCATACATTGTGTGATGGGACTCATTCACCACCTTGGGCGAATGAGTCTCGTATGACCAAAATTTAAATTTAAATCAAAATTTTGGTGTGATTCTATTCTCCTAGATCTGGTGTGAACTTGTAGTGTTGTAATTTCGAGAATTCTTGCATAATTAAGTATAAATACAAGGTTCTTTCACTCATTTTCATCCCAAAAATTCAAGTATTCATACTTAGCATTCAAGAAATTTCACAAGAGAATTTGAGCATTCACAAGAAAATTCAAGGAATTTCAAGAGCAGATTATCAAGCATTCAAGAGAATTCTTCAAGTGCCTATCATCATGTCAAAGATTTCATTCTTCATGTTTGTTATTGTGTTAACATTTGTGATGTAGAGTTCATGATCCAAGAAAGCATTACATTCAAGATCTATCTCCTTCATGCTACAGTCAATAACCACATCCATTGCAACCATTTCAAGCATTATTGCAACACCTTATTGCAAGGGTTTGGTGAGTTGTAACATTACCTTTTATTTATTCATCATTCTCCTTTAATATTCTCTTTCATTTCAAGGTTTAGTTACCAACAAGGGGTTTGACCAACGAAAACCCCTATTCACTAATCCCCACAACATTTTCCCCTCTTCTTGTGTGTGATTTGAAGGGCTAGGTTGCAGATTTACCAAGAAGCCAAGTTGGAGAAAAGTTGTCATTAAGCCTTGGAGAAGCTTGGAGAAGGCCTGTAGGTGGCAATTTGTAGTTTCAGATCTAGAAACCAATAAAAAAGAGCAGAGAAAATCGAGAGGAACATAATCCAGTTTAGAACTTCTAGAAAAGTAGAAGTGGACTGATTCACCACTATTGGTGAATGAGTCTCACTATATAGGCCTGACAGAGATTTCTACAGATCTAGATACCCTTTTGGCTGAAATATGTTCCTCCACATTTTCCTAGAAATTGGACTGATTTTCCCAACTTGGTGAATTAGTCCCAGCCAACATCAACAATAGATTCTTTAGTGATTCACACCTCCATTCCACCTTCTTTAGTCTTCTAGGTACACACTTTCAGTTTCATAGCTTTCTGTTACATTTTGTTCACTTTCTTAGGCCATTTAGAGTCATTTTGCATATCACATTGTGTTTTCCAATTCATTGTCTTTTCCAACTTTAGAGTTGGTGGTTAACCCCTCATTAGATATCATTCAACCCCTATGACACCCCTTTGCTAGATTTCAATCTCCTTTGCATTGAAATCTCAAGGGTTTGTTCTTGAGTGAAGAGAAAGGAAATATACTCTCTCATTTTAGGTACAAAACCCTAGAAGCAAAAGAGAGACCCCTATTTTTATCTTTTTACTTCTCTATGTCTTTGATAGTGTATTATTGTTCCTTGTTGTTTCTTCATACATCATTCACATGTGTGTTCTTTTGTACCTATGTTGGTTTGTCAAAGGATCTCGATCCTGGGGGCTTGATCATCCCTCTTGATCGTTTTCATCCTCTCTCACTAGCATTGGTTCACTTGGACCCCTCCTGATGCAAATTTGTCTAATTTAGTATGAGTTTGATGCAAGGTCATCCTCTCACTAAAGTGGGTGCTAAATGTAGTGTAGAAAAATGTATTCCTTTACATTTTCATGCTTGTTTGGGTCCTCCCTATTAAAATATGGTTTATTTATGTCTTAATCAGCCCTATTTTGTATCCACAAACCTGATTAAATTCATTTTTGTAAGGATAATCCTAACATTTAACAAATGACAAATCATAATTTAATTTTTTTTGTTATATGTTCCAGATCTAGGGATATGGGACTCATACACCCCTCTAGTCGTATGGGTCCCACCTAAGTCTAGGGACCTGATTCTAAATGTTACAATGAACATAACACTTCTTGAAGTATTTGTCCTAGGTTTAAGCCATTGTGACTCATATGCCCAGCCTATTGTATGAGTCTTGCCTTAACCTAGGACCTATTTTAAATCAATTTCTAGGCGAGATTTTATTATCCTTAGATTCAAATTTTGCATGTTGGCTTGTATTGTTGTAATTGTAGGAAATTAGGCATAAATAAGTATAAATACAATGTTATTTTACATAATTTCATCTAAGCAATTTTAAGGAGAACAAGGTAGAAAGTTTTCAATCATCCTAAGAGTTTACAAGAGCATTCAAGAGAAAATCATCGAGCATTTGGAGCTACACTCAAGATTCAAGCATCATGTCAAAGTCTTCATGCATCATGTGTGTTTGTGAGCTAACATTTGTGATGTGTTTTTTATTATTCAAGAAAGCATTCAAGAAAAAGTTTCAAGCATTCAATCAAGAGTCAAGATCCACATCTATTGAAGCCATTTCACACAATTTTACAACCTTCATTTCAAGGGTTTGGTGCATAGTAACATTACCTTTGTTCCTTCATCATTCCTTCATTTTATTTCATTTCATTTCAAGGTTTAATTACCAAAATGGGGTTTGACCAAGGAAAGCCCCTATTCCTTAACAAAACAACATTTTTTCTCTCTTGATGTGTGTTTCCAGATCTAGTGAATTAAAACTTGAAGATCCTTTGAAGACATTTAGTTGTAAAACTTTTCAAACTTGTCAAGAAGTTGTCATCTTCACATAAACTCACCTACAAGCAAGAATTCAAAATTTTTGATTTGAAGATCGAACAAGGAGGAAGCTAAAAAATATCACTAGATGCTACAATAATATTAGTCAAACCCTAGTGTAGTAACATAAAAAGTATCATTTTTCCATTACTTGGTTCAGGAATAATTGACATTAACTTAATGGTATCTTGGAATAGTGTTGTACACATTCACATCATTTTAGGGCCCTTATTTGTTTAAAACATACCTTAATTTATCCTTTACAAAAGTGTTGTAAAGTGTTGTATCACACTTTCTCACTTTTCTAAGGTTTATTCAATTAATTAAGCCTAATGGGCCCCTTTCAATGAAATGTATCTAATACGTACCCTATTTATAGTGTTGCAAAGTTTTGTAACACGCTTTCACAGTTATCTAGGGTCCACTTAATTAATTGTAGTTAATTGGAGTTAATTAGCCTCTTTAATTCAAATTTAATCCTTATTTATGACACCTCCCCAAGATCTATCCTGACACCCACAATTTAAATTGCATAACATTTAATTTGGAAAAATCAAGGTCCTAGAAATTGGTGCTAGGAACCATTTTCCATAGGTGGTGAATGGGTTTTCCCCCAATAGAACCCCCCTTTATCAGTAGATTCTACATGGGTTTTTAGTGATCTTTCATCCCCCGAAGGTGAGGTCCTAGAAAACCTGGTGGCAGGACCCATTTGCCCTAGGTGGCGAATGGGTCATCCCTTAATGAGGAACCCCTATTTTATTTTCATTCTGGTGGGAATTTAATAATGTTTATCTCCAAATTTGGTGTCGGCTTGAATTGTTTGAATTTTGGGGTTAACCTCTTGATTTAGTATAAATAAGGGGTTGATTCACCTAGTTTCATCCTAATAAGATCTAGCAAGTTTATGAAACATTCTATCAATTTCAAGAGAGAATTATAGAGCATCACAAGAGCATTTTCACAAGAATTTCAAGGTAGATTATCAAGTGTTTATTACAACAATTCAAGATCATTTCATCATGTCAAGGGTTTAGTGCATTCATGCATGTTGTTGAGCTAAGATTGTGAGTGTAGCATTGAAGATCTACTTGCAAGCATTGTTCGCATCTATTCAAGATCAAGATATACATTCTTCATGGCAACTACATCTTAGTTTGCATATTTTCATTACAAGACAACATCCAAGGTATCAACATTACACTTGTTTCATGTTTCATGCTTTAATCTCATTATCTCATCATTTGGTTTAATTACCTATAAGGGGTTTGACTTAGGAAAACCTCTATTCACTACCAATCAAAAAAAAAATTTCCCCCTTGGGTGTTTGTTTGAAAATTTACAGGTTGAAGATCAAGTTGAAAGCAAGTTTCGAGAAAAATTATCAAAGTTGTCAAGTTGCAAGATTGACCTTCAAAGTGCAAGAACAAAGAATTGAAGCTACAAAATTAAGTACAGGTTTTCATGAGCTAGCAACCAAGAATTCTAGAATGAAGAAATCAAGGAAAATAACCCAGATGCTAGTTTCAAAAACCCTAATAGGGACCCATTCGTCACTAAAGGCAAATTAGTGGCTAATGGGTCCTTTGTACCCTTAAAACAGGCTTCTTGCAGCAAGGTAGACACCTCTTTGACCTCTATAAAATTTCCTCATAGTTGTTATAATTGTTAGGTATCATTTCTAATTGTTACTTACATCTTTTGGCTCTCATAATTACATAAATTGTATGTTTTTTGTGTGGGAAAATTAAGTGGTTCATCATCTTGTTGATTCATTTCAGTGAACCCTATTTTCCACCTAAACATTAATGATGAACCTGACTTATTAAAAATTACAATTTTCATATTTTGAAGTCCTTCATTACATCCTATGGTTAGATCTTCCATTCACTTGCATCTAATTTGCATTGAATTAATATCTCATTTAGGGTTTCTTGCATTGCATTTACAATTGCATCTCATTTGAGGTTTAGATTTGCATTGTTTTGCATCTTTCTAAATCTGAAAAAATACAAAAAAAAAATCAATCATTTTGCATCTCATTTGGACCTCATTTATTTTCATTTGAAAATCAAAACAAAATTTCATTTCAACATAAGTTCTTGCATTCACCTTTTCATTGCATTTTCACCTTGCATTTCTAGAAAATCTGAAACTAAAACTCATTCCCTCAGCCCTGAAATTGAAAGACATCCCTAAAAGCTTGTAAATCATTAAAAAGTAGTTTTAAAATACCTAACCAGGACCCATTCATCATCATTGGAGAATTAGTCCTTGATCAGGTCAAACTTGCACCTTATGGCATCTGAAAAAGCATTAAAAAGCACCCTGAAATCCATAGAAACATCTTAGAAAACTCAACCAAAACCCATTCACCTTTATTGGATAATAAGTTCTTGTTGGCTACAAATAAGTCAATTGCATTTCTTAGAATCTGAATATTGCATTTCATTCTAGGTTGTTGCATTGCCTCTTTTCCATTTTAGGGTTTGCACACTAGGGTTCTAAAAATTGCATGATCTTTACAACTTGGTGTCCTATTCACAATACTATTATAAGACATAGTTCGAGGCCCATGTCATCCCATGATATCTCACTCATTGTGGATCTCGAGTTTTCTAACTCTCTTTCTAATAGTGTTGAAAATTAACCCTCCATGGCTCATAGTTTACTTCAATACCCATGACTTCACTTCCTACAACCAATGTGCTTAATATTACCAACACTATCGTTACCATCCCTAACTCCACTCAAGCTTTGGGGTCTACTCAAAACCAAGGTGGAATTACAATTCCATCCTCCATGATACCAATGTCCATTCCTACATACACTAGTACACAACCCACAACAACCTTTCAACCTACAAAAACCTTTCCACCTACCACAACCATTCAACCAACAACAACAATCATACCCAATAGCACTGTGTACACTTCCTTAGGTATTCCCATAGGAATTCCTTCCACATTTATTCCTTCAAATACAATAATTCCTCAACAATCAACCTCCACCTTCCTACAATTCACTAGCCCTCCGCATACATACACTACACCACCTTATTCCCCTCAACCTTATGGGTATGTGTAGGATCATCATGGACAAAATAGGCCCTTAAGTGGCAAAAAAATTAGAAAAATCAGAGTTAGGCAACTTGACATAAAAATTTGAATAATTCATGATCTATATTATTTCAAAAATATGTAAGAATAGAATATGTAAAAAATTGAATGTAGTTTCTAAACTACTAGGTTTTAAAATAAAAAATTGGTGAAAATTTGAAATTTCAATGTAGTAGTACTTAAATTTCAGGAAAAAATAAGTAGGTGTATGTCGACCACCTAACCACAATAAAATGATATTTTTTTAATAATATTTTAGATATAAGTAGAGGACTCATGTCGATGTGCTGCATATTTTTTTGTAATTTTTTTCCAAGTAAATAATTAATTATGATTTTTTTATTACAACTTTTAAAAAATATAAAAACTCGTATGTCTAACCACCTTAACTTGGTCAAAACTTCATGAAATTCATTTCTTTTTTTAAAATCTTATAGTATGTGAAGCATAGAATGTGACCCATGTTTCAGATTAAAAAAATGTGATTCCATTTGAACGCTATAGATGTTTTTCAATCAGCCTATCAATCAGGACTTTAGTCACAATTCAAATAGAAAATGAATAATAATTATTTATTAAATTCAAAGTAAGGCATAATTTATATTGGTGGAAAGTTGAGATTCTCATTTAGAAACCCTTTCCACTTCATTAATTTTGGGTAAAAAAAAAGTCGTCAGCCACATACCCATCATATCGCCACTTTTTGGCCCATCATGATCCTCTCATTAACTCCCTTTTACAAACCATGAAATCCCTTCAAAAACAAGTGGAAACATTACAATAGAAAAACAACAGTTAACCATTGCAATATATCAAGTCTACCTCGTTTTCCTATGACATATTAAGAGCACAAATGCCACAAGGTATAGAAGTACCTTGATTTGAGAAATATGGTGGAAAATGAGATCATGTTAGCCATGTTTCCACATTCATAACCTTGTATAGTGATTTTATCTTTGAAGATAATTTTTTGGCTAAACTCTTTCCTAGGTCCTTGAAGGATATTGCTTTAGAGTGGTTCTCTTCTTTGCCGAACAATTCAATTGGTTCATTTAATGAACTCATTGATGCATTTTACAACCACTTCCATATTCACAAGAGTCCTAAGATGACCCTTGATAATTTAATGACATGCAAAAAAAAGAGGAGGAGAAATTGACTGACTTCATTGCAAGATACCAAACACTTTATTCAAAAGTAAACATTAAGATCCCTGATGCTGACTTTCAACGAATGTTTATTTCCAAATTACAAGATAAACTCCTATGTCACCAAAAAATGTATAGTTGGACATTTTTACGCTCACTTGAGTCTCTCTCATGTACTTTGGCTTGATTTTCCTAGATTTAGTTTTGTAATGTGTCCAACACATTCGCATTAGGTCTTCGACCCTTGAGAATCATTAAGAATTCTAGGATGTCTTGTAAAAGTGTTGTGAAGTGTTGTAACCCACTTTCACACTTTTCTAGGACCCTTTCATTATAATTCACTTAAATAGCCCCTTTTTATCACTTACCAAGTCTTATTTCAAAGTGTTGTAAAGAGTTGTAACAAACTTTCACGCTTTTCCAGACTTGTCATGACTAATTCAACCCTTTCTTGTGTTTAAATGATCACTTAATACACTTTCCAGCCCTACTTAAGTGCATTTTTGAGAATATTCTTGTTAGACAACATTAAATACATTTTAATTCCTGACACCCAGTAAAATTGCCCTGGTCAGAGCAAGTTGCCACCTAGGGAAACTTAGTCCCACTGGGCACAAAAATCAAAATAATTTTAATTTTCTGGCAGGTTTTTATTCTCTTAACCTTGAGGTCAGCCTGTGATGTCTTATTTTTGGGAAATATTGTAAAATCAAGTATAAATAAAGGGTTTTCCTCTCATTTTCACCCCCAATTAGTTTAGTGCATTCTTTCACACATTAGCTTACTTTCATTCATAATTCTCAAACATTCAAGGTATTACCAAGCATCCATTAGAGCATCTTGTTGCATATCTTCAGATTTCAACATCAAGGGTTTGGTGAGTTTGTGACATTGTATGTTGCTCATTCATCATTCTCTTTCTATTTCATTTCATTTTCTAGGGTTTGATTACCAAATTGATGTTTTACCAAGGAAAACCCCTATTCTGTAACCCTTAACCCTTTTTCCCCTCTTTGCATGTGTGTTTATAGGTCTTATATACAAATTTTTCAAAGAGGAAACTGTTAAAAAGGTGTTGTCAACTCATCAAAGTCATTCAAGTCAAAAAATCCCTAATTGAAGCTTGGAGACCTCTTTCAACACGTTTTTTGCAGAATCTGGACTAGACACCTGTCAAGAAGGGAAGTGTAGACTGAAAGCTAGAGATTCTTGCCCTGAATTCCTCGAGATTCCTAGGTGGACTAAGTCACCCATATGTGGCAAATTAGTCCCACTACCAGGCCTAAAAGTGATTTTTACATTTATGAGTACCCAATTGGCAAAAACCTGTTTTGATAGAATCTCCTCGAAACATAACTAAGTCGCCCAACTTGGCATAAGTGTCCTAGTTGGATTCAACAACAATATCTTTAGGATTCCAGAGCCTCTCTACATCACATTTCAGTTTCCAAGTGCACCTCTCTAATCTTGTTCATTTCTGTTATTGTTTACTTGCATTTCTAGGTCATTTTGCATACATCACTATGTTTTCAAACAACTTGCATATCTTAGGTTTTGCATCAATATTAATTATCCTTTATTAGTTATTTCATTTAGGCCATTTCATTTAGACATATTTCAATCATACTAGAATTAATCTTGAGTGAACCTCCAATTTTTTGTGGGATACCTTTCTCCTTTTAGGTGAAAAACCCTAGAAGTGTAAGAGAGAAACCCCTACAAAAATTTGTAGTTCAACTCCAAATAAAAATTGAAAATTTAATATTTCCATCCTTCACATAGTTATGTATAGCCCTTGGTCATTATCAAAATTCGATTGGTAGTTGTGATGTGAAAAATCCCCCTAGTCATACTGAAAATTCTGAATCTACAACTCAGAACAATTATTAACCTTTCAAGAATCATAATAAGGGCTTTGTACAATGAAATTACCCTAAAATAATTCAACAAACTAATAATCAAGTGGCTTCTATTAATATGGCAACTCCTTTTGGGGAACGGGGGAGAGAGTTCACTCCTTTACCTAACACCCTTCATAATATCATGTTGTATCTCATTGACAAGAACATGCTTACCTTACTTCATATTAGAGAGAATGAACCTAATATACCATTACCTAAAGGCTTCCAAAATATTCTTATTGTTATTTGGGTATGTGCAGGATCATGATGGGCCAAAAAGTGGCGATATGATGTGAATGTGTAGGGTATGTGGTTGACGACTTTTTTTTTATCCGTAATTGATTAAATGAAAGGGGTTTTTAAAGGAGATTCTCAACTTTCCACCAATATAAATTATGCTTTACTTTGAATTTAATAAATAATTATTATTCATTTTCTATTTGAATTATAACTAAAGTCCTAATTGATAGGATGATTGAAAAACATCTATAGCTTTCAAATGGTATCACATTTTTTGAATCTGAAACATGTGTCACATTATATGATTCGCATACTATAGGATTAAAAAAAAAAATTAATTTCATGAAGTTTTGACCATAGCTAAGGTGGGTAGACATACGAGTTTTAATATTTTTTAAAAGTTGTAATAAAAATTCATAATTAATTATTTTCTTGAAAAAATTACAAAAATATGCATCACATGGACATGAGTCCTCTACTTATATCTAAAATCTTATAATTTTTTTTATCATTTTATTGTGGTTAGGGTGGTCAGACATAAACCTACTTCTTATTTTTTCCCCGAAATTTAAGTACCTCGTATTGAAATTTCAAATTTTCACCAAATAGATTTAAAAAAATCTAGTAGTTTAGAAACTACATTCAATTTTTTACAGATTCTATTCTTACACTTTTTTTAAATAATATAGATAAATTATTCAAATTTTTACGTCAAGTTGTCTAACTCTATTTTTTTTTAATTTTTCGCCACTTAAGGGCCTATTTTTTCCATGATGATCCTACACATATCCATTTCCATCAAAAAAATGGGCATGGTACAAAATAATATAATTTTCTTAAACATCTTGTGTAAGACCTTATTGATTCTAATCATTTACTAATTGGAGGTGTGAATGATCAAGGTAATAAGTCTGTAGCCCCTCCTAATCAAAATTTACAAATCTTTACAAATCCAATGCCTAAACACACTATTTCATTTGTCAAAGCTAGTGAAACTAATCTAATGATGTGATGAATGTTGACACATATGATGATAACATAGAACAAACAACTATGGAAACTAGTCCTATGGATACTATTAAACAATGCAATGCAAAGAAAGTGGTAGCATTTATTGAAGCTAACCCTTGTAAGGGCTCAACTAAAATGCCTCTTGACATTGCTTTCTCACAAAATGACATACTCAAACATGCACCTGATTGTCCTCTTTACATAGCTGGTTGAATCAATGATAAGCCCACTAATGGGATATTAATTGATCCCGTCTGTGGAGAGAATGTGATCACTGAAGAATGCTTATATGTGCATGAACTATATCAAGATGTACATATGACAAATTGAAAGAACATATCAATATGCACAATGGGTTTCATGCCCTATGATAGGTTCAATAGATCTCCCTTTAAAAATGGGATAAAAAATATTAACTATTTCATTTTCCATCATTTTGCAATTGGACCAATTTCGTGTGAAGCTAGGCTATCCATGGCTTTGCTCGATGAATTTTTCCCCTTCTGTTGTGCATAAATTTCTAAAGTATCCATTTGGAAATGATATCTTCACTTTGCATCATAGTGGATTAATCTTGTGTCAGCCCAAGGGAATTTTTCATTAGATTTCTTTTGGCCCGAGCCTATGAAACCTATCAAGCCTCGTGAGGACCTCTTTTCCAAATCATATCAAAATTTCAAAGAAAAGAAAATAGTATAATTATCCCTTTGAAAAAAGCCTCAACCTATAAATGAAACACCTATCCTTGATGAAGCAATGATTGAACCAAAAGCACTTTCGAACATACAAGAACAACCTATAGAAAAACCTCTTGCAATTTCCTACAAGAGACCATGAGATAACATAAACAATATCGTTGTCCCTCCTAGAGTCAAACAAGTTTATGAAGCCAAAGAGAAAGTAGTTGAACAACCTATCATTGTTTCTTCTATTCCTCCCAAAGAAGAGAAGGAACCTATGATTGATAAATCTGCTCTTATAAAAATACAAATTGAAAATAGATTGAAAAGGAATTGAAGAGCTAGAGAACATAGGCGTTGGATGTGCTATTGCTCTTAGATTAAAAAATCATAATCCAAACTTACCTGAAGCAAAGCGTGATGTCCTATACCTTCACTACAACATAATAGGAATATTGCATGGACATTGTTATTCGACCTCTTGTTGTGATAAATCTAGATGATGATATCAACATAGAAAAAAATGATGAACAATTGCATGATGAGTTGTGTTGGTGCTCCAAATTGAACCAGACCAATGAATCCTATAGACTAGCCACTTTCTAATTATCATATTCAATGGGGGATTTGGCCAACTGATAGGAAATGGAATTAACACTCCTTTCCCTTACACTTCAGGCTCTGTAAGACCTAGGGGGTGACCCTTTAGAAATACCTAAAGATTCGGACATATAATTAACAAAATATTTCTTAACAAATAATTCTCTCATAGAATTATGCTGAGAAACCCAAAATATCATTCAACATTGGCAAGACATTGAGTAAATTTTAGAAACTAGCATGGAGAACATGGCAGATACAAGTGCTCACAACACATAATTAAAATGGTTTATGATTTAAAGAATTGGTACCAAACTGAAAACAATAGAAGCATAATAATGGATCAGTGCCAAGAAATGGGCTATGGAGTCATATAACTAGCCCTTCATCCTACAATGTTATACATGCTTTGAAGATCTTTGCAAATGTTATCACATTATGAAAACAAGACCACTAAACATTTATCTAATATTTCTTCTTACAAATCCACCTGAAAAACAACACTCCTATCACATTTGTTGAAGCAATTACACTATCCCCTAAACAATAGGCAATAATAAATACATCTTGTGTTTCATTAAAGCAATTACATCATTCACAGAACATAAGGCAACAACAAATATAACTCAAATGCAGCAAATGTGCATGAAAAGACTCAAACAATTTTCTTATTGAGTCCAAAAGAGCATTATAGTTTAGCCATGGAGACAATTATCAAATAAAATAAATATAGAAGTAAAATTCAAAACATAGACACTTTCAAATTAGTGAATCAGTCATATTTCCTCCTATCTTTACAATCTACCTAGAGCTTTTGCCTTCCTTGTAGAGCTTTTAGAAATTGGAACCCTAGAATCCCCTACAATGAGAGAAGAAGAGAATAAAAAGAAGAAAGGAAGGCTCCGAAAGACGATCTGAAGAAGACATCTGGAAGTATCTCTCCCATTGATTCACAAAATGAAAAGAATCTCTCATCTCTCTTCAACAACCAATTTGGCCTCACAATTTTCCCTTCTGAGTTTTAAAACAGAAAATTTTGCCATGTGATGAAATTTCTCCATTTATCCACCTACTGTTGAAAATATCCTTTTCCTGTGAAATTTTTTTTCTGCTCTTTATTTTTTGTAAAATAAAATTTCACTTTCCAACCAATAAAATATTCCACATAGTGAATATTTATTCCCTCCATAAAACATTCCCTTCGTGCACTATAGTCGAGCAAAACTATTCCTGTGCACATTACCTCACGTGCTTTACCAAAACATTTTAAATGCAATACTATTCACCTATTTGCATTTCACCTTTAATTTTCACCTTCAACATAATGCAATTTTGATTTTAACAACAGGGGTCTCTAATTGGCAATATTTACAATCTTTTACTCATGCCCCCAACATTTACCTAGGAAAGTAAAACATTTACCCGTGCTGCACAAGAATTAAATATTTCATTTGAAATATTTATTTACTCTTTAGGTAAAACACATTACCTTATATCTCCCCTAAAATAAAAGGCCCTTTGCCTGTGCTTTCATCTTCACTCATTTTTAAAATGTTAGACTTGTAAATGTGAAAACTTACAATTCTTTCCATGTGTCCATTATTTCACTTTACATTTTAAATAAATTGCTCATTTTAAATAGAAAAAACTTTGATACTTTTAAATATTCATCTTTTTAACTCCTCTCGGGCCCACCATTCACTTGGTTTTCTCTTGCTCACCCCGCGAAAATTTCAGGGTCTGCCTTTTGCATCCGCGAGCTCACCGGAAAATAATTTTTTTAATGTTTTTTCTCTTTTAAACATTAAGATCACTGGGAAATATTTAATTTATCCATTTGTGATGTCTAAATATTCATCTCACATTTAAAATCCATTCTTTTAAATAGGGAACAATTTAATTTTGTCGGGAGTCTTTACCCATGCATTTCAAGCTACCTAGGCACACGCTAGGCTTCTTCTTACTAGCCTCGCGAGATTAACAAGTGAGCACTTAAATCTTGCAATCCAATGGGGGACAGCAGTGATTTGGCTAGATTCAACCTACAATCTCCATCATTGATTTCACTTTGGCTTCTGACTTGCCCTAATTTTCCTCTTCATGCCTTTCTCGTGCTTGACTCGTTCTGCAGCTTCCTCTATTCATGGCTATCAAGCCTCTTCTCAACTGGTGTGTGGATCCATTGTGAATGTGCTAGTGCTCTAAACTTTGCAACCCATGCCTATCTTGCTCTAAATTTTCTAAAAAATCAACATCTCCACTGATGGTTTGTTCCCCTGTGGCATTCATTGCATTCCCTTTGTAATGCTGGTGTGGACTCCTCTCTATAGTTACCATGGGTGCCCCTCAATCACATACCATCTACATTTTGTGTTCGCCTAGCTCCAACATTTCCATTTTGGGAGACTTTCATTGTTTTCTTTGGTGTTTCACATAAATTAGGGTATTCGATGGAGTGTTGGAGCTAACACCTGCCCGTTGCATTTGTTTCAAGTTTTCTAAGACCATTCAACAAAAGCATTTGGTGAATGTCACTGCACATGGAGCGTTCCACTTTATGGCTAATGGTCCCTTCCTTTTGGTGCATGGCCTTCATGGCACTCCATGAGTTTACATTTATTTGGAATATATGATTACTTTGATGGGAACACATACCTTTATACTTAGTGCAGGATTTCCTAAATGCATCTGTTGGAAAGTTTCTAAAACATTTTAAAAAAATCATTGTGTAGAGTGTTTTCCCTTTCTTTGCATTTGTTTAAAAGTTTAAAAGTTCTTTTTAACAAATCCAATGTGTGCCCATCCTGCCATTGCTCCTCTGTTTACGCGCACCAAAGGAATTTGCTTGGAAGTTTTCACAGTCTTTTCAATAGTTCATTTTGTGCACGAGATTTTCTCCAGGCGTTCCCTATTTTGAGCATTGAATGCTTTGACTTTGCTGAGAAAGTTTTACTTGTTTCATCTCCATGTTGCCTAAAATTGCTTCATCTTTCCCTAAATTTCCACCATTGTATCTTAAGCTTCTGGGTACTCTTGAAACCAAACTTGATCTAGCCCATTCTTGTATTGAATCCCAATTACCTTCTTTATTTAGTATATTGGCAACCATTTCCCCTCCACAGAATGATGATGAAACTGATATACAACAAGTGAGGCCATATACATATCCATGAATATTATGATATTTAATTAGTCTCATTTAAGACACATAGAGATGCAATCAATTATGGAAACTTTCCCTAAAAGAGGATGTTACTAATCCTAAGCAAATCCTCAATCCTCCTACTAATTAGAGAGGAGCAAAGAGAGATCCATGCCATAGTTGGTGAGTGAGTCATTCAGCTGCAATGCTTCATCATCTGCATGCATATGTTGGGCTCCCCATGCATTGCAATATTTCATTTATTTTAGAAATCCCTGAAACATTTGTCACATTGAAATAACCAACCCTATAGACTGAACCAAATCATTATGCCCAATTACCAAAACTCCATAAATATCTCTTACGATAAACAACTCAAAATACTCTTTGTAGTGTCAATGGTCACCATCCAACGAATGACATAACCTTCAAGCTCTATATTTGAAAACTAGATTTCGCTTTGCATTTTAAATTTTGAAGGAAAACAATTCTCTCAATGGTGCAAAGCATGTTGGGTCCCTATGTGGGCTCGGCTAAAAAATAATAATTTTCAAACAAATTTTTCCTTGAATTGAGTAATCACAACTTTTCAATGCACTTGAAGTGAAAACACGAACTGGGTTGTGATTAAAAATTACTTTTTGACACTTTTGGAAAATGAACAAAACTAGACAAGTTGTCTCTCAAATTAGCCTGGGAAACTGGTCAAACGACCTCCTACAGCCATAAAAATTTGCAAGCATGCAGAAATTGGTCCATAAAATGCAATGAAATAGACGGCTTGACAAAAGGAGTCATGAGGTGAAAGTTAATAATTTTCAAAGTTGCTCAGTTGAACTTTCTACAACAATAGCCTATTCAAAATCAATTAAAACCGATGAAATCACCTTGTTGCAAAATATCAAATCAACTCCTGGCGAGCTACCACTAGATACACTAGCTCATTTTAGTGTAGTAAACATGTTACAAGAGGTCTTAGCTTGAATAATCATCCACGAAAAGATATTGATGGTCAAATTTTACCTCTCTGAAAGGTTTCAACAAATGCAGGTGCAAAACTAAACAAATTGTGTTTGGTTTTGATCTGTTAAAAATAGAAAATCTCATCATAAAGCTTTGAAACCAGACATGTGAGCTCATCTAGGCATTGAGAATTGGGAGAAACAATTGGTTTGACTTGAAAATCATTTGGTTGTAAAATGAAAGCTCAAACAGGAGGCTACTTTGTAGAAATGAAGGTTTGCAAACAACAGAAAAGTGACAAAACCATCCAGCTTCGCTTTTTGAAACCCTAACAAAACTCATCATGAGAAGCTAAAAATTGAAATGAATGCTCACATAGGACACATGAGTGGGCCTGCAAATTGGTTTTGCTTGATAATCAATAGGAAACAAATTATGACCCTCCAAAGTAGGTCACTTAGGAAAATTCTCAGGTGCACTTCTAAAAATGCAGAGGCAAAAATATCGAAATGGGCATCTCAAATTTGCAAAATTTGAGAGTGCCAACAATGGCTCTGATTGGGGATGTATGCCCCCTGTGGGCATAGCAAGATTCCATATCTCTGGGGAGTAGACCAATTTCTGAGTCCATTAGGTGTCCTCAAACTGCTCCTTTATTCATTTTCCTTTTTCAACCTCATTTGGTGAGCCCAGGACACCAAATGAAAAGGGAAGTCAACATTTACCTCTATCAAACACAATTATGTAAAAAGAGTTGATCTCCCTTAATGCATGCTTTCCTCTATCAAACCACAACAACGTGAACAACCGCATTCTTGCAAACACAAGTATCATACTGCTTTTGTGCAAGTGAAAAATTCCTCTCTGTTTGGCTTTATCATCACATGGAAACCAAATCAAATAAGCCACATCGTTTCCACCTTCATCATTCTTTGCTTTTGTATGAAGTGGCAACATGAGAGGATAGTGATCAAGACCACATTCACTAACCCTCTCATAATGATCATGCATAGAGGAGATATCACAGCTGAAAAACAACATGCAATCCTCTTGTGTCTTGAGCAAAGATTGCTCATGCATATGTGTCTCCTCCAACTGAAATGCACCACTGGTTAGCCTGTCTTAATCCCAACAACACAACCCAAACACATTTCCAAGTGTTTCAAGATTCTGAAAAATCAGGTTTATCAACACCCACAATACCTTCATCTTCATTCAAATCATGGCATTGAGAAGAAATGCCAACATCCCAAAAAATGTTCTCGACCTCATGTTCATAGACAATATCATCAACATTCAACATGTTACCACAAAAGGAAACTTCAAGTACAGGTTCATGTGAATCAAAAATTTCATTTGCAACAAATTCATCATAGTGAGTGTCAAAGACACATTCACCAATGCAAGGTGTATTGAAATCAACATCATCTCTTATTGTTTCAACATGAAAATATAAAACATACTGCTCATGAGAAGAACTATGAATTGCAAATCTAGAAAAAAGGTCCTCATATGCATCAATATGATAGACACAATCACCTTCCTCATGTGCAAACTCATCATGAAAGTTGTCATTAGTTGTACCAATGTTTATATCTACATTTTCATTTTCATGTACAACTATATAAATGCTAAGTTACTCATGCAAACATTCAGTAATGGCTTCAAGGGTAGCAAAAGGAACATAAGAAGGTAAGACATTAAGCAAAATAGAGGTTCCTTTTTCATCATTATCAACTGCTTGTACAGTTGATTCATTTAACACATCTCCTGCATGAATATCCTTCTCTTTGTTCACACTGCTGCAACAATCAGCAGGGCTGCATTCTTCATTGTCAAACTAAAAATGATTCATGGTTTCCTGATGGAAACTTCTCACACATGACTGCTCTGACTGACAATCCTTCCATACTCTATTATTTGCAGCTGATACACCAATGCTCTCAAAAGCATTCTTCAAATTTGCAAGCTCCTTTATCTCATCATGAAAGCTCTCATCAATGCTACATACATTCAAAAAGATTGGCATAACCAAGTGTATTGCAGTACTGCTGATTACACATGTCTTCTTCAATCAAGATGTTCAATTCATATCCATCACATTCTTGGTCTTGTGAGCCTTCGAAAATATTGTCATCATCTTCATTAGGGTACTTTTTATTCAAGAGAATTAATTCCACGTCCTCCTCTTGAAAGGAATCACAGTTATGAGGGCTCCAAATAGATTTGAAATCCTCTTGCTCACCCATACAAGAATTCTTTTCATCTGATTGCAAACTTCCATCTACAACACCATTGTTCTCATTGGGAAGACTTAAAACATGAAAATCAACATGATATTCAACTGTATATTCAAAGTCCATAGAGGCGAAAACACTCTCAGTATCATCTGCATCATTGCAACCTTCATTTGCTACATAAAAGCTACTTTTTATTTATGTATTTTCAAAGCAAATGGAAGACACTTAACATGTTTCATTTATCTCTTCATGACCGTCATGGCTGCAACATTCTTTGGGACGTATTTCTTATGTAGGTTGTTCAGAAACAACATCCTTATCACTACATGATGGGCTATTATTCTTGTCTTCTACTATACCATTTGCATCCACTGGACTAAATCTTGAAAAAATACCATCACATAATTGAGTTAAGAGATGACTTCCACATTTATCTATCATTTACTCAATTATTGAAAGCCATTGATATAAGCCTTTAAGGCTAGGGTACCTCAAGTGAACTGGCATGGTACTCAAGCCTGGCTTATAATTATCATAGAATAAATCAATGCAAAATGATTCATTAGGTATTTCTAATTCTAGTATAGCAAGAAAAAATATCATAAATCTATCATGAAAATCATAGATAGATTCATCCTCCAATCTTTTTATATCACACAGTGCATCAATATATGATTCAGACTCAACCTTGTTTGCAATTTCCTCTTCAAATTCTTCTTGAGTATGCAGATTTCTATCTTCTGACAGGAATTCATCATTCACTATTGACTCATCTTTTAAAGTATCAAGGAAACATGTTCTGAGCTCATGCCATGAATCTATGGAATGCATTGGTAAGCAAGTTAAACAACCTTCAACCATACCTTGTAAAGTTCTTACAAAAAATTTCATGATAGCATCTTCTTCTTCAATCTGACAATCTTCCATCAAATCAATGAAACATTGTACATGTTTTGATGTTGATTCTTCAAAATCATCTCTAAACTTAGGAAAATGTTCGTTAATTCTTCTTGGGAAAGAATGTGGGTAACCTTGGATTTTACTAAAATCTAAAGGGTTGTATCTTTCATTATCAAACACCTTCCTTTGAGGAAAAGGTTGTGTTCTAAGCATGATATTACAACTTGTAGAGGGAGAATTAAAACAACCATACATTTTGCAAATAAAAACTATTCCCTCTACAACTATTCAATACAATATTCAACCTCCCTTGATTGCAGCGCTTAATTTCAGTAAATAAGGGAACCAATTTTTTTCCTAAAATGTTCAAATATGGTTTTCATACAAGAGTTTCTTGAAAACCAAAGGTGAAGAATACCTGGAAATATTGCAGCTATTGAAAATTTTCTTCCTAACTGGAAATAGTGTAGATCTGGAACTTTTCTTGAAATCTTCAGCAAGTTCTTCTGATAGAGTCACTACCTCTCTTCTTATAGGACTAAACTTCAAACAATGTGAACCTCTTTCACATGTAATATTCATTCTTAGTTCCTTCCACCAGCAGAGCACCATAGATCTTGAAATTTTCAAATTATCTGCAACAAATTCTTTCTCCAGGTTTGAAATCCTTCAAAATTTGAACAAATTCATAATGAAAAACAATATGACTCAATGCAAATGATATGACTATTTCTAAACAATCTACAGTTGGAAATTCAGAATTGTCCCTAGCAGAGTCGCCATTCTATTGGTGCTTCAAATCGAACTAGACCAATGAATCCTATAGACTAGCCACTTTCTAATGATCAGATTCAATGGGGGATTTGGCCAACTGACAGGAAATGGAATTAACACTCCTTTCCCCTACACTTCAAGCTCTGTAAGACTAGGGGGGTGACCCTTTAGCAATACCTAAAGATTAAGACACACAATTAATAGAATATTGCTTAACAGATAATGCTCTCATAGAATTATGCTAAGAAACCTAAAATATCACTCAACATTGGCAAGACATTGAGTGAATTTCAAAAACTAGCATGGAGAACATGGCAGATACAAGTACTCACAACACAAAATTAAAATGGTTTATGATTTAAAGAATTAGAACCAAACTGAAAATATCAGAAGCATAATAATGGATCAGTGCCAAGAAATGGGCTATGGAGTCATATAACCAACCCTTCATCCTATAGTGTTAAACATGCTTTGAAGATCTTTTCAAATGTTATCACATTATGACAACCAGACCACTGAAACTTTATTAGATAATTCTTCTTACAAATCCACCTAAAAAATAACACTCCTATCACATATGTTGAAGCAATTACACTATCCCCTAAATCATAGACAATAATAAATGTAGCTTGTGCTTAATTAAAGCAATTGAATCATTCACAAAATAGAAGGAAACAACAAATATAAATAAAATGAAGCAAATGTGCATGAAAAGACTTGAACAATTTTATTAATGAGTCCAAAAGAGCATTACAATTTAGCCATGGAGAGAATTATCAAATTAAATAAACATAGAAGCACAATTCAAAACACAGACACTTTCAGATTAGTGACTCAGTCATATTTCATCCTAGCTTTACAATCTACCCATAGCTTCTACCTGCCTTACAAAGCTTTTAGAAATTGGAACCCCAGAATCCCCTATAGCGTATGTGCAGGATCATTATGGAAAAAATAGGTCCTTAAGTGGCAAAAAATTCAAAAAAATCAGAGTTAGGCAACTTGACGTAAAAAAATGAATAAGTTATCTATATTATTTCAAAAATATGCAAGAATACAATATGTAGAAAATTGAATGTAGTTTCTAAACTACTAGGTTTATTTTTAAAAAACATCTATTTGGTGAAAATTTGAAATTTCAATGCAGAGCACTTAAATTTCAGGGGAAAAAATAAGAAGTAGGTGTCTGCCTAACCACCTAATGACAATAAAATAATATTTTTTTTATAAGATTTTATATATAATTAGAGGACTCATGTCCCGATGTGATGCATTATTTTTTATTTTTTTTCCAAATAAATAATTAATTAAGAATTTTTAATTACAACTTTTAAAAATATAAAAAAATCGTATATGTCCACCCTTAACTTGGTGAAAACTTCATGAAATTCAATTTTTTTTTAATCCTATAGTATGCTAAGCATAGAATGTGATGCATATTTTGATTCCAAAAATGTGATACCATTTGAAAGCTATAGATGTTTTTCAATTAACCTATCAATCAGGACTTTAGTCGTAATTCAAATAGAAAATGAATAATAATTATTTATTAAATTCAAAGTAAAGCATAATTTATATTGGTGAAAAGCTGTGAAACTCTTTTAAAAACCCTTTTTGTTTCATCAATTTTGGGTTATAAAAAAGTGGTTAGCCACATACCCTACACATACCCATCATATCACCACTTTTTGGCCCATCATGATCCTGCACATACCCTACAATGAGAGAAGAAGAGAATAAAAACAAGGAAGGCTCTAGAATAAGATCTAAAGAATACATATGGAATCATCTCTCCCATTGATTCACAACATGAAAAGAATCTCTCATCTCTCTTCCGCAACCAATTTTTCCTCTCAATTTTCCCTTGTAGTGAGTTGTTTTGCAACTGAAAATTTTTCCATGTGATGAAATTTCTCCATTTATCCACTTGTTGGAAATATCCTTTTCCCGTGAAAATTATATTTCTGCTTTTTATTTACTATAAAATAAAATTGCACTTTCCAACCAATAAAATATTCCACATAGTGAATAGTTATTCCCTCCATAAAACATTCCCTTCGTGCACTATAGTCGAGCAAAAATATTCTCATGCACATTACCTCATGTGCTTTACCAAAACATTTTAAATGCAATACTATTCACCTTTTGCATTTCACCTTTAATTTTCACCTTCAGCATAATGCAATTTTTATTTTAATAACATGGGTGGGTATGTGCAAGATCATGATGGCCCAAAAAGTGGCAATATGATGTGTATTTGTAGGGTATGTGGCTAGTGACTTCTTTTTTACCCAAAATTGATGAAATGAAAAAAGTTTTTAAAGGAGATTCTTAGCTTTCCACCAATATAAATTATGCTTTACTTTGAATTTAATAAATAATTATTATTCATTTTCTATTTGAATTACGACTAAAGTCCTGATTGATAGGTTAATTGAAAAACATCTATAGCTTTCAAATGGTATCACATTTTTTGAATCCAAAACATGCATCACATTCTATGCTTCACATACTATAGGATTAAAAAAAGAAAAATTAATTTCATGAAGTTTTGACCAAGATAAGGTGGTCGGACATATGAGTTTTATATTTTTGAAAGTTGTAATAAAACATTCATAATTATTTATTTACTTGGAAAAAAATTATAAAAATTATATCACATTCGACATGAGTCCTCTACTCATGTCTAAAATCTTATAAAAAAATATTATCATTTTATTGTGGTTAGGATGTCGACAAACACCTACTTATTTTTTCCTTGAAATTTAAGTACTATTGCATTGAAATTTCAAATTTTTGTGATAATTTTTATTTTAAAATAAACCTAGTAGTTTAGAAACTACATTCAATTTTCTACATATTCTATTCTTTCATATTTTTGAAATAATATAGATAACTTATTCAAATTTTTACGTCAAGTTTCCTAACTCTGTTTTTTAAAAAATTTTGCCACTTAAGGCCTATTTTTTTCCATGGTGATTCTGCACATACCCGGGTCTCTAATTGGAAATGATATTTTAAATCTTTTACTGATGCACCCAACATTTACCTAGGAAAGTAAAAAAATTACCTGTGCTACACAAGTCTTAAATATTTCATTTGAAATATTTATTTACCCTTCAGGTAAACAACATTACTTTATATCTCCCCTGAAATAAAAGACCCTTTGCCTATGCTTTCATCTTCCTTCATTTTTAAAATGTTAGACTTGTAAATCTAAAAAATTACAATTATTTTCACATGTCCTTTATTTCACTTTACATTTTAAATAAATTGCTCATTTTCAATATGAAAACACTTTGATACTTTTAAATGTTTATCTTTTTAACTCCTCTCAGGACCACCATTCACTTTGTTTTCTCTCACTCACCCCGAAAAAATTAGAGGGCCTACATTTTTCATCCGCGAGCTCATGGGGAAAGAATTATTTTAGTGTTTTTTCTCTTTTAAACATTAAGATCACTGAACAATATTTAATTCATCCATTCTCCATGTTTAAATATTCATCTCACATTCAAAATCCATTCTTTTAAATGTGGACCAATTTAATTTGTTTGGGAGACTTTACCCATGCATTTCAAGCTACCTGGGCCCATGCTTGGCTTCTTCTCACTAGCCTTGCGAGATTAACAAGTGAGCACTTAAATCTTGTGATCCAGCGGGGGACAACCATGATTTGGCTAGATTCAACTTGCAATCTCCATCGTTGATTTTGTTAGGGTTAGAGATGGCAGATCTAACAATTAAATGCAGATTTTATATAAACAAAAAAACCGAGAAACTAAAACATTCACAGAATAAATTATAACACAGAGATTTAACGTGGTTCACCCAATTCAGGGCTACATCCACCAAACCGCAGCCATCCAAATACTTTTATTAACCAGTGTAAAACCTATTACAATCTTCGCGAATAATCACGTTTTTCATCATACTGAAATACCCATCCGAACCCCTTTTTACCAAGCTTAGAAGCTTCCAGATTTTCGGGTTCTACAAAATCAGTATAGCATGATCAGTCGCCACATACCAACAGATTTCACTTTTGATTTTGACTTTCCCTAATTATCCTCAACGTGCCTTTCTCTTGCTTGAATCACTCTGCAACTTCCTCTATTCATGGCTATTGAGCCTCTTCTCAACTAAAATCGGGCTCCATTGTGAATGTGCTAGTGCTTTAAACCTTGCAACCTGTGCCTATCTTGCTCTGAAGTTACTAAATATTCATCAATAGCTCCATTGATGGTTCGTTCCCCTATGGCATTCATTTCATTCCCTTTGTAATGTTGGCGTGGACTCCTCTCTATAATTACCATGGGTTCCCCTCAATCACATACCATCTACATTTTGTGTTCACATTGCTCCAACATTTCCATTTTGGGAGACTTTCACTGTTGTGTGTGGTGTTTCACATAAATTAGGGTATTTGATGGAACGTTGCAGCTAACACCTTCCCGTTGCTTTTGCTTCAAGTTTTCTAAGACCATTCAATAAATACATTTAATGAATGTCACTGCACATGGAGCATTTCACTTTATGACTAATGGTCCCTTCGTTCTGGCACATGGCCTTGATGACACTCCATGAGTTTAAATTTATTTGGAATTTCTGATTGCTTTGATGGATGCGCATACCTTTATGCTTGGCGCAAGCTTTCCTAAATGCATCTGCTGGAAAGTTTCTAAAACGTTTTTAACATATCCTTGTGTAGAGTGTGTGCCCTTTCTCTGCATTTGTTTAAAAGTATAAAAGTTCTTTTTAACAAAGCCAATGTGTGCACATCCTGCCATTGCTCCTCTTGTTCCATGCGCCAAAGGCATTTGCTTGGAATTTTTCAGAGTCTTTTCAACAATTCATTTTGTGCATTGGCTTTTCTCCAGGCATTCTCTATTTTGAGCATCAAATGCTTTGACTTTGTTGAGCAAGTTTTACTTGTTTCATCTCCACATTGCCTGGACTTGCTCCATCTTTCCCTAAATTTCCACCATTGTATCTTAAGCTTCTGGGTACTCTTGGAACCAAACTTGATCCAGCCCATTCTTGCATTCAATCCTCATTACCTTCTTTATTCATTACATTGGCAACCATTGGCCCTCCACAGAATGATGGTGAAACTAATATACAACAAGTGAGGCCATATACATATCCATGAATATTATGATATTTAATTAGTCTCATTTAAGCCACATAGAGATGTAATCAATTATGGTAACTTGCCCTAAAAGAGGATGTTATTGAGCCTAAACAAATCCTCAATCCTCCCACTAATCAGAGAGGAGCAAAGAGAGATCCATGCCATAGTTGGTGAGCGAGTCAGTCAGTTGCAATGCTTCATCATTTGCATGCATATGTTGGGCTCCCCATGGATTGCAATATTTCACTGATTTTAGAAATCCTTGAAACATTTGTCACATTGAAATAACCAACCCTATAGACTGAACCAGATCATTATGCCCAATTACCAAAACTCCATAAATATCTCTTATGATAAACACCTCAAAATACTTTTTGTAGTGTCAATGGTCATCATCCAACTAATGACATAACCTTCAAGCTTGGTATTTGAAAACAGGATTTCACTCTGCATTTTAAATCTTGCAGGCAAACAATTTTCTCAATGGTGCAAAGCATGTCAGGTCCCTATGTGGGCCCAGCTAAAAAAATAATAATTTTCAAACAACTTTTTCCTTGAACTAAGTAATCAAAAATTTTGAATGCACTTGAAGTGAAAACACAAACTTGGTTGTGATTAAAACTTGCTTTCTGGCACTTTTGGAAAATGAGGAAAACTAGACAAGTTGGCTCTAGAATTAGCCTAGGAAACTGGTCAAACGACCTCCTGGAGCCATAAAAACTTGCAAGCATGCAAACATTAGTCTAGAGAATGCAATGCAAAAGATGACTCGACAAAAGGAGTCACAAGGTGAAAGTTAATAACTTTCAAAGTTGCTTAGTTGAACTTTCTACAACTTGTTCATAATCAATTAAAACTGATGAAATCATGTCGTTGCAAAAATATCAAATCAACTCCCAGAGAGCTGCCACTGGACACACTAGCTCATTTTGGTGCATTAAACACATGTACAAGAGAGCTTGGCTTGAATCATCATCCATGAAAAGATATTGACATTTAAAGTTGACCTTTCTTAAAGGTTTCAGCAAATGCAGGTACAAAACTGAACAAATTGCATTTGGTTTTGATCTATGAAAAATAGAAAATCTCATCATAATGCTTTGAAACCATACATGTGAGCTCATCTAGGCATGGAGAATTGGGAGCAACAATCGGTTTGACTTGACAATCATCTGGTTGCAAAATGCAAGCTCAAACAAGAGGCTACTTTGTAGAAATGAAGGTTTGCAAACAACATAAAAGTGACTAAACCGTCTAGCTTCACTTTTCAAAACTCTAACAAAACTCATTATGGAAAGCTAAAAATTGACATGCATCCTCACATAGAACACATGAGTGGGCCTACAAATGGGTTTTGCTTGATAATCAATAGGAATCAAATTATGACCCTCCAAAGTAGGTCATTTAGGCAGATTGTCAAGTGCACTTATAAAAGTGCAGAGGCAAAATTTTTGAAATGGGCATCTCAAATTTGCAAAATTTGAGAGTGCCAACAAGTTGAATACATTTTTTTCTTCTTCTATGAGTTTAAATTTCATATCTCCTAAAATGAGTATTGAACCTAGTGCTTCCCCTAGTTTTGCACTTTCTCTTGTCCCTTTGGCTAGTTGTTCACCTTCCATTTATACTGAGCGAGATTAGGATGTGGATGAGCCAATTTAGGTTGTCCTACATGTGCATTACTAGTCTTTTCCTTTTTCATTTCTTCTTTTTGGATGTGTCTAATGTGATCCCCCCTGTTGTTTCATTGATATATCTCTCTCTTTTTGTGCATTCCTCTATATGTATCTTTCATTCTTCTATATTTCGTAATAATTCCATTTTTCTTGTGTTTTCCTTTTGGGGATGACACAAGTCGTCAAGACATTTAGGTCTCTTCCATGTTGACCCAAAAGGATTTTTCTTTTTTTCACTCTCTTTTGTCATTATTCTAGTTCTATGATTTTTTGTGGAATGATGATAGTTCCATGCTCCATGACAACATTGTAGCAAAGAAATACTAACACCAAATCCATAGATCCCTTATGTATTTTTTGGGGAAACCCTTCCTTCCTATTTCGTGATGTAGCTTACTTCAGAAACATATGACTTGTCATAGGGATTTATGAGGAAAGCTCTCATGTCTTAGGAAATTTTTTTGGCTAGTTTAAAGAATTTCCTAATAGTGATGGTGTAGCCACTCCTTTAAAGTGGGGGCATACATCGATGACATCTTTTGACAAAATTTCATAGCATGATTCTTATTTTTTCTTGTGATGTGTCCTCTTCTTGGTGGTGTCATTAGATTTGATGTTGTCCAAGAGTGTACAATATACCATCATGGCATGATATGAATGAGGCATCCCATGAGTGAAGATCTGACACCTTTGACTTGTCCTCTCTTGGAGACATTAGGCACAATGCTCCCTAAGAAGAAGACCTTTATATGAACAAAGCAAAATCCCCTTTAACAAAATTTTACATTACAAAAGAATTTACAAAAATCATTACATTGTGGTGCCTTTTCAAAGTTATTAGGAGGATAACTTTGGTATGGTATGAGAGGCTAATATGGTTATCTCATTTTCCACTTCATTGGGATAACTCACCTAATGGAAACACTAAGGTTTCACTACCCTAGAGTGAGTAGCATATGTTATAGGAAAACATCCCTGTTTCCCATCGCATTGGGACGGTTATGCTTGATCCTTTTTGTTTTTCTTTATTGGCCTTTGATAGGGTATGGTTATGTATCTTTGTTATTACTTAAGTGTCTTGAATATCTACTTTAGTGTGAGTTTGACATGGGGTCATCCTCTAACTAAAGTGGGGGAAAAATGTAGTAACGAAAAAGTATCCTTTTTCCCTTACTGGGTTTGGGAATAATTGAAATTAAATTAACTTAATGGTGTCTTAGAATAGTGTTGTAATGTATTGTACACATTCATATAATTTTAGGGCCCTTATTTGTTTGAAACATACCTTAATTTTTCCTTTGCAAAAGAGTTGTAACACACTTTCACACTTTTCTAAGGTTTATTCAATTAATTAAGCCTAATGGGCCCCTTTCAATGAAATGTACCTAATTTGTACCCTATTAATAGTGTTGTAAAGTGTTGTAACACACTTTCGCACTTATCTAGGGTCCTCTTAATTAATTATGGTTAATTGGAGTTAATTAGGCCCTTTAATTCAAATTTAAGCCTTATTTATGACACCTCCCAAAGATCTATCCCAACACCCACAATTTAAATTGCATAGCATTTAATTGGGAAAAATCAAGGTCTTAGAAATTGGTGCTAGGACCCATTCGCCCTAGGTTTCAAATGGGTCCTCCCTCTATAGGACCCCCCTTTATCAATAGATTCTACATGGGTTTTTAGTGATCTTTCATCCCCTGAAGGTGAGCTCCCAGAAAACAATGCTAAGAACCATTCGCCCTAGGTGGAGAATGGTCATTCCTTAATGAGAACCCACTTTTTGAATTTAATTGTGGTGAGAATTTAATAATGTTTATCTCCAGATTTGGTGTCTCGAATTGTTTGAATTTGGGGTTAATCTCTTGATTTAGTATAAATAAGGGTTAATTCACCTAGTTTCATCCTAACAAGATCTAGCAATTTTATGAAGCATTGTAGCAATTTCAAGAGACCATTATAGATCACCACAAGAGCATTTTCCAAAGCATTTCAAGGTAGATTATCAATTGTTTATTGAAAAAATTTAAGATCATTTCATCATGTCAAGGGTTTAGTGCATTCATGCATGTTGTTGAGCTAAGATTGTGAGTGTAGCATTGAAGATCTAATTGCAAGCATTGTTCACGTATATTCAAGATCAAGATCTACATTCTTCATGGCCACTACATGTTAGTTTGCAAATTTGCATTATAAGACAACATCTAAGTTATTAACATTACATGTTTCATGTTTCATGCTTCAATCTAATTATTTCATCATTTGGTTTAATTACCTACAAGGGGTTTGACTTAGGAAAACCCCTATTCACTAACAATCAATGAGTTTGTATCCCCTTGAATGTGTGTTTGTAGATTTATAGGTTGAAGATCAAGTGGAGATCAAGTTTAGAGAAAAATTGTCAAAGTTGTCAAGTTGTAAAATTGGCCTTCAAAGTGGAAGAGAAAAGAATTGAAGCTATAGAATTAAGTACAAGTTTTTTGTGAGCTAACAATCAGGAATCTGAGAGTACAAACATCAAGTTAAATAACCCAAATCTTAGTTTCAAAAACCCTAACAAGGACCCATTTGCCACTAAAGACGAATGAGTCATTTTTTCCCTAAAAATAGGCTTCTTGTAGAAGGGTACACACCTATTTGAGCTCTAAAAACTTCCCTCATAGTTGCTATAACAGTTAGGTATCGTTTCTGATTGTTATTTGCATTTTTTGGCTCTCATAATTGCATATATTACATGTGTTTTGTGCGGGAAAATTAAGTGGTTCATCATCTTGTTGATTCATTTTAGTGAACCATATTTTCCACTTAAACACCTAGTGATGAGACTAAATTTCCCTACTGGGAATATTAGTCCTAGTATAGCCTTATTACCAGCTCTCTACAGATCGAGATCAATCACCAGAAGATTCCAAATTCTACTCAAAAGCCTTATAGCAAGACTAAATCACCCTACATGGTGTATCAGTCCTAGTGTACCTCAAACAACAAATTTTCTAAGGTTTATAGAAATATTTTTGGCCTCTTCACTCCTCCAGGTACTTTTCTATTTCACCCTATTTGCCAATTTTATTTCATGCTTTCAAGTCTCTAGGGTTTTTTGCATAAGTGTTTGCATTTCTCCTTTGAAGCTTCAATTTATTAGTGAACCCTTGTCAAATATCAATAGGAATCCCCTAGCCCATTCCTCAATCAAGTCACTTGGTTGAGGGATCTAGGTTTCCTAATGAACTAAAGCGCGAAATAGGTCCCAAGTTCCATCTCCTGAAAGGTGGAACACTATTTCCCTTGTGTTCACTTACATTGGCTAAAATAGTATTTAATGATTACTTTTTGATTTTCACATCAAACTTGTTTTTTTTCATTTTAGCTTCTACAACATAGATGTTCTTATATTGTAACTCTCACATAATAATGCTTTGAAATTATAACTATTGCATCATAGTTAGTCTTACAATATAGATTCCACACCATAAGTACTCTTACATAAGTGGCCAAATTAATTACAAGAAGATAATTCAAAATCCCCTCTCCAATTTTGAACCCAAAATTTACATGAGTGACACACTTTACAAATAATCTATGTAATTTATTCAATGGCTTACCAATAATCAAACATAATATTTAGCTAATAAATTAAGTAACAATGATCCAAATATTTAATGAATATGATTTATCAATATTATTGGATGATGAGTATTTGTTACTTTATTCATTAAATATTATGATTCATATTATGACATGATGCATTAAATATCATTTACATTATTTGATTATGAGATATAGTGTTTGATGGTGCAATTGGGGTAATCCCACAATAATGGGTCCCAAACTTGGGACATCCTGATTTTTGCCTAAAATCACATATTCCTAAAATGATTAATGATTTAATCCTTGAGGGGTTCCATTTGAAGAGTTTTAATTGAAAAAAATTATACGTGACGACATAAATGTTACTTTTAAAATTGTAGTTTACTATAAAAATAAAGTTATTAAAAGTTATGTAAAAAAATCATAATTTATTTCTATTTTTTTAAAAATATAAATAGAATCTACATACAAATCCTCACCAAGCACTAGTTCATATCATCTCCAAATTATTAATGGTTTAGTAACTAAAGTTTTATAAAGTGAAAATTTAGTGAAAATGTTGATTTAAATATCCTACTTCGATAAAAAAAAGTGGGGCACAGTATTGTGAACTGACTCATTGATGTAATTACGACTGATGAAAGTATGACTAATTTTTTAATGAATCTTGAAATACATGTTCTTATAGACTTTTGAAAAAGGTTTATCCTAAACTATTAAGTGAGAGATTTAAATTTGAAAATGGAAGGTTAGATTCTTTCAAGTGATATGCTCTAATGATCTGATTGTAGCATGGATCAGAAATCAATCTAAACAAACAATAAGAATGAAAAGTGAAATCCATAAAATTAATATTTACTATTAAGAATAACATATAATTAATGAAACGGCATAAGAATATGCAAAACAGCAAAAGGTATTTGTCTCTTATAGTAGGGTATGCAACCACTAGAGAGACTTCTATGCTCATTTGAAGCATATTAATTAATCTAGCTATAGGCCCACAGAAAGACTTTTTAGAACTGTTAGTATTCTTTAGCAAAGGAAAAACGAACATTGGTAAATTACATATAAAACGTGGAAGACGTTCAGACCAATAATGAAATTCATGAAAAGACATATCATTACACAGGCCATCGAGGCAATAGGAAGTCAATAGAGAAGTTAAAAGGAGGTCTTCAAACTTAAAGCTGGCCTCCGCACAGGCCACCGACGTTGCTTTGTCTAACTTTTCCATGTCAATCGAAAGCTCTACGTAAACTTTTCCTTCTACGTTGTACGTAATTTTTTTCTTCTAATTGCCTACTGCAGACGACCAACGTTAACATTCTTGACTCGGGTGTTAGGTTGCTGAATATATGTTACATTCCACCGACGCGCTTTGATCAGTTTTAATACGGACAAGTTGCACAGATCTGAATTATTCAAGCGTGTTGAGAGGGGCTAAAGGAAGTTTCTATTCGTTTACAGAGTAGCCAGTTGTATACTACTTTAATCTCATAGACTTTGAAGTCTATTCAGTATACCTACCCTCATGTCGGAGATTCGAATCAGTCACGTACTGAGCCCCACATTCTAAATGTTCCAGAAGCAATTGCATCTACCTAAACGTGACCTGATCAGAAGATTGAGACAACCCAGAAGAGATATAATTATTCTTTTCAGATTTCCTCTTGTACTATCTTTTAATATAATAGTCGTTAAAAATCAGTTAAATTATTACATTATTAATAATATTTAAATCTGGAGGCATAAATATTTATAGTTGTATATGTAAAATTTTGAAGAGGTATTTTATAGGGTTATAAATATTAATTTATTTTGATATATTGTGTAATAAGTTAGGTTAAAAAGGTAGTATTCTTAAAAATTAATAGAAATTATAGATTAATTTATGTTTTCTGCTATATATATTGAGAGATGCTTTTAATCATTTGTTTGATGTATCTAATTGTTTAACATTTTTTCTTATTATCGTAATTATTGTATATATGATTCATATGATGAAACATTTTTGGGATTACCGATTATTCTAAAATGCAACAATAGCACATTCATTTGTACATAATTGTAATGGTGATATTTGAATAGTCATGTGATTTTCAATTTAATTTTTGTCTATCTTATTGGAGTAACTCAATATTATATATAGTATATTCACTTGTTTTAAGATTGGTTCATGTTCTAATTCTTATTTACATTTATTTTCATATATTTATCATTCACCTATTTTTTAGTATATCATATTTATATTTATTTTAATATATTTGCTTTGTTATCTTAGATGATCATTTAAGTCATCAAGTTGGTATTTGTCTCATTCAAGATTAATCCTACTATAAACAAGAATGAATATGAAATTTCAAATTCAAATCTACCACTTCCTACTAGTCTAAATATAAGATAATTTAATCATTTTTTTTCCAAATGTTAATAGTGTATAATTAACTAGGGAGTGAATCTTCTCAATAAATATGAACTAACAACTATGTAAATTTTATGGTAAAAAGTAATAGAATCGTTAAAATAATTTAGTTTTTTTTTTTTTTTTGGTCAAGAAGTCATCGTTGAAATGTTTTGTTAAAGTATTTTGTAAACTTTGATTATCTTCAATTGACATATATATTCAATCATGCAATATGTATATATGTATACATACATACATATCTAGTATTTAAAATATTTTTTTATTTCTCATAATTGTTGTGTTTCAAAAGCTCTCATGTGTGACCACCATAATTTGAGCTAAACAAGTCCCTTTTTATTGTTTTCATTGTGTAAATAATTATGTTTAGATTGATGTCATATTTTTTTTTTACAATAAACTTAAAAAATTATGAAAATATAGAATTTTAAGTTTATGAATGACTTTCCTCAAAAATTATTTGAAAAATAGGAAAAAAAATTCAATAATTTTAAAAAATACACATTTGAGAACTAAACATCATCAACTATCATGGGTTTTAATTTTATAAAACATTTTAAAAAAATGTAATTAGCCATATTGCTAAAGTCAAATTTTCCTCTTGACATTGACATGACCTTGTATTTGTAGGTCCAAGGCTAAGGGTTGGGTTTCCATGTCTTTCTTGAACATTAAAACAAATCAAAATATGGGTTGGAATTTCATTTTTTCAGAACACCTACCCACTTTAAAATAGATACCTATTCTAAAACTAGAACAAGTACCCATTTTAAAGTGAGTACCATTTTATTTTTAAATGGGAAATAAATAAAAAATTAGGGATGGGTACCCATTTTGAAATAGGTAACCATTTAAGCTAGGATATTGAACCATAATGGGTACCCATTATTTTTAAGGTTCAGATACTTGATACTAAACAAGTACCAAATTTTGTAAAAGATGTATCCATTCCTATTAGGATTTTTTTACACTTGAAACTTCCCCCATATGTGAACCCAACTTCTTTCTTTTACCCCATGACCACTCACCTTCAAATAATAAGTTAGTGTGAAGGGTGAGGATCTATCAAAGCACTTTCAGCAATAGTATTAAGTATAACATGAATAGTTATAATCACAACTTTGAAAGATTAGAAAAATTGTATGAACTCATGGGTGAGTGCAAAAAGATTGTTCCCAAAAATGGGGCTTAAGTGGCCACTTTTTTCTAATATTAGGAAATATTGACCTTGGACGTGAAATTGAGGATAGTTACACTCAACAATTTGAGATAGTAAAAAAACAAGGATCAAAGTGATTCAAGTCTACTTTCTAAACTATTAATTTATTTTGAAAATTGTTGAGACTAAGGGGTTCAAAAGAGGGACGCACATAAATTGGTGTTTTTTTTGTCAAAAAAAAAAAAACATAGCAACTCTTGTACATCCCTAGCACGGTGATCCTTTTTTTAGTAATTTTAATATCACTGCAATGACAAGTTAGCTAATAATATATAGTTGATGCACAATATTTCTAATAACTTTTTAATGAATATTTGATTTTTTGCTGATTTTCTAAGTGGACACTTTCTGAAAATCAAAATTTTGGCCATGTTGCCCATACAAATTTTGGAAACTAATTGAATTTTTTTAAAAAAATTGTAGAATGGATTCTAGTTTCTAAAAATGTAATTTATTTAAAATTTCAATAAATAGTTAATTTATAATGAAAAAAACACCAAACACTACTTTTTGCCAAAACAAAGACACAAACAAAAGAAATTATGGATGAAAGGCTTAACATTGTCAAAAAGTGAAAAAAATACATCATTGGATAGCTAAGAGAGAACCTAACATTACCCAGGTGTTTAATTTTTTCAACATTGAACCACATGCAGTCATGACGGTGAGCATAGACTTGATTATGTGAAATATTGTAGAATTTGCAAAAACATGTCTCTAGTTGTTGAGAATGTCATCCAAGGCTTTGGGTTGGTATTCCAAGGCAAATATCAAGCCCAAGGCATGGGATTCTCAAAGCAAGATATAGCGTGAGCACATTATAATGTGCTCGCATTATATCTTAGTTTTGACATGGCCTTTTGCATTTTTAGGGAACATGTCTATCAAGAAATAACACGAGCATGGTATAATGCACTCACATTATGTCTTGCTTTATGTTAAACACTAATCTCTTGAATGTATGTTTACATATTTGTATGTTTGTATGCACATGTATGCTTGTATGTATGTATGTATGTATGCTTTCCTATATGTATGTAAGATTGTATCTACACATGTACATGTATGGTTGTATGTACATATGTATTATGATTGTATGTATGTACATATTTATGTATGTCTTTAGAGGGAGGGATAATTTTAAGAGAGATAGAGAGAGAGTTGTCTAGGTAGGGTGGGAGGGAGATAGAGAGAGAGTCTAGAGAGAGGGGGAAGGGGTGGAAGTGAGAGTTTAAGAGAGAGGGAGTGGGAGAGAAGGGTTTGAAGTGAGAGGGAATTAACTAGGTAGGGTCAGAGGGATAGAGGGGGGAGAGAGAGGGGGTGGGGAGAGAGAGAATTGAGAGAGGGGGAGAGAGGGGAGAGAGAGATAGAGAGAAAGAGAGAGTTATGTAGGTAGGGTGCCAAAGTGAGAGACTTGAGAATGTGAGGGGGGTGAGAGGGAGAGACTTGAGAGATAGGTGGTGAGAGGGAGTGTGAGAGAGAAGGAGTGGGAGAGAGAGGGAGTGTGAGTGAAAAACCTAAGAGAGAGAGAGAGAGGGTGTGGGAGGGAATGACCTAAGAGAGGGAGAAAAAGAGGGTGGTGGAGTGAGAGGACTTATCTAGGTAGGGTGGGAGTGATAGATAGAGAGAAGGGAGAGAGAGAGATATAGAGAGAGAGAGAGAGTTACCTAGGTAGGTTTATAGAGGGAGAGACCTGAGAGAGAGATGGGGGTGGGAGGGAGAGACCTAAGAGATAGGGAGAGAGAGGGAGTGGGAGGGAGATATAGAGACATAGATAGAGGGAGTGAGAGAGTGGTAGGGATTTCTTGAGTGAGAGGTACATAGAAAGAGGGAGAGGGTAGATAGAGACAATTAGAGAGGGTAGGAGAGAGGGAGGGAAGGAGAGGAGGGATGTATAGATAGAGAGAAAGTGATAGGGGTTGAGGGTATAAGGTTGAGGGATTAGGGTGGGGGACCTATAGGGTTGATGGTTTCTAGGGTATTAGGGTTTAAGGGTGGGTTGAGGGATTAAGGTGAAGGATAGAGGGTATTGGGTTGAGAGTATAGGGTAGAAGGTTTAAGGGTTTAGGCTTAAAGGGTTTAGAGTTGAGGGTTTAGGGTTTAGGGTAGTGTTGGTGATTTTTCTAGCAGAACCAAACAATCCTCTAAGAAGTAGCCAATTCCTATGATGAAGAACTGCTAGGTTAGTGGCCAACAATGAGAATAGGAATTCAAGGTTTGTACTCCTTCACTTCAGGCTCTATGAAACCTAGGAGGGTAATCCCAATTATGTTTTTCATGCAATATAATCAACTAGTAAGACATTTATACATAGATTAATTCCTATTTATGGTAGATAAAATCAATTTCATTATAGATTTGGTAGATTTTCAAGTGAATGATTAGCTATTTGCTAGGAATTGGGGTTAATTCCACTTCTACTAGGTTGATCCCACAAAGCTAGTTTACAATTTCTGGGAGGAACTAATTTTTGCTGAAATCGCATATTTTTAGAAAATATAATGATTTAAGCCTTAAAAGGTTCCATTTAAAGAATTCCAATTGAAGAGAGTTTGACCAAACTACCTTAAATCAAACTCCCTTGGATATTACCCCACTAGTTTTAAACCATACCTATAATAGAGTCTCCTTTACACCTATCAAAATGCTGATAAAAAACCACTTTTGATTTACTTTTTGGGAGATCAAATGAATTTATTTAAAATTTATTTTTTGCAAGTATGTAGTCCTTATTATAAGCTTCCCAAAAAGTATAATTTTAAATAAATTTAATTTTATTAGTATATTTATTTTTTATTTCTTGTGAATGTAGGTTTTTCACAGAAAATCAAGCTCTCTCTTCTACGCATGTGGAAAAATAGCAGATTATTAAAAAAAAAATTTAAAATATTAGTGCACTAGATATTGAAGTCCTTTATCTAACAAAGAAAAAAAAATGAATTTCAATACATTCAAAAAAATTTATGCGTTATACGGTCGCGCTATGTCTGAATTATAATTGGGTTGAATTCAAAACTTGATTAAAGAAAAAATATTGAATAAAAAATTATGTAACCAAGTGGAAGCACTAGATATCATAGTTAAGAATGTAAATTTGAAATAATTATAATTTTATCCCTCATGGAAAAAAGTTATGTGTTATACAGTGAGAGTCACTTTTTAAAAATGTTGTTTTATGAAAAAAACTAGTTTTTGAGGGAGATGGAAAATGAAGTGCAATCTAATTCCAAAAATTTTGAAAAAAATATATTTAGAATCTATAGACAAAATTTCACAAAACTCTAGTTTACATCATCTTCAAATTCCTCATGGTTTAGCCGCTATAGGTGCCTGAAAGTGAAGATTTAGTTAAAAAAATATATTTCAATGTCTAGTTTGGCCAAAAATTGTAAACCACTATTGTGGGATCACCCACTACCCTTGGAAAGATTTTCTTATTGAGTATTTTCTTCTCATAAGTCTAGGGCTAGAAACACTATTTTTTCATCTTATGCAAGATTTCTGACAAAATGACCAGTGTCTCATCAATTTGAGAAACGTAGTCAAGTATACAAGAGGATTAGTAATTTACAAATTACTCTCTTAAGGAGGAAAAAAACTATTTTCGTATTGCTCTATTGTAACTGTGTTGAATCCTCATCCTCATTGAACAATGAAGATTCTCCAATAGTATCTCCAACACAAACTTGCATATTGTCCAAAAATAACATATCTGCTGCCAAGGTTAACTAGTTTGGCACTTCTCCTACATACCAGCTCGAAAAATATTCCACCTCAGAACTAGAAACAAGAAATCACATGAGTGTCGAGTAGGGAAATCCTAAATTAAAGGGCATGGTTTCATCAAAAACAAAACAAGGTGCAATCATCACTCTGAGTCATCAGCCTCAAATGATACTCGCCCACATTTTGCTGTGGTGGGATTGGAAAAATTGTAACCATCTCCTTGTCAGAATTTGTTGATAGTACTAGGGAGAGGGGATAATAATCGCCCTTTGGATTAGTGTCACCCTCATCGTATGAAGGGTTCTAAGAAACTTCACATGTAGAATTGCACTCCTTCAGATAGGCCTTATAGTTCTCACTCTCTTTCTTTGCCTTCTTTTTATATTTCACTATCCTCTTCTCTTTGAGTTTAACTAATTCTTCTGAAACTATCTACTCTCATGGATGGTAATTTTCCTTCATACTATAATTCTCGAGTTTCCCAAATCCTATTCTTCCTTTTGGCATATAAGGAGCTCCATGTATTCAACTTTTATTCTCAAGATCTTCCTCAGAGTCAAATAAATTTAGCTTCTCAAACTCTCAGATCATCATGGAAAACCTACTTGCTTAGGACAAGAAATTATACACATTCTTTAGGAGAATTCAACTGCCACACACTTCTTTATTAACCCTTGACCCTTATTCATTGCAAAGTGAATTATGAAAAGGAAGATCAATCAAGTAATCTGCATTGAAGAGGTAGCTTGAAGCATGTAAAATCAATGATTCAAAAGCTCTTCACATGAGCGAGTTTGATAAATTACAGCTTGGTGTTGAATCTGATCCACTGATTTTAAAGCATTTAAAACTTAATCCATGGTTATATAAGCCTTGTTTTTTTATTTCCCTAGAAACTTTCTCATAGAAAATAGTGATGCTAGCTCAAGTGTTGTGATATGTTAATCAACATGCATCACCAACCTAATTTGTGCATTCATTAATATCAGTGAAGTACACAAGATTAGTTCTTCTTAAAGAGAAAATTTCCTTATACACTTCATCACTTCATCATTGATCCTCCCCAATTTTTTAGGGTACAATTAGTGATGAAGTTATTTATGCAATGATCTTCATTCCATTGGATCATCCTTCTTTCAAAAATTTATCAATGACTCTCTAATCCTCTCATTGCTTTCCTTTCGGCTTTATGCGGAATCTCTAGGATCCTACCACATTGCCCTTTCCATGTGGTAACCATCACTTGTAACTAGTGTACTTTGTCATTTCCCCATTCTATCAGCGATGTAAACATCCTAATGAGGATATTTAGCCCTTGGTTCAGTGGCTTGACCTTTGGTCACATTCATCCCTCCATTGCACATCACTAATTCAAACCTTGCATCAGGCTCCTATCTATGATGGGAAATGTTGTGATAGCACTAGATTTCAACATGTACAACCTTCATATAAAAAATGGCACAAAATATATCGCTCATAGGATCATATCATATTAGTGAAAGAGAAACCCTTTAAAGGACATCCATTGCTTATCGCTAATTCACAATGTAAGTTCTAAAACAAATCCCTGATGAGTGATGAAGTTATTACATAAGGTGATCCAGGTGGATCTCGAAGACCTCAAAATTCAACCAGCTCAAAATCTCCCAAAACCAACATCAATGCATAGAGCTTGCGAAGACAAACCTGACACAACTTGTTTCACGTAAAACATAGTTTGTATGAGAAAAATAGAGCCAGTCAAAGTTTTAGTTAAATTGATTATGTTAGCATACGACATGGCAATTGACTAGATGGTGACATGGAATTTCAAGTGATGTGGCCAAAATTTTGACAAAAATTCATGTACCATGCTTTATTTTTGAAAATAAAGTGTGGAGGCTTATTTTTTCTAACAAAAATCCACTTGGTGGGATTGGATTTTATGGGATCCCAAGAGGATTTGGTGGGATTAGATTTGGTGGGATTAGTGGATATGGTGGGATTAAAACAAAATCTCATAAAAATTAGGAAAAAAAAAGATTAGCCCCTTTAATAAATGAATAAGTCCAAATTTATAACCTTTAATGGTTATTAAATAAAAGAATAAAAAAAAATACCAAAAACAATATAGCTTGAAAATGGAGAAATGACAAGGGAATTATAAACAAATTAAAAAAGGGTTTTAAAAGGGTTGTTAGTTTTTGTAAATGAAGGGTATTTGTTGGTAATTTGTTAGTTTAATTAATATGGTGGTTTTTGGCCTTTTTAGCCGACATTATGTATAAAAAGGGGGGGTAGGAGTGTGATTATTTCATTAAAAAATTTAGAGGTTCCAAGAGTTTTGAGAACTAAGTGGTCTCTTGTGAGGAAATGGAGAGATAAAAACTTGGTGAGTCTTTTGAGAGAATTATGAGTAGTCTCTTAGAAGAATAGGAAGAGATAAAAACTCATTGTTTTTCTTTGAGAGAATTTTCACAACCTTTAAGTCAATTGTAAAGGCTTGATGCCTCATGTATTGTATTCATTTACTCTTATTGAGAGAGAGAGAGAGAGTTGCAGTTTTATTGCTTGATAGCATTGTAAAGGTGATGAAGGAGTTAGGCACAAAAATGTTGCTAGATAGATCCTGTCATTGCAGTGTGGAAGCAGGAAGAGCCTGAAGTGCGACAATCTTCCTTGAAGAATATTGTAACTCAGTGAAAGACCATTGTGGTGTAAAAGAAGTTTGCACCATAATAATGGCAATGATTGTGCATATTTGCAGATCCAGAGATGTAGCCAAAATCTAGTGAACTTCGTTCTCAAATATTTTCTCTCTTTTCTTGGTGCATGATTTTATTAGCTTCTTTACTTAAATCCTATGTTTTATATGTTTATTTGTGCAATTCACAAACAAGGTCAGTTTCGATCTTAAATTAAATTTGTATCCTGGCGAATCTAATAGTTGTTAAGTGATTCATAGTAGGTAGTTTATAGATCATAAGACCTTTGTTCATTGCTAATTCTCCTCAAACATTTTCTAAGAAATTATAAATGAGATGATTTACAACATTTATAAGGTTCATCATGTATCTTTGATGTAAGAAATTACACTTTAAAAAAATTAGTGATCAAGTGATATTCAAGAAATCACATCACATCACTCATCACTATTCCAAATTCATCTTTTTATAGCCACCCACGATCAGTGATAAGAATATAAAGATAGAAGCATCGCTCATCACCATTAAAAATTTGAAAACTTAAAATCTATTAGTGATGAGAGATGTTAAAAGAAAACATCATTCCATCACTTGTCACCAATCCAAGGTGTGAACCTATGAATAAATTAGTGATGAGTGATGAGCTATGAGTGCCATCAGGGCTCAAGTATAAATTTTTGGCACATGTACATTAGTTGTTCTAAAAGGGAATCCTCTCTAGGAAAACATGAGAATGATAGGCTCAAGATGTTCAAAATGATGAAATATATAAACTATAGAGATTTAAAAGATTCCTTACCAAATCCTTATATAAAATATAAGGCCGAGACCAAGGCTTAGAGGGACCAATTAGTATATGAATGATGTGAAATTTAGAAAGAATAATTGGAAATAGGTAAGAAGAAATTGATGATGAAAAAGAAGCCTATGAGTATTCATAGAAACTTAAGCCATCAAAATAACAACCCTATACCAAATGCAATAAGGGTTTAAGATGGAATGAGAAAAAATATTTTGAGGGTTCCATTAGGTAGAGGGTTTAGGGTATAGGTTTGAGGGTATATGGTTGAAGGATTAGGTTGAGGGTCCAATGTAAAGGGTAGAGGGTATAGGGGTTGAGGGTTGAGAATTGAGGTTTAAGGGTTTAATATATAGGGTAGAGGGTAGAAGGTAGAGGGTTTAAGGGTTGAGGGTTGAGGGTTGAGGGTTGAGGGTTGAGGGTTTAAGGTTGATGGTAGAGGATTGAGGGTATAAGGTTGAGTGATTAGGATGGAGGGTCCAATGTATAGGGTAGAGGGTATAGGGGTTGAGGGATTAGGGTTTAAGGGTTGAGGGTTGAGGGTAGAGGGTTGAGGGATTAAGGGTTAAGGGTAGATATTTTTCTTGGATTTAAGGGTTTAAGGGTTGAGGAATTAGGGTTGAGGGATTAGGGTTTAGGGTAGAGGGTTGAGGGTTGAGGGTAGAGGGTAGAGGGTATAAGGTTTAAGTGTTGAGGTTTTAGGGTTTAGGGTTGAGTGTTTAAGGGTAGAGGATTGATAGTATATTAGGGTTTAGGGATTAGGGATGAAGGTCAAATGTATAGAGTATAGGGTATAGAAGTTGAAGGATTAGGGTTTAAGGGTTGAGGGTTGATGGATTAAGGGTCAAGAGGGTTTAGGGATTAGGTTAGAGTGTTTACTAAGTTGGTTTAATGGTTTCAGGTTTGAGAGATTAGGTTTGAGGGTAGAGGGTATTTGGTTGAGGGTAAAGTATAGATGGTTTAAGGGTTTAAGGTTTAAGGGTTGAGGGTTGGGGGTTTAAGGTTGAGGTTAGAGGATTGAGGGTATAGGGTAGGGGAATTAGGGTTGAAGGTCGAATGTATAGGGTATAGGGTAATGGGGTTGAGAGATTAGGGTTTAAGGGTTGAGGGTTGAGGGATTAAGGGTAAAGAGGGTTGAGGGATTAGGATAGGGAGTTTACTAAGTTGGTTTAAGGGTTTAAGGGTTGACAGATTAAGGTTGAGGGTAGAGGGTATTGGATTGAGGGTATAGGGTAGAAGGTTTAATGGTTTAGGTTTAAAGGGTTTAGGGTTAACGGTTAAGGGTTGAGGGTAGAGGGTTTAGGGTATAGGTTTGAGGATATATGGTTGAAGGATTAGGTAGAGGATAGAGGGTTTAGGGGTAGAGGGATTAAGGATTGTGGGTTGAGGGTAGAGTGTAGAGGGTTTAAGGGTTTAGGGTTTAGAGGTTTATGGTTTAGGGTAGAGGGTAAAGGTTTTAGGGTAGAGGGTAGATGGTTTAAGGGTTTAAGGATATAGGGTAGAGGATTTAATTTTCAAGGGTAGATGGTAAAGGGTAGAGAGATAGGAATGAGTGAGTGAGAGAGAGATAATTGAGGGTATATGGTTGAGGACCTAGAGAGTTGATGGTTTAGTGTATTGGGTTGAGGGTAGAGGGTAGAGTGTTTAAGGGTTTAGGGTTGATGGTTTAGGGTTGAGGGATTAGGGGAGAGAGAGAGCGATGCATGGATGGAGGGAGAATTGAGATAGAGAGAAGGAGAGAAGAGGATGGAGGGACAAAGATATATGAGGGTTGAGGATCCAATGTATAGGGTAGAGGGTATAGGGTTAGGGTATTAGGGTTGAGGGTACATATGGTTGAAGGATTGGGGTTGATAGTCATATGTATAGGGTTGATGGTTTAGGGTATAGGGTCGAGGACCTATAGGGTTGAGGGATTAAGAGTTGAGGGTTGAGAATTGAGGGTTGAGGGTTAATGTATAGGGTATCTCTATTCAAATTTTGGGAACTTCCCCAACCTATAAGACTTTTTTAGAGGAACCTACATCTAATACCAATTGTTGAATACACCAAATACTAAGAGGGGGGGTGAATCAGTATTCTGCTAACAAAATTAATTATTAACCATCTAAATATAAATCCACATCTAGTTGGAATACTGAACAAAAACATAAAAGAGATTATAACACATTGACACTAGGATTTTTATGTGGAAAACCCAATGTGGGAAAAACCACAGTGAGGATCAGCTCACAATATATTATAATTAGTCATAAGATATTATAGGGCTCATTTCTAGGACGCACTATCCTTGAAACACTCACAACCTAAATACAAAAGATGGTTTATAGCCAAGACACAGAAAGAGGTATGACTCATTACCAAAAGTGAAATATAGAAGTGCACCTACAAAGTGTAGAAATCAGTTTTGGTTAAGCTCTTAGAACACCAAAATTCTACTCTGATTGCATAAGTACAATAATTATCAATCACTTCACACTATTTCATTTGTCACATTGCTCACATACATATTCTATATCTCTCTCTACTCTTCTATCCATCATACACACACATATATATAGTTTGTCTTCCATCATCAATTAGGTCGACCTAATTGAATGTTAACACAAAAAATTCAAAATGAGTTGTTAGTCCAATTCAAAATTCTATTTGGCACACAAAACAAAACATGTCATCCATACATTAGGTCAACTAGGACCTAATAAGGAACACACAAAGTACAAACAGTTCTCAACCTTGTTGGCCAAAAGAATACCAAAATTTTGTCACTTGGATTACACAGCCAGATCAACAAAGATTGTTGAAAGCTCACTTATACCTATAACTACCACTCTTGAGCAACATATCAAAAACTTATACAGTTTCCTTTTCCCGAGAAGATTTTCAGACCAAAATACCAGATCAACATAGACACACATTTTAGCTAGCTAGTTACCAAATAGTGTTGGCATCAATCAAAAACAAATGTGGAGGTCACCTTCTTCATTCTTCCAACTACCACTAGGAAGCTCCTTCATTAAAAAATTCCAATGGTAAGTTGTCTTTAATTATTTCATAATATTTGTATGCCCTACCCATTTTCTTAATGAAAAATAGACATTAAACACATAGTTTAGTGTTACCTTGTATATATTTAATGTATATATTTAATCAAGCTAATCATTTATTTTCAATAAAAACCCTAGTATTTTTAGTATAAAACTATCTTGGAAGAGTGTATTGCTTGGTTGAATGGTTTCAAAAAACATTTTGTTGAATTTTTATTATAAATCATAATGACAATCAAATTGTGAACATATTCTACTTGTGTATATGCTTCTATTAGAATAATGTATTTTTAATTGATTAATAGATTTCCATTCAATACTACTAGTAATATTTGAATTTTGCCACTTTTTATTTTGTGCAATATTTGCCATAAAATCTATGTTAATATATAGAGTTGTGTTTTTGGCTTCAATTTGTTGTCTTATTTTATGTTATCTTAAGTGGAAGTAATGTTTCAAGCATGCTTATAAGTCTCATGTTGTCTATAAAAGGACATGACTAGAAAAATAAAGTCTACAGAAAAAATTTCTTGATGATTGTAGACACAAATATACTAGACATAGAAAACTTACAAGATCATAGATACATTTACCATATTACTTGGGTGGACTTTGGAACTATTGTCAAAGTTTTTTATATTGGAAATTCATTATGAAGATGTATAACAATCAAAATATACTCTAAATTTTTAAAAAAATATTTAGATATATAAGAACATATTTTTAGATTGCATTACATGTTGTCATGTAAATTACTACATATTTATGACATTATAATTCTAATTTATCTCTACTTCTTACAATAACTAGTTGGAGAGTTGAAATACAACTATTAGATATTAGGGAGAAAAAAAAAACTATTTAATAAGTGATAAACTAGTTATAATTTGATTAGTAGACTGATCATAAAGGACACTAGATTAGTAAAGAGTCATAACCAATGATATGCCTATGATAGTGCATGTTTTTGCTATTTATTAGAATATCTTGGTCAACCTTTGTTGTTTGCATATGTGTAGAGGTTTGACGCGCATTCATCAATTCTAGTGCAGGTGCATCTTGAATAGGTACAAGTTGGACGCATTTCGAGTATTCAAATGCTGGGAGAACAATTTAAGGCATTTCCGCCTCTTGTAAACATTAACCAATTGTATACTACTACAAGCCCAAGACTTTGAACCTTGTTTAAAACGTCTCCTTCCTTTTGAGACCTGGATTAGTACCTAACTAGTCACCTACTAGGTAAATGTTCGAGAAGCACTTGCAGGTCGCATCTATCTATCACCAGAAGACCATTTACGCGACTTGCCCTCTTGTATTATTTTTAGAAAGGCCATTTATACTATTAAATATATGAACACCAATTATTCTATTTTTTTTATTGCACAATCCATATGAAAAGATTGACTGCATGCTTAATGAGACACAATAACATTCAAATTTAATTCTTGGGAAGGAAGACAGTAATGGTGACTCACAGTTTGAAACGACCGCCCCAGACAATTCATTTAATGGTGATTTTAACTTAAAAGATCTTGATTGCGATAGGATAAACCTTACCCATAACAGATATGTTAGCTTTATGGCTCTAAGGTGAACATACATGAACATAGTCAATATAATTATTTGAAAATAAAAATTATGTATGAGAATACTGCATCATACATATCTAAAAGGGATATTGCGTACACACACCATTAAAGCAGAAATATAGGCATATAAAAGTTTCGGTTAAATGAATTTTCTACTGTGGAGCTGGGATAACGGATAGAAAACATCAGACTTGAATTGTAGTTTTACCCCCAACTATCCTTCATTGTGAAATTCAGTATTGGAAATGGAAATAATAGAAGAATGACTGTATTGGATGGTTTCTTGAAATTCCTGCTAAGGCACTCTTCCTTGTTTGAAGATTTAAGCAATATCGTTTATTTGAAAAATGTCTGTCATTATATGGATTGCAATCTCTGTACTCGGTGTATGTGAAATTTGGATCAAAGCAAGAGTAAATGCTTTCAAATACAAAGAATTCAATATAAATTAGACAAGCATTTATGATAGAGTAAATGAAGGCACAAAAAACAAATGAAATATTAGACACAAGCATTATACTTTCTTAATTTTTTTAGATGTGTTCTTTGATGTGGATGCAGGTGGGGCAATTGTGGTTGTCTAAGATTTGAACTTAGATTGGATGGTTAGGATTGGTCTGCATATGAGGTGGGATGAGAAAGATGGAAGTAGATAGATAGGATTAGATCAAGTGAATAGAGGCGTATGATTGATTTAGTCTAGATGGGAAAAGAGATACAACCAAATTACGTTTTGACGAGAATGTAAGTGGATAGACAAGAGTGAACCCTCGATGAACATATATGGATTCTTTGAGGGGAGTGTGAGTGAATGGCCAAATTTGAAACATGTAATGGATGAATGAAGGGATGCAAAGGGGAATGGTCAAATTTGAAACAATGTAATGGATGAATGAAGGGTTGCAGAGGGGTTGATTTTTGGATTTCGGTATATAGGAATAAATGATTTAATTTTATTTTTTTAAATGATGTGATTAATGTGTATCAACCTGTTTAATTAGAGAATATTTTATCTAATTAATTAGTCATGGATGAGGGTTAAGGTAATTAAATAAATATGATTTAGTTAATTATTGAAAGAGATTATTTTGATTAATTAAATAAATACTACTAGAGAAAAATGATCTAATTAATTAATTAGTGAAAATGCCTAACAAGATTAGTGATTTGGATTGATGGAAGTTTGATAATGTTGTGTTAAAATGTGCAAGTAGAATTTAAGTATCTGTAGTGTAGTAAAATGCATACCCTTGCATTTCCACACTTTTTGGGGTCCACCTTGATTTATTTATGCTTCTTTATGGCTTAATTGGTCCTATTTTGTGTCCACAAGCCCTATGAATGACATAATTTTTTGGTTAATCCTAACATTCTCCAATGCATAAATCATAATTTAATGACTCCATCGGTATGTCCCTAATTTTTGGGTTGGGACTAAAATGCCACCTAGGGAATCTTAGTCCACTAAGGCTCTTGGGACCCTAATTCTAGGATATCTGGATTGGGCACCTTTTTGGTGTCTATGCCCCAAGTTTTTAGGACTTGGGACTAACACACCACATACGGTGTCTTAGTTCTCTTTGAGTCATTTATGAGATTTAATTTCAAATTATGGTGAGATTTAGCCTCCTTTATTTAATGAATTCATATGTCGGCTTGGTGTGATATAATTTTAGGATATTAAACATAGATAAGCATAAATACAAGGTTGATTCATTCATTTCAACCCAAGTCTTTGGTGAGATCTTTTATCATAAAATAATTGAGTTCACAAGAGCATTCAAGAGAAAATTCATCAAGCATTTGAAGCCATTTTCAGATTCAAGCATCATAGCAAAGAGTTTTCTTGCATCATGTGTGTTGTGCTAATATTTGTGATATAGGGTTTTGATTCAAGCAAAGGAATTCAAGTACTATCTTTCAAGCATTCAAGATCCATGTATCCATTGGAGCCATTACACACAAGTTTGTAGACTTTACAAGGGTTTGGTGAGTTGTAGCATTGCATATTGTTCATTCACCATTTCCTTTATTATTTCTATTTCATTTCAAGGTTTAATTACCAACAAGGGGTTTGACCAAGGAAAACCCTCATTAACTAACAAACAACAAGTTTTTCCCATCTTGCATATTTGTGTTTGCATATCTAGGTTAAAGAAATGAAGATCACTTGAAGTGCAAAGTTGCAAAGTTACATTACAAAGTTGTCATCTTCATGGAAACTCGCCTAAAGGCCATATTCAGAAGTTTCAAAACCTAAGATTGAAAGGGAAGCTAGTGTAGACATTAGAGCTCAGGATCCTATTCAAAGATTCCAAAAATTTAGAACAAGGCTAATAAACCATCTTGGGCGTCTTAGTCCACCCAACCTTATTTTTCTTATATTTTTTGAGATCTAGTTCTAAGGTCTAAAGACTCTATATTTGCCCCAAGAAAAAGTAGTGGGACTAATACGCCATTCTGGGCATCTTAGTCATCCACAACATATTTTGGCAACTTCTTTGCATTTCTAGAATCCTCACAACATCTCCAAATTTCCAAGGTGCACACATACTATCTCCCTATTACATAATTTCATCATTTGCATATTTCATTTAGCTTAAATTTCTAGTTACAGGTCATTTTGCATATCACATTGTGGTTTTGAACTTTTTTTTTTGTAGGCATTTTCTTGGTGGTGAACCCATTAGAACATAAGGAACCCCTTCCTAATTGAGAATTAGCTCACCTTGTGAGGTTGTTAGTCAATACAATTTAGACCCCTAGGACATTAGTGAATGGTTGAGTGGAAAAAAGTGAGATATCCCAAAAAGGTATCCAGTTTCCCATTCATCATTTTAGTGAACTTGACACCCTTTTTTTCTAATTTGGATTCTATTAAGTCCTTATATATAGATAACATTCATTCTTGCATTGCATCTTGCATCAGTGAAAGTGCATCTAAGGTAACTTGCATAATTGCATTATTTCATTTCATTGAAAAATTGAAAAGTGCATTATTTTTCATCTTCATTGCATTCTTATTGCAATCAAAAGTAAAAAAAAGATAATTGCATTCCAATTTTCTTTCAATTTCTTGTTTCTAGCTACTTTTTCTTGCACTTATTTGCACATTCTTTTGTTTCTCAGCATCAGCATCTTGCCTAGGCAATCTGTAAACATTGTTGACATTCTAGAATTCACTATTTTTCTATAAGAAAACCTCTACTAGGAATAAAATGCCCTTCTTGGTGTCATAGTCCCTCTCATAAATTTTGCTTCAAAATCTCTCTCTACTATTTGCTATTTGTTTTAGCCTTTGGAACTTCACAATCACACCAGGAGGACCAAGCCACCCTTCCTGGAATCTTACTCCCTATTGACTTTGATTCTCTAGTTTTTAGGATTTGAAATTGCTTTTTTGTGTTTCTGTGAGTTGCTTTTTGTTTTCTATTTTAGTTTCCATAGTTGTTTTTATTCCAATTTCTTTCATTTGAAGTGTAATTGGACATAGAATATTGTGTTCATTGCACTTTCTCTAGTTTATCCCTTGTATGAGTTGTAGTACTTGGTGTCCTACTACTAATACTATAGTTAGACGAAGTGCAAGACTCATGGCATCCCACAATAAGACACTCATTGTGGATCTTGGATTATCAAGCTCTCTTACTTTTGGTGTTGGCACTAGTTCACTAGGTATGGACCATACCTTTGACACCTCTTTTTCTATAACTACCTTACCTACAAGTGTTGTTCCATTTTTCCAAACAATGATTTATCATATTCCTTAAGAAAACATAATGAAAATTCATGAAGGCTTAGCTAGTTTACAAGATAGTGTAAGTACCAAAATCATTTCAAAGACTATTATACCTACCATAGAGAACCTTCACCAAATGATGGAAAGTGATTAGGGATTAGAAGTTGTGTATAGCATAGCTCAAATATTTAGAAAAAATTTGGGTATGTGGAGGATCATCATGGAAAAAATAGGCCCTTAAGTGGTGAAAAATTCAAAAAAATCAGAGTTAGGAAACTTGATGTAAAAATTTGAATAAGTTATCTATATTATTTCAAAAATATGTAAGAATAAAATCTATAGAAAATTAAATTTAGTTTCTAAACTACTAGGCTTATTTAAAAAAAAATCTATTTGGTGAAAATTTGAAATTTCAATGTAGTAGTACTTAAATTTTGGGGAAAAAAAAGTAGGTGTTTGTCTGACCACCCTAACCACAATAAAATGATAATATTTTTTTATAAGATTTTAGATATAAGTAGAGGACTTAGTCTTAATGTGATGCATATTTTTTTATTTTTTATTTTTCCAAGTAAATAATTAATTATGATTTTTTTATACAAATTTTGAAAAATATAAAAAATCGTATGTCTGGCCACCTTAACTTGGTCAAAAATTAATGAAATTCAATTTATTTATTTTTAATCCTATAGTATACGAAACACAAAATGTGACACATGTTTTAGATTAAAAAATATGATATTGTTTGAAAGTTGTAGATGTTTTTCAATCACCCTATCAATCAAGACTTTAGTCATAATTCAAATAGAAAATTAATAATAATAATTTATTAAATTCAAAGTAAAGCATAATTTATATTGGTGGAAAGATGAGAATCTCTTTTAAAAACCCTTTTTTTCATCAATTTTGGGTAAAAAAAAGGTTGTCAGCCACATTCCCTACACATAACCATCATATTGCCACCTTTTGGCCCATTATGATCCTACACATTACCCATCTTCCTCCCACCACTAGCAGTGCTCAAAACTCAAGCAATATGCAAAGCTAAAGAGGAAATCAAATTTTCACCTCTTCAACCATAACCTCAATTCCCACCTATACCAATCCTCAAATGACCACAAGAATGCAACCAACTAGTAGCATCCTTCGTACCTAAAACATTTTCACTAAGGTTCCTTATACCTATGTGGAACCTAATCTTATATCTCCTCCCATAAGCAACTCATTTATTAGTCCCTCCAACACATACATACCATCACCCTATTCATCTCCATCACATACTACAAGCAATCACCCTATCATTAACCACCTCTTACAACGCCTTTCATCCATCCAACATCAAGTTTCCACCACAAATCAAAATAAAAAAGGTCTACCTTCATACTATTTCTCCATTGTCCTTGGAGATATTGAGAACTGCAGTCCCACAAGGTATAGAGATCCATATATTTGAGAAATGTGGAGGAAAGGGAGATCTTGATAATCATGATAATGCCTTGGGTATGTGCAGGATCATGATGGGCCAAAAAGTGGCAATATTATGGGTATTTGTAGGGTATGTGGCTAACGACTTTTTTTTACCCAAAATTGATGAAATGAAAAGGGTTTTTAGAGGATATTCTTAGCTTTCCACCAATATAAATTATGCTTTAATTTGAATTTAATAAATAATAATTATTTATTTTCTATTAGAATTACGACTAATGTCTTGATCGATTGGTTGATTGAAAACCATTTATAACTTTCAATGGTATCACATTTTTTGAAGCTAAAACATGCATCACATTCTATGCTTCACATACTATAGGATTAAAACAAGAAAAATTAAATTTCATGAAGTTTTGACCAAGTTAAGGTGGTTAGAAATACGAGTTTTTATATTTTTAAAAGTTGTAATAAAGAAATCATAATTAATTATTCACTTAGAAAAAAATTATAAAAAAATATGCTTCACATCCAGACATGAGTCCTCTACTTATATATAAAATATTATGAAAAAATATTATCATTTTATTATGGTTAGGGTGGTCAGACAGACACCTACTTATTTTTTCCCTAAAATTTAAGTACTACAACATTGAAATTTCAAATTTTCACCAAATAAATTTTATTTATTTTTAAATAAACCTAGTAGTTTAGAAACTACATTCAATTTTCTACAGATTATTAATTCTTACATATTTTTGAAATAATATAGATAACTTATTCAAATTTTCACATCAAGTTGCCTAACACTAATTTTTTTGAATTTTTTGCCACTTAAGTGCCTATTTTTTCCATGATGATCCTACACATACCCCCTTTACTACTTTGTGTAGTGACTTTTTTCTTGAAGACAAAGTTTTGGCTAAACTTTTTCCCTAATCCTTGAAAGATATTTCTTTGGATTGGTTCTCTACATTACCGAGTAACTCAATTTTTTCATTCAATGAAATTTTTGTGGGTTTTATTAACCATTTCCAAGTGCACATGGTCCCTAAAATGACATTGGTTGATTTTATGAGATGCAAACAAAATGAGAGTGAAAAAGTAACTGACTTTATTTCACACTACTAATTGTTTTATTCCCAAATCAATGTGAAAATTCTTGATTCCCACCTTTAAAATATGTTCATAGAAAACTTACAAAGAAAGATAGGGGATAAGCTCACATGATGAAATTCCCCTCCTTCATGTATTTATGCACTGCCCTTCAAGACTATCAAAATTCCCTAACCAGTAGTGAACCAAAAACCACTCCTACTCATCCTAAAAAGACTAAAACCTTAAACCAAAACACTTAACAACCTTTTAGAAGAAAAATAAATTTTTCTTTCAACTAAATTCCACCTCTCAATCTACCCAACCAATTGATATCTAACTAACTATTATAAAAAAAGAGTAATCCTTGTATCTTTGGGGATTTTCAAAGACAATTTACTCCCTTACCTGACACACACCACAACATTGTGACCTAACTCTTAAACAAAAACATGCTTCCCTTATCTCTCGTTCAATCCCTTGACCCTAGCAAGCCATTACCTCTAAACTTTGGATGCAATGCCTATTGTGCTTATCACTAAAAAAAAGGACATGATACAGAACACTGCAAGCATCTTAAACATCTTGTGCAAGACCTCATTGTTTCCAATCATATCCAAATTTGAAGTGTAAATGATGAAAGGTAATAAGTCGGTGGCTCCTCCCAATAAAAACTTGAAAATATTTACTAATCCCATACCTAACCATAATATTTCATTTGTTAAGGCTAGTGAAACTAAGCCTGATGTGATGAATGTTGACACAGATGATGAAAATATGAGCAATCATGAAAAAATTCCTATGGATGATGATGAATAGAATCCTATGGATATTAATAAGCAAATTCCGATTGATACAATGATAGGAGTGGTTGACATCGAGGCTCATAAAAAAAAATCATTGACATTACTTTCTCTTTAGAAGAAACAATCAAACATGCACCCGATGGTCCTCTTTACATAGCCAAAATAATCAATAACAAACCCACTCTTTGCATTTTAATTGATCCCATCTATGGAGAGAATGTGATCACAACAGAACTTTTATATGTGCATGAACTTACTCAATATAATTATGATAAATTGAAAGCATTGATTAAAACACATGATGGCTTTGTTCATGCTACGATGGACTTGATCACACTCCTTTTACAAGTAGGACTGAAGAAATAAAATGTATCTTTTTCTATCATCTATAATTCAAACCAATTTCATGTGAAGTTAGTCTACAGATGGCTTCGCTCTACGAATGTGATCCCATCCTTTGTCCATAAGTCCTTAAATTTTCTAGTCTGCAATGAAATATTCATAGTGAACCATAATGGATTTAGACCCCCATCTTCCTGTGAAAATTTCTCCTTAGATTATTTTCAGCCTGAACCTATGTAACCTATAAGACCTTGCAAATACTTCCTTTTCCTATCCTATCAAAAATTCAAAGAAAAATGCATAGCCAAACTATCTCTTGAGAACTTTCGTCCACCCATAATCAAACCTCCACCCATGCTTGAACCTCTGTTACCTAAAGAAAACAATGTCGAGTCTAAAACCCTTCCAAAAACCATGATCCATCCATGAACAATCCCTTTCCTAATTTCTAAAAGAAGCCTAGAGAAAAAAAACAAATTCTAATCCACCTCCTATTCAAATTTACAAAGCCAAAGAGAAAGTGGTTGAATGACCTTTTATTGTTTCTTTCATTCTTCCCTCGCAAGTAGAAAAGGAACCTATGGTTGGAAAACCCACTCCTACACACATGCAACTTGAAAATTGTAATAAAAGAAACCACAATGCTAGAGAGCATAGGCATAGATGTCATGGTATTTCTTGAAAGATAAATAATGATAACAACATTAAAAATAAAAATCCAAACTTGACAAAAGAAATAAATATTGACCCTCCTCTCTTACTAGAATGAATAGAAGCTATATATCTTCACCACAACAAGGACCAACAACTTCTATGGATATTATCATTTATCCTCTTGTTGTGGTTAACTTGGATGATAGTGAGGAAACTACTAAAATTGATGAGGAAGTGCATAATGAGTTGAATTTTTTATTTTCCTCTTCTATCAAATCAAATGAAAACAACCATGGTGATCCTCCTAAACTGAGTGATTCACCATGTATTGAACCTAGTGATTCTCCTAGTACAACACTTGATGTTGTCCCTCTTTCTAGTGATTTGCATTTTGCATATACTAAACAAGACTAGGATGCAGATGACCTATTGGATGGTTGACTTGCACGTGCTTTACTAGTCTATTATCTTTTCTTTTTCTTTTTCTTTTTGTTTCCTTGCATGTTTGTGTATTGTGATCCCCCATGATGGTTTTTTGATGTTTCTCTCTATGTACATTCCTCTATTTGTACCTTTATTCTTCTATATGTTGTATACTTTTTCCTTTAGATTAGTCTTTTATCTTTTCCTTTTATTTTCATTTCTTGTTTTTTCCTTTTGGGGAAGATGCAAGTCATCGAGATATTCATGTCTCCTTCATGTTGACCCAAAATATTTTTCATTATCTTTTATTTTCCTTTCATTTTCCTTTTCATTTATTGTGTTTTCCTTCTGGGGATGACACAAGGCATCGAGAGATTCATCTCTCCTTCATGTTGACCCAAGATAGTTTTCATTATATTTCCTTTCCTTTCATTTTCCTTTTCATTTGTCTTTTGTTTTCCTTTTGGGGATGACACAAGGTGTTGAGACACCCTATGTCTCTTCCATGTTGACCCAAAAGGATCTTCTTTTCTTTGTTTTCACTCTCTTTTTGGAATTCTTCTAGTTCTATGTAAATTTAGGGAATGATGATAGTTACAAGCTCTCTATCATCATTGTAGGAAAGAACATACTAACCCAAAATTCACAGATCCATTGTTCGTTAGGTGTTTTCATTTTGGGGGAAACCAATTTCTCTTCCTTTTCTCTTGAATGACATAGCTTTACTTGGAAACATATGACTTGGCATTGGGAGTTACAAGTTGGATCTCATATCTTCCTTCTTGATTGCATTTTCATTTTGGTACTTTAAAGTTGAACCATAGATTTTTGGCACCACAAGACTCTCTAACTCTTTTAGGGTTCTTCACCTAAAAGGAGAGAGGTGGACCAAAAATGCTAGCCAGGTTCACTCAAATTGTGAAATTATATATGATTTTATTTGAACTAAATGGAATGAACTAAGTGCAGATATATGAAATAATTAACTAATTATGTATGCAAAACCTAATATTTATGCTATGTTGGAAAACATAGTGTTAATTGAAAATAGCTTAAAAGAATGAACAAGAATGCAAATTAAACCAAAAAGAAGACTATTTTTGAGAATGTGTGCACCTGGGAAACTGAAGAAGACTAGAGAACAACCTAGAAAACTAGTGAAGACTAATTTTAGGTTTCCTACGACTTATTCGCCACCCTGGGAAAATCAGTCCCATGTCTGGGTTTTTCTACACAAAAGCTATTTTCTATCAATTGGGAACTAGGATCTGCATCTAACTCAAAACTGCATCTTAGGAGGGACTCATTCACCATGCATGGAAAATTAGTCCACTTTCAAATTTTTGCAACTTCAAATCTTTGCTCTACACTTTGACACCTATACAACAATTTTTGACAGAAACTCGAGTAGGGATCTCAAAAAATTCTTGCAAAATACCTTAAAATTATTTGTCTAATGGGAGGTTTTCCTTGGTAAAACCCCAAGTTGGGTAATTAAACCTTGAATGGAGAAAAATCTACATAAAACCCTAGCCTTATATGTGAAAGACTAGGAAAGTCTGAAATATAACAAAAGCCCTATTCTATTGTGCTAGAATAATAAATGCAAATATAATTTGTGTGATGCAATATTTCAACCCTAGAAACCATACAACACATTAAAAATTGAAATAAAATGGAATGCAAATGAAAATTACACAAAATGAAAACCTTGATCTAAAGATAGAGTGAAAATGGAAGATGGAATCACTTTGAAACCAAGTCTTTAGGTGTGATTTGATGGGTAGTTGCATCTCCTCAACCTAGATTTCTTCATGATTCACCATAGGAATCCATCATCAACCGTTTGCAATGTTGAACCTTGATCTAAACAGTGAGCTTCAAGACCTACATAAACCCTAGTTTATTGTCATAAGACTTCAAATTTTGCTAATGAGACTTGTTGTAGAAGACTTCATTACAGAAATCGCTTATGTGAAATGACTAGAAGATGTGTGAAATGATTTAAAATGATTATTTATAGGAAAAAAACACCTAATTTTCCTATTATTTCTACTTAAGAGGCTGACATTCACTGGAAATTTTAATTGAATTAATTAAATTCCACCTCAAAATTTAATTTTCCGTCAAAAAGGACTCATTTTCCACTCTAGGAGAATGGATCCTATTGGTTTTTTTAATGAGCCAAGTAGGCCTCAACAAATATCTATGAGTTTTCCAAACTCAATTCTCAAATACCTTCCAGATGAATGGCCAACAAACAAGATAAAGTATGTATTTCTTTATCTCCTACACTTTGAGTTCTGCTAGACTCAGGAGGGTGTTCCCATAATGCCAAATGGATAGCTCATTATAAAAAATTACACATACATTGCAAATCAAGTCAAAAAAATTCTCATCAATTGCAAATAAGATGAAATCAATCATAAAGGTGGCAATTCTTTGAATTAATTATGCATCTTAAGCTGAGAATGCAAAATAACAACAAATAATAGGTGGGTAAATGACTATTTTAAAATATTTCTCTCAAGTCGAAAGACTAAAACCCAAAGAAAGGTTAAATGGGTTAAAAACTAGTGCCATTATCCATGGGTTTGGAGTCTGCACAAATTGAAACATAAGGCATGTTTAATTCTGAGCAATTATGATCTAGTGATATCACCTTGCAATTCACAAATCAATGACTAAATACTAAAGACTTCTTACAAAATCCAAAAGACATTGTATACAAAATCATGATCTAATCTAAGCATTTAACTCATTCCATGAACAAGATCCAAAAACTAGATCATATATCAAAGTATAACATGATGACAATTAATGAAATGATCGTTGACCAATATTTTCATAAATAATTCTAACACAACACCAAAGGAGAGACTATAGATTAAAAAAATATCCATTATCATTCAAATATGCTCAAAAACCATACATTTAACCAAATTTACTATCTAGACACGAAAAATAGATAAAGACTCAACATATCTTCTCTATGTTTCTCTAATTCTCTCAAATGTAGCTCCAAAATTTCAACAAAAGATCTACACAAATGGCCCTAAATTCCCTTTTATAGAACAAGGGAGAAAAGAAATCCTTAGGCCAAGTGTACACATGTGAATATCAAATTGGATTGCTAGGAGGTATATTCCAATTCTAGTTATATTCACAAATCATCAAAATTGGAGGGAATACACATAAGACAAAGAATATTTACATTTGCAACAAAGATAAACTTTTCCCTTTCAAAAGAAAGCATCCAATTCATTGAGAAAAAAGAAAAAATAATGTGGACCATAGGTGAGTCAACATCTCAATCAACACTCCACATCAGCAATAGCCAATATCTTTCTATGAAACATATATTTTTTCTTTTCTATCTTTGAGGCTAGACCTATACTATACATGACCTAGTATATGTTTCACAAACCAACCCTGCCAACATACAACCTTCCCCATTCTTTATACACTTCCTCAAATGGCCAGTCAAAGTCCATAATTCTTTCCATGGATTTCCTATAAGGGGAGTACTTGGTTATAACTACATTGGATTCCCTATCAAAATCCTCGAGAAAGATGATAATAAATGTCAACCTTTCCAATGTGTTATTGAAGACATCAATATTAACTTCTTTGCAAATTTCACCAACCTAGGAGTCAATAACCTTATCCAGTTCCTTTTTCCATGTATGCAATGGTTTCACTTCATAATTTGTAACCTCAATATCTGATAGTGATGTTAAATCAACATGAGTATATTGAGATAATAATTCTATTATCTTTTGCTCAAGTGGGGCTGTGTATCCCTAAAACTTCTACTCACTCAATTCACACACAAAATCATAAACTGGATGGACTGTAGGGTACTTATCTTCATGTTGGGCATCTCCCACTAAAACTAAATTCATTCTCTCAACTATTGAGACCCATTTGTTCAAGGTTGGTATAGCCAATATTTTATTCATTTGAGAAAGCCTCATTGCATGTACCATCAAAGCATAGTTGTCATGTACACTATTGAGTCTTTCTTGAATCTTCTAATTAAGATGTCTTAAGGCAATATTGAAAATCATTTGATATGTTCTCATACATTTCATCTTGATCTCTCTCTTTCAACTTAGACTTATATACCTCGATTGTAGGAGTAATTGATCTATGTCAAATGAATCAAGGCTTAGTCCACTTATTTCTTCCCCTATACGTGATTTTTGTCCCTGATTATATCGTACCATTAGTAGAGCTTGGATATGAAGTAGATGTTGTAAATATGTCATTGGAGAGACTGAAGGTGGATGTCTTGAACTAGGCTCACCTCCTTCCTTTTGTATTTCCTCTCTTTGTTTATAGAAAGCCAATTCAGTTTGTAGTGTTGCCACCCTATGTTGGCTATTGTCATAATCATTCAAGAGTTCACTATAATTAACTATGAGATTATCTCTTTCCAAGGTAAGACCCTCAATAGTTGATTGAGTAAACCTAGCAACATTAACAACCATGTTTGCAATTTCTAAAGATGGAGTATTAACAAATCTTTTTACAAGTAGTTGTCCACTAAGCTCTGATGGCTCGACCAAGACTGGTTTCCTCAATTTTGGGGATAATGACCATATTGTTAGGATTTAGGTGTCATCAACCTTGTAAATCCTTTAATTTATTATTCTCCTAAAGTTTTTTTTACATTTACCCATAAGAGGTTAAACTGTTTGACCAACAGTGGTGAAAGAGACAATGTAAATGCAGTGTTACCGTTACCATTTATCATTTTTGGAAAAAGGACAAAATATCAAGGCGTCCCACCTTGGAATCTTCCAAAAAAGGTTTTTGGTTCAAAATAGGGTGTTTTAAGAGCATGTATGACATGCATGCAAGTTGTTATAAGATGCTATGACAATATGACAGATTCCCTATGACAGAATATACTATTTTTACACCCCAGGCGCCCATGCAGGAAAGATGCCTTATGAAAATTGTAAGAGCATCTGTAAGAGGCTATTTTTGGTATTTTTGACCATTTCAAGGATGGAGGCATGTATTTTTCTATGTGGTATTGCTGCCTATTTTTTGGTGAAACCATGGTGGTTTTCATCCTCACAAATCTCTATCTATTGGGGCATTTAGCTAGAGTTATTCAATTCAATTTTTACAAGGTAATAGGGTGCTGCGGGATTTCACAGGGATTGATAAGAGAATTCTATTGCTGCATGTAATATTTCAGATTATTAGTAATATACTTTCCTCTCTTTTGGTGGTGGAGTTTTTTCCCTTCGGGGTTTCTCCACGTAATTTTTTTGTTGCATGTGTTATATTTTTCTATCTCTCTCTCTCTCTCTCATTCTTTCTTCACACTAAGGCTATGGTCAATCTACATAATTCATATTTTCATTCACATATTTAAGTTCATATTGCAAGCTTTCTTCACCTTTATTTTTCAACATTTGGTATCAGAGCTAACAGTTTTGTTAAGGGATGCTTTCCTTTTAAAGTGTTGAAGTTTTTTTGCTGCAGTGGGAGCTTTTGTGTTGTGGGTTTTGTAGATTTGTGAAAGATTGAATACCGTGGCCTCCACCTCTCATCTAGATATTGAAAAGTTCAATGGATTTGGTTAAGAGATGCGGAAGTTGAAAGTGGAGGATCTTCTTGAGGAAAGAGATAAGTGGTTACGAGTTTCAGTTGATAAGAAACCATCTACTTAAACCTTGTTAGATGAAGATTGGAATAAGTTAGAAAAGACTTGAGGGACTATTCAGTTGTGTCTCACAGATTTTTTCCTCTTGAATGTCTCTTCAGAAGACACAACATACAAGCTTTGGAGGAAGATAGGTGAAATCTACCAAACTAAGAGTTTGTCTAACAATTTGTATCTCAAAAGATGTTTGTATTCATTAAAGATGAAGGATGGTGAATCTATTGCTGAAAATTTGAATGCTTTTAATTTGATTATAAGTCAGCTTGCATCTATTTATGTTAAAATAGAATATGGGGATAAATGCATTTTATTGATTTTCTCTTTGCCAGAATCTTGGGAAATTTTAGTTATTGCTATAACAAGTGGTGGTGCAGAACCTAAGATGGATACTATTATTCCCATACTTCTTTTAGAGGAGATGAGGAGAAAGACCATGCATAGTGGCTCCCAAGATGCCTTGCATGTGTGAGGTAGGCCCAAGGAGAAAGAGCCTAAAGGGGATAAGAAGAAGGATAAGTCTAAAGGACAATCTTAGACCCCTAGAAAGAGCATAGTGAAGTGTTGGAACTGTGGTAAATGGGGACATGTGAAGAAGGAATGTAGAAACAAGAAAAATAATGCAAATTCCTCCATGGAAAATTCCTCTGATAGCAGTGATTTTGATGCTTTGATTATTTCAGCTAACATAGTTTGTAATTATGCCTGGCTTATTGATTTAGGTGCTTCCTTCCATATGACTCCTCATAAGGAGTGGTTTTCTACATAAAAAGAATATGATGGAGGAGAGGTCTTCATAGGTGACAATAGCTCACAAAATGTTATTGGTAAATAAAGGTAAAGTTGTGTTTCAGTGATTGGAGGGTTAAAACCCTTGATGATGTTTTACATATTCCAAGACTTACAAAAATTTTAATTTCGTTTTCCAAGTTGAATGATTTTGGGATGCATGTGACATTTGAAAAGTCTGGTTGTAGGATGGTAAGGGGAAGTTTGGTGGTTGCTAAAGGATCTCAAAGAGGGAATTTATTTACACTACATGCCTCTACTTTTTATAACTCCTCTTTTGTAACTAGCACTGAAAATGCATGTATGTTGTGGCACCATAGATTGGGTAACATTGGTGAAAAACGTCTTAGTACCATACTCAATAAGAAACTAGTAGACGGTATTTCTAATTATTTTGTTGGTAAAAATGATTTCTATGAGGATTGTGTGTTTGATAAACAAAACAGGTCATCATTTCCTAAAGGAACTAATAAAGCTAATGGATTTTAGAACTAATTCATTCGGATGTGTGTGGTCCAGTGGATATAGATTCTTTGGGTAGATCTCATTATTATGTTTCCTTCATTGATGATTACTCAAGATATACTTGGATTTATTTTATGCATACAAAATCTGAAGTTTTCATTAAATTTAAGGAATTTAAGGCATTGGTTGAAAAGCAAACAAATTATAAGATAAAAGTATTGAGATATGACAATGGGGGTGAATATTGTTCTAAAGAATTTGATGAGTTTTGTAAACATGTAGGAATTGTTAGGAAAAATACTACACCTTACACACCCCAACAAAATGGAGTAGCAGAAAGAATGAATCATACATTAATGGAAAGAGTCAGGAGCATGTTAAGTAGTGATAAGTTAGATAAATACTTTTGGGAAGAAGCGGTTGGTACTGCTTGTTATTTAATAAATAGATCTCCTTGTAAAGCTCTTGTTGATAAAAATCCTTATGAAATATGGTTGGGTAAAAAGCCTTCAGTTTCACATTTAAGGGTCTTTGGTTGCGAGGTTTTTGTTCATGTGCCTCAAGAGAAGTAGTTTAAATTGGATCCCAAATCTCAGAAATGCATCTTTGTAGGTTATGTTGAAAAGGTTAAAGGTTATAAACTTTGGAATCCACTAACACAAAAGATGATATTTTCTAGAGATGTTATTTTTAGGGAATTTAGAGCTAACTCTAAAGATGTGCAACCAAAGGAAAAGTCAAAGACAATGCATTATGAAACTAAGCAAGAAGATGCACTTGGAAGAATAGAGAGATGGACAAGAAGATGGACAAGAAGAAGAGAGTTCTAAAGAATCTGTTGTAACAGAAGAAGTTGAAAACAATGAGGATGAACATGAGGAGGAACCTCTCACTCCACCTTTGAGAAGATCCACAAGACAATGAAATCTAGTTGATAGGTATAGCCCACCTAATTTTCGTTGTAAATTTTCTTTGTTATGTACCGATGATGAACCTAGATCTTTTAGGGAGGCTCTCTCTTCAAAAGAATGTGAGTCTTGGATGCAAGCCATGCATGATGAGATGATTTTTTTGAAAAGCTGTGACACCTGGGATCTTGTTAGTTTTCCCAAAGGATGAAAGGCCATTGGTTGCAAGTGGATATATAAAAATAAGTTTGGTGTAGACAAAAAGTTGGAACATTACAGGGCCAAATTAGTGGCCAAGGGCTACTCCTAGAGAGAGGGAGTTGATTTTGGTGAAATATTCTCTCCTGTTGCTAAGTTAACCTCTATTAGATTCCTTTTATCCATTGCTGCTGCTTATGATTTAGAAATAGAACAAATGGATGTTAAAACTACTTTCTTGCATAGGGATCTAGAGGAAGAAATTTATATGCAACAGCCTGATGGTTTTGTTGTGAAAGGAAAATAACACTTGGTTTGTGTAGACATGCAAAATTAACATTATGCATACGATCAGATTCAGTCAAATTAGGTCTCACATTAGGCCCATTCATCACTTTCATCCATTCATTAAATAATCTCATTTCCTAAGGTCATTTATCAAATAAACATTATCACCAGCCTTTTAATCAATCAAACATCATCCCTTTAATTAAATAGATCAAATATTTAAATCATGAAAGTCAAACTCACCTAATCAGCATTAAACTAACATAATCATCATTTATTTAATCTAATCATGATTAAATACTAATCTCACCCACTTGCATTCTCTAGATATCTCCACTTGCACAAATAAATCAATTTTATTGATTTATTAAAAACCCTCATTTTCCCTCAACATGACAAGTTGATTTGTCCCTCCAACATAGCATTTATTTCTATTTTTCTCGTCTCCCTCTCAAAATTTATTGAAAATTTTGAATTCAAATTCTCCCTCTCATGGGCATTCTTCCCAAATCTTGCACAACCATTGGCGTATCACCACTTGACAAATGTCCTCTTCTCATTGGAGGATCTTTAGTCCCACATTCACCATCTTTGCCAATCTCTCATCAAGAAAATCTATAAAAGAAGGCCTTCATTCTCATTCATAGATCCACAACTTTTATGCAAGGTTACTCTCTTAATTTGAGAACTCATCTTGCTCATCATCTCCATTTGCATTTCATCATTTTGGCTTCTTAGCAAGGGTTGGGAAAGGGTCACTTGCACATGTGACACCAATCAATTATGGAATAGGTAATTGTTGTTGCTTTCATAATGTTTTTAGTTTCATTTGGTCATGTATTACATTTGGAAACATCTACAAGGTATTTCATAGGAGTTATTTTGATAGATTTGTGAAGTACTAGGAAAACACAAAGTGGTCTTTTTAGGTTCATCTAGGGATCAAAACAAATCAATCCTCTTTCATACATCCTCCAAAACAACATCATCTCATAAATCATCTTTTTAGAAACCTTGAAATCATCCTTGAAGTGCTAGGCTTTATGACAAAATCAAGCAAACACCAAAATCATTGAGACCAAGTCCTTGAAACATTTATCAAAACATTTTTTGGCTAGGCATGTGTAGATGCATCCTTTTGCATATACTTAGTCAAAATTATCAAAAAATCATCTTGTCTAGCTTAGTGTATGTATATGAATCCTTCTTCATATACTTAGTGAAACAATCATTTTATTTGGATAGGTGTGGGTAGATGCATCCTTCTCCTCACACATATCCAAAATCATCATCCTTTGAACAAAACTATCCTTTAGATCATTATCAAACATCTTAGGGTATTTTTGTTCAAAATCAAAATCAAAATCAAAATCAAACTCAAGGACGAAATCCCAAATCCGAAATCCAATCAAATCCAAGTCCTAAAGCCTAGTATTTCATTCAAGATTTATCAAAAGCCAAAAACGTCCATAACATTCATCTTTAAACATCATCATCATATCATCATCACTTTTGATCCTAAAAAGCATCCTAAAAACTTTCACTTTGGGACATAAAATAGAGATTAATCCAAAGAATCAAGAGATTCATCTCCCATATTTTTGAAGATTGATCCCCGTTTTATGGGTCTAACTAGATCTCAATACAAGAAGAGTATGGAAGCCAACAAAGAAACACCCGCTTCAAGTGATCTTAGCCAAACCACTCCTGAAATTAATCCCATTGGGGAAGGAAATCTCACAATTAGCCTTCCAACATCATCGCAAAACCCACAAGAGGAAACCCAAGGGGAGGATCTTACCTTTGGAATGTCTCATGAAGAAATAGCTGAAATGCTCCAAAATCCGGACAACCATAGAATCATCAACATCATGATGAGACTTAACCCTTCGTTGTACATGCTTGAACTAGCAAAACAAGGGGCCAAGTTGCCTTCGGATTTTGATGTGAGCACTATAGTAGAGACATCTTTTCCACCAATCTCATCCACCATCCCCATTTCATCTACACCCCATCTCAAAACGTCACGGAAAATATCTCGCAAATCACAACATCATTTGCTCCAACTCAACCCAACGTTAACAAGGGAAACACATTTCTCAATGCTCTTCAATCACATCCCCTTGTTAATAATCAAAGCTTGGACATAAACACCACATTGGAACAAAAAATCCCCCATAATCCATTACAAAAAAATGTTCCTTTCACTTTACATTATGACCCATCATCAACATCTTTTCACGGAGCACCTCAAATTCCCCTCCTCACAAATTCACAAGAGGAGGGAGACATGTTCGGACCAGGGGGCATTTTCAACACCACAACACTCTCGCAAGGATTCACCCCCCTTACATGTCCACCTCTCCCACCATCACCATTGTCATCTACACCACTCCTTGGTTTAGGGCTTCCCCCTCTACCAACTATCAATCAAAACAACATCCCAACCATCAATCAAAACATTTTGCCAAATGCTCAAAATTTATTGTTGACATCACAACAACAAACGAAAAACACACAAGCAATGGCAACATCATCAAACACTCCCACAACATTGCAAAGCATGGTCTCTCAAGGGCCAATCACATCAATGATTCCACTTACCACATCAACAACACCATCCACCAATCACGTAATCAACACAACAACACCATCCACCAACCAAATAATCAACACAACATCATCATCTACCACCATACCAAACCCACCGCCACCGCCACCACCACCAACGTTTACCACATCAAACCAATTCGACGCAGCATTACAAGCCACTTTTCAAAGAGGATACCAATAAGTGTAGAAACAAAAAGTTGTGCAACAAGCTGCTCAAGCTGCGCAAGCTGCCAAAGCTGCACAAGCCGCATTACAAGCGCAACAAGCACAACAAGCCCAAGCTTTATTGCAACGGCAAAAACAATAAGCCACCCAAGCCACACAAGCATTATAAGCACAAAGGGTCGCTTAAGCACAACTTTTATTACAAAAACAAGCAGCACAAGTGCAAGCGCAAGCTCAAGCACAACAAGCGCAAGCTCAAGCGCAAGCTCAAGCACAACTTTTTGCACAAGCAGTGCAAATGCAAGCATATTAGCAAGCACTAAAGCAATACCAAGAGTAGCAAGAAGCAGTGGAATTGCCAGCCCAACAACAAGCATTGTGGGAACAAGAACAAGTAGAACAACAATCATTGTTAGAACAACAACAAGTGCAGCAGCAAGCACAACAACAAGCGTTGTTGGAACAACAACAAGTGCAACAACAAGCACAAATCCTAGCGCAACAACAACAAGAGAAACAACAAGCATTTTTTATCCAAAAGCAAGTAGAAGCCTACTTCACCCACCACAACATACCGATACCATCAAACAATGCACCAACCAATCCATCCATCCAAACCACAATTGTAACACCTCAAAACACATTCATCCCACCCCCTGATCCGCTAAGCGATGTAACAACACAACTCAGGTTGTTATCACAACAAGTGCTCAACCTTCAATTAGGGCGAACAACCAAAATGCAAAGCAACTTGTGTCCCTATCCATTCGATAGGAGCCTAGACATGAAACCATTCCCTAAGGGATTTGAGATCCCTAAATTTGACAAATATCGAGGGACAGGAAACCCTGAAGATCACATCAGGGAATTCCAGGTTCATTGTATGGAGGTTGCATATGATGATACTTATCTGATGCGGCTATTCCCTAGGAGCTTGGTAGGCAATGCTATAGAATGGTTCTCTCGCTTACCCTCAGGCATCAGAACATTCTAGGAAATCAGAGACGAATTCATTAGAAACTACACATGTAACATTACAATGGATGTTAGTCTCGAAGAACTATACACTCTGAAACAAGGAAAGAATGAATCTTTTGCTTCATTTCTTCAACGATGGTGATCCAAGGCCAATCGGAGCAAGTGGACCATGCCAGAAGAGCAACAAGTCTGCACAATCATCACCAACCTTGAAAGCCGCTTGTCATTCCACCTCAAGGTTCAGGGAATCACCACCTATGATCAACTGATCTCCAAGGCACTTAGCATCGAAAGAGCCCTTGCAACCCAACCCGTCGAATCAACGCCATATCATGAACAAAAAACAATCGCCCACCATCAAATTACAATGATAAACCTCATACATGGGTGAGAAACAAAAACATCACTAATGATGGCGTCGTCTATGCCAAGGTGGTCATTAGTGGTCCACGCCAAAATACACCCGCACTGCAAATCCAACCACAACGCCAAAACACTCATCACACAACATACCAACCCAATAATGCCACCATCAATAACCTCAATGACCAAAGAGGACCACCTCAACGCAAAACATACCCCAAACGAAAATACAATACTTTGGGGGAACCACTTGAGGACATCATGAAAAATCTAATTGACAAAAAACTCATCCAAGCTCCTACATTTGAGAATTATCAAGAACCTGATGTCAAACCTCCTTGGTACAATGAAAATCAACTATGTGAGTTCCACAAAATCAAAGGCCACACGACAAACAATTGTATGAGACTTAAGAACATCATCCAAGATCTCATCGACAAAAGAATCATAAATGTGGAAGCACCTTCTGGGAATCAGGATCTTAAAATCTACACGAATCCGATGTCGAATCATGGCAACAAAGGGAATAACAAGGATAAAGGAAAAGGCAGTGTAAATCATGTATACGAAATAGTCATTGCATCCCTAAATGAAGATTGCATGGTCATCACCATCAAAGGCGCCTATGCCGAAGACTGTGGAGTCACCACAAGAGGCGAAAAAGTCACCATCATGGGATCATCCCAACCCAATAGAGTCCCTACATCAAGAGTCGTTCCATATAGCTACAATGTTGTAGACCAACTCAAAAGAATTCTAGCACACATCTCCATCATGGAGTTGTTAAAAATCTCATCAGTGCATAAAAAGATCCTTGAGGAAGCATTAGCCTCATCTACCGTCCCTGCAGACCTCGATGCAGAACAATTCCAAGCTATGGTCGGAAACATCATAACACCTAATCTCCTTACGTTTTCTAACCAATATTTTCCCGCCCAACCATCTCACAATCGTACACTTCACTTGGAGATCATTGTGACCAAGAGAAAAATCAAAAGGGTCTTAGTGGATGGAGGTACAAGTTTGAACATATGTTCTCTTAGCCTCATCAAGTAGTTGAAAATATCAGAAGATTCCATCGAAAAAGGCAAGGGCATCACAATTAGAGCATATGATGACCTCGAATTGCCATACAATATCCTCCTGGGACACCCATGGATTCATGCGATGAAAGCCATAGCATCAACCTTCCACCAATGTTTGAAATTCACACATAATGGACAAGAGGTTACTGTCCATGGGGATCCTGAGCCGTTTTCATATTGCAAGAACCTTGAAGCCAAATATTACAAAATCCCCCAAGTGCCGAAAAATGATGAGGGCCCATCCACATCATACATTGATCCCGCCATTCTCACTTCTACGACAGAGACACCCGCCATTCCCACCATATCCAATATCAAGCTCATCATCTAGGAGGACGGTTGTGGAAGTTATAGGCTCCCTAACAATGATTTTGTGATAGGAGAGTTACCACAATCTCCAAGATCACGAGGATGCCCACAAGAAAATCAAGCTCCCACATCACAAACCTATCCTCAAAATTATCCTGAATTTACAAGGTGGGGAGACCTTGGCCATGAGGTAATTGAAGTAGATCCATCAAACATGTTGTATCAAGATGAAAGATTGGCAGCTAATCTACCAATGGATGAAAGAAGCAAAGGCCTACAAATGATGTTTGCGATGGGCTATGACCGAAATCAAAGACTGGGACAAAATGACAATGGGCTCATAACACCTATCATGCTAGAGATGCGACCCATAACAAATCTTGGTCTTGGATGTGCCACTCTGAGAATAACCATACGTGGCTGAAGTCCTCCGATTAGAGCCTCTAATGTTTCTCCTTGGCCAGTACTAGTACAAGTACACTCACCAATAGTCACAGGTAGGGACACACATAATTTTATAACCGAGCCCTATATTAGTAGCGATGACAAAGATACCTTATCCAATCTACCTAGGCTATTCGAAGATACCACCCTGTGTATGATTAGTACCATATCCTTTGAACCAGATAGTCAAAATCATGAGATCCGCCTAGTCTACCCCCAACTGATCGACTATGACCAACGAGGACCACCAGTTCTCGATACATTCAAAAATGATGAAGCGCTCTCAGAATTCATGGGATTGAGAGACAACATTCCAGATGGAGATCACAAGGCCAGATTCATAATGGAGTTGGACACACATGCCTATTACGGGGAAATGATTGAATCCTTCAGTCGCAAAAGTGAGAAACTAAGAATCATATCCAAGTCCTTGAGTGAAAACCACACCGTGGCACTCTCTGACAAGAAAATAGTAAAAAGAAAGGACGTATCCAATGGTGAAAACCTCTCTGAGGCACCTAAGGATGAAGGATTCAATCTTCCCCTAAGAGCTATTCATCAAGAGAAGTCAGCAGTCTTGGCTAAAAAATGCAACCCAGTCAACTTAGGAACAGAGGAGACCCCGCATATCACATTCTATGCGGAATCACTATTATCAGAAGAGCAAGAACTCCTAGAAGCATTCCTAAAGGAAAGACAAATAAAATTTGCATGGAGTTATGCTGATATGCCAGGACTTGATCCAAATACTGTGGTCCACCACCTAGCAGTGTATCCAGATGCAAAACCTGTTAGACAAAAGCTTCAAAAAATGCATCCTCAAATTGCTTTGTTAGTCAAAATGGAGCTTAAAAAGCTATTAGATGTTGGATTCATCTGACCAATTGATTATCCAGAATGGGTATCGAACTTGGTACCTATTTCAAAACCTGATGGAGCTATTAGAATCTGTACAGATTTTAGAGATTTGAACAAAGCATGTCCCAAGGATGATTTTCCACTTCCCAATATCAATATGATAGTGGACATGACAGCAGGGCATGAGATGCTATCACTAATGGATGAATTTTTAGGATACAACCAGATTATGATAGCAAAAGAAGATCAACACAAGACAACTTTTACTTGTCCGTGGGGGACCTATTGTTGGAACATGATGCCATTCAGCCTAAAGAATGCAGGAGCAACCTATCAAAGGGCCATGACATTGATCTTCCATGACATGATTCACAAGATAGTTGAAGACGATGTCGACGAAATCCTAGCACAGTCAAGAAAAAGACAAGATCATATAGCAACCCTAAGTGCTATCTTTGACAGATTGGATGACTACAAAGTCAGACTAAATCCCAAGAAGTGCGTCTTTGGCATACAATCAGGAAAATTACTAGGATACATAGTGTCTATGAGGGGTATCGAAGTATGTTGAAAGAAAAGTCATCAAGGGTCAAGTTATTGCAGACCAATTAGCAGAAGCACCTATGTATTCTGAGAATACCCTTGTTTCAGAGTTTCCATATGAGTCTATTTTTAACCTCAACATTGCTGATCACTAGAAACTATACTTCGATGGGTCATATACACAACATGGATCAGGAGCTGGTGTCTTCTTCATCACCCCACAGGGGGACTGCATACCAAGATCATACAAATTAGCATTCCCTTGCATAAACAACATAGTGGAATACGAGGCTTTGACTATAGGTCTCAGGATAGTAGTGTAATGGAATATCATAGCTCTCAAGGTATATGGAGACTCTCAGTTGATCATAAATCAAGTCAATAATGAATATCAGACAAAGGATGACAAGCTAACCCCATACAAGAAATTGGTGGAGACTCTAAAGGAATCCTTCATCGACATAACATTTGAGCATATTCCAAGAACCAACAACAGAGCCGCTGGCACCATGGCTACAATTGGGTCTCTAGTAGACATCCCTCACAACGTGCCGAAATACAAATTTCTGATCGAGCAGCTTCTCGTTCCCACATTCGAGGTAACAAAATCAAAATATGTGTGTCAAATCATTGGTCTTGGAGATCCTTGGTATCATGACATCTATACATATCTTCGAATAGGAGTCTTACCCGTTGACCTACCATCAAGCCTAAAATGAACCTTTATCAAAAAGGCATCTAGATTTATCATCCTCGGTGATACCTTATACCGTAGAAGCATAGAGGGTACTTTACTGCACTGTCTAAATGTTGAGGAGGCATTAACCACTCTAACTGAAGTTCATAACGACATTTGTGGCTAACACTCTAGTGGAATAACCATTGCCAAGAAACTGTTGAGGCTAGGGTATTATTGGCCCACGATGGAAAGAGAAGCATATGATCATGCTAAAATATTTTTACAATGTCAGCAGCATGGGGACCTCATCCATGCTCCAGCTCAAGAGCTTCATTCGATCGTTACACCATGGCCTTTTTCGCAATGGGGATTCGCTCTCATTGGGAAAATCTCACCCACATCATCCAAAAACCATAAATTGATTATCACTGCAACTGAGTACTTCACAAAGTGGGTGGAAGCCATACCCATGACCTATATCACTGGAAAGAAAATCTCAAAATTCATCCTGAACTATCTCATATGTCGTTATGGTGTCCCACAAGCCATTATCTTAGATAATGGGACATCATTCAAGAATCAGCATGTCCACGATTTGTGCGAGAAATTCAAAATCCAACATCACTTCTCCACCTCGTACTATCCCCAAGGCAATGGCCAAGTAGAAACCACGAACAAAACCATCCTTCAAATCCTCAAGAAAACAGTCAATGACACAGGTCATGACTGGCACTTGCAGCTTAATCCTACCCTCTGGGCTTATCGAACAAGCATCTGCATACCCACTAGTGCCACCCCATTCTCCTTGGTCTATGGATTAGAAGTTGTACTACCTATTGAGATCGAGCTCCCATCCCTTAGAATATCACTGCAAAATCTCATCACTGATGAATAATATCGGGTTTCAAGACTAAATGAGTTGGAGTTACTAGATGAGAGAAGGATTGATGCTTTGAATCACTTGCAAGTCTATCAAAATAGACTCAAACGAAGCTACAAAAAGAAGATCAGAAGAAGGACTTTCCAAGTCCGAGAACTGGTCTTAAAAGAAAATCAGAAGAATGTCCCAAATCCTAGCAGCAAAGGCAAGTTCGAACCCAATTGGTTAGGGCCTTTCATCGTCACAGCAAGCTATAAATCAGGGGCATATCAACTATCAACACCCGAAGGGGAACCTTTGTAGGATCCCATGAATAGCTCCCATCTCAAAAGTTTATGCCTAAATCTTTCCAGGTATAGAACCAAAAAATCCAAAAAATTAGAAAAGGATAAAAATAGTAAAAGAAAAATTATTACCAGTAGAAACCACTTTGGTGGCACTTTAGACAGAATACCTTAAGTGGCTTACGACGAAACAAGCACCTTGTGTAAATAAGCACTTTCCATCCACCAGGACCTTTACAGCTTGTTCGTCATTATCCCTCCATTTCGCTTCCATCATCCATCTCATCCATATCTCCATTCATCACTCATCCACTCGCTTCCGCACCATAGCTTGGTCCTATGTTTGTATCATGATCCCTCCTAGTACTACTCGACACATTCTCAAGGTCAGTTTGTCCTACCTTTATCAGAGTAGTCTATTGCATCATGCTGGGGGCACATTCTCATTAGATCGGATTCGTGTATGGTCTTAAAGTCCTCAAAAATCAGAAAATCCAAAAACATCAAAAAATCCAAAAATCCAAAAACATCAGAAAATTAGAAAATCCAAAAACATCAAAAAATAAAAAAATCCAAAAACATTAAAACATCAAAAAATCCAAAACAGGTCAAATATTTATTCAAAAAGCCAAAACAAAGGTTGTCTTGTAGAACTCGTGATCTGAGCTTGAGCGTGGGAAAGGTTGATCTTTGATCATCCCAAGAGACATTGGAATTCAGTCTCTTATAGAGTTCGTCATAATAAACTAACATCTCATCATGTATATCATCATCTGCTAAATCGGTCAAGTCATTGGTCAAACTACGTGGTCTCTGTGTATAACGTAGGCAAGGCTAATCTATCAATCAGCCCCGAGCCCCTAAGATAGGTCTTTAGGTTAGTCTCTCAGTCAAAATCTCAAAAAATCCCAAAAATATTTTAAAAAAAATCAAAACATTTGTAAAACTTCAAAAAATACCAAAAATAGCCTCAAAACATTGCAAAAATTCCAAAAACATCCAAATATTTGAAAAAATCCATCTGCCTCATCTTGTTTGCACCCAATAAACACCATTCATATTAAAGTGATCGTCATCCTCAACCTTTGATGAAGCAGTTAGAAACAAGTCTAGCGGGTTAAAAGTAAATCTCAAAAGCATCCCGAGTCTCAAGTCGGTCAGTACGTAAACAAGTTGGTCAAGTCTTTGTGTTGATAGTCCATCAGCCAAACAGTCCCATATCAATCATCTGATAACATCATGTCCTAGGATGAATCCTTCCTACAAGGGGCATTATTTATCAGAAAGAATAATGTGGATAAACGAAATGACGTGCCGCCATCCACTAACATGTCCTAGGATGTATCCTTCCTACAATGGGCATTATCTTTTGGCAATAAGTTTCGGTTCTTATCCATAAAAACACATTCCCTTTTGGTTAGTGGTATTGAAGAACATTAGCTTGTTTGTGTGCTTGGTCTTTTTCTTTTGACTTATCTTATTGCACTCAGTCCAAGGACCTCTCAATGATATCTGAACGAAATATTTAGAGAGATAGGAATGGGGCAACGATCATCATTCTTTTGTTTGCTATGCTTGTTGGACGTTCTTGTAAAATAACTTGGTGAATACTTGCTTTGTTAGATATGTATGGAGGATGTTTCAGATAGCTTATTGACTATTGCATTGATTGGTTATACCTTTCCGTGTTTTGTTCCTAGATGTTTGAGACTTCTAAAGTGCATCCTAGCAAGGTTTTCGTATGTCAGGTGTGAACAAGAATACTCCTATATATTTTTCGAGTCAAAGTCCATTACACTAAGTACAATGCCATCCTGGTCCTTCATACCTTGATGCATCATACTTAGGCATGTTATCAAACATAAAGTAAGTGACCCTTTGAAAATCCCAATCCTTGATAAAGCAAAATCATCCATCTATCATCATCATTTCTCATCATCATCTCTCATAATGTTGGCTTGTTGATCCTCTTGTCATCATCTAATTTCTTCATTTTCCGCACTAACATCACAACATGAATAGTTAATCATCATCACCAATACATCCATCATGCATCCATTAGGCATTCATCTTGCATCAACAAACTGTCAGCATACCATTTATCATTCATATCATACATCATAAGAAACATCGATCATTTTACATGCATTGCATAATCATCATCATAATATAGATCTGTTAGTCTAAGCATCTCATAAATCATCCATTGCATAATCACAACATATCACATCATTCACATCATCAATCTCATCCATCTCATATCATATCATTTAAGTTGTTTAGGATAATATAGATTGGTTATTCTAAGCATCTTAAAATCATCTCATTTGCATCATCGTCCATAACCACCCATTTTGAACCTCTTTATCACGAGATCGACCCTCAAATTGAATCTTTTTGCTCGATCTCTGGAGGGGGCAATGTACTAGTGTACTTATTTCCACTGGGGCATCTGAAAAATCAGAATTTTTTTTGAATTTTGATTGCGGCAAGTTATTCTTTGAACCAACGCAACAAGTACATTACTTCAAAGAGGGGCAAAATGTAGACATGCACAATTAACATTATGCATTCGATCAGATTCAGCCAAATTAGGTCTCACATTAGGCCCATTCATCACTTCATCCATTCATTAAATAATCTCATTTCCTAAGGTCATTTATCAAATAAAAATTATCATCAGCCTTTTAATAAATCAAGCATCATCCCTTTAATTAAATAGATCAAATATTTAAATCATGAAAGTCAAACTCACCTAATCAGCATTAAACTAACATAATCATCATTTATTTAATCTAATCATGATTAAATACTAATCTCACCCACTTGCATTCTCTAGATATCTCCACTTGCACAAATAAATCAATTTTATTGATTTATTAAAAACCCTCATTTTCCCTCAACATGACAAGTTGATTTGTCCCTCCAACATAGCATTTACTGTTATTTTTCTTGTCTCCCTCTCAAAATTTATTGCAAAATTTGAATTCAAATTCTCCCTCTCATGGGCACTCTTCCCAAATCTTGCACAACCATTGGCCTATCACCACTTGACAAATGTCCTCTTCTCATTGGAGGATCTTTAGTCCCACATTCACCATCTTGGCCAATCTCTCATCAAGAAAATCTATAAAAGAAGGCCTTCATTCTCATTCATAGATCCACAACTTTTATGCAAGGTTACTCTCTTAATTTGAGAACTCATCTTGCTCATCATCTCCATTTGCATTTCATCATTTTGGCTTCTTAGCAAGGGTTGGCAAAGGGTCACTTGCACATGTGAAACCAATCCACTATGGAATAGGTAATTGTTGTTGTTCATAATGTTTTTAGTTTCATTTGGTCATGTATTACATTTGGAAACATCTACAAGGTATTTTATAGGAGTTATTTTGATAGATTTGTGAAGTACTAACCCATGTTTGAGATGTTAGTATTTGCAGATTTAAAAAGATGCTCACAGTTTGTAGGTTAAAAAGGTCTCTGTATGCTTTGAAACAGTCACCTAGGATGTACTACCAAAATTTTGATGCATTTGCATTAAATATGGGTTTTTTTAGAAGTGATGGGGATCACTATGTTTATTTTAAAGTTATTGATGATCAGATATTGATTATTGTCTTATATGTGGATGATATGTTGTTCATTAGTAACAATAAGGCAATGATTAGGGAACTTAAAACTCAACTTTCTGGAACATTTGATATGAAAGATTTAGGGGTAGATAAATATATTATTGGGATGGAAATCATTAGGGATTGGGTTCATAAAAATCTTTGGTTAAGTCAGATTAAGTATGCTAACACTATTTTGCAAAGGTTTAATATGCAAGACTATAAACCAGTAAATATTCCATTTCTTGTTGGTACTAAGTTGAGTTTAGACATGTGTCCTAAATCAGATGATGATATTGATGAAATGTTAAAGTTCCTTATGTTAGTGTTGTCAGTAGTTTAATGTATGCAATGGTTTGTACCAAAACAAATATAGGCTAAGCAGTGGGAGTTTTAAGAAGGTTTATGTCTAACCTTGGTAAAGAACATTGAACTTTTGGTAAAAGGGTAATTAGATATATGCAAGGAACTTCTGATTACTGTTTGGTTTATCATGGTACTAACAATGTTGATAAGTCATTGGACATATAGGTTTTTTTTTATGTGGATTGGGCAGGTGCCTTGGACAGTTGAAGGTCCACTAGTGGCTATGTGTTTACTTTGTTTGGAGGAGCAGAGAGTTGGATGAGTAAAAGACAACCTACAACTTCTTTTTCTACCACTGAAGTAGAGTATATGGCTGCTACACATGCCTTTAAGGAGGTAGTTTGGTTATAGAGACTTCATAATGGTATTGGTTTTGATTGCAAGATAGTGAGGATCAAATGTGATAGTCAGAGTGCCATATGTTTGGCTAAAAATCCTATGTATCATGCTCGTACTAAACATGTTGATGTGCAATATCACTTTAGGTGAGAAATGATTGAGAATGGACATGTATTTATTGAAAAAGTTGACACTTTGGATAATGTTGTAGATTATCTTACAAAGCCAGTCACCACAGAAAAGTTCTCTTGGTGCAGAAAGGCCATGGGCCTTCATCACTATACTTAATTTTATGTAATTGTATATCTATGGGTGTAATTTAAAATGTATGATGTCAAGTGGGAGAATGTTAGGATTTAGGTGTCATCAACCTTGTAAATCCTTTAATTTATTATTCTCCTAAATCTTTTTGTACATTTACCTATAAGAGGTGAAACTATTTGACCAACAGTGGTGAAAGAGACAATGTAAATGCAAAAGTTACTATTACCATTTGTCATTTTTGGAAAAGGAAAAAATATCAAGGCATCCCACCTTGGAATCTTCTAAAATAAGGTTGATGGGTCAAAGTAGGGTGTTGTAAGAGCATCTATGACATGCATGCAAGTTGTCATAAGATGCTATGATAGTATGACAAATTCTCTAGGACAAAATATGCTATTTTTAGACCCCAGGAGCCCATGCAGGAAAGATGCCTTATGACACCTATAAGAGCATCTATAAGAGACTATTTTTGGTATTTTTGACCACTTCAAGGAGGGATGCATGGGTTTTTCTAGGTGGTATTGCTGCCTATTTTTTGGTGAAACCATGGTGGTTTTCATCCTCACAAATCTTTATAAATTGGGGCCTTGAGCTAGAGTTACTCAATTTAGTTTTTTGTAGGGTAACAGGGTGCTGCCAGATTTCACAGGGATTGATAAGAGAAGTCTATTACTGCATGTAATATTTTAGATTATTATTAATATACTTACCTCTCTTTCGGTGGTGGAGTTTTTTCCCTTCAAGGTTTCTCCATGTAAATCTATTGTTGCATGTGTTATATTTTTCTAGCTCTCTCTCTCATTCTTTCTTCACACTAAGGCTAAGGTTAATCTACATATTTCAGATTTTCATTCACACATTTAAGTTCATATTGCAAGCTTTCTTCACCTTGATTTTCCAACACATATCACTAATGCCTCCCAATCCTCACTAAAAGCTAAACCTTAGAGTTCCATTTCCAACTCCTCCTTTATTTGTATAAGATGTCTTCCAACCCTTCTAATTGGATCTAAAACACTGGCATCAACAATATTCCAATCTGGCAACAACAACGACACTTTTTCTCACAAGTTCTTTTCCCTACTAGGCATCAATCTTTCTGAATTCATCTTTCATAATTCTTCTTACATTCACCTCAATGACACTTTCAAGTGATTATGGGTGCTATTTCCTTTCAATAGCCACATTTTCTACATAATCTGCAATCTTGGATTTCCACTAGAAGTATTCAAATGCAAAGGTTTCAATGAATGAATCATCCTCCATGAACTCTTTACTAGCCTCTACCCTCAAGTCATCTACACTATTCAATCCAAAAATATCAATCTTCCCTAACCTAAGGATGCTTTTTCCTAAACTTGAAGCACTTTCTCTATCATGAGGAGGAATCCCTCTTTTAGTCCTTTGCTTCTTCTGAGATGGCTACTCAAGAGTGGCAACATTGTTAGGGGGTGAATCAATATCAATTATAGGTAAAGGGACCTATGGAGGGGAAGTTGGAATTGCACTCTTGGGAGAGTTTACTTTTGGTTCTTTAGAGGCAACAAGGGCCACTAAACTTCTTTCCTCACTCGATATTTTATTCCTCCTAGAATATATCCTCAATTGTTTGGGTTGTTGATATGTAGGTCTTTCTTCGAATGTTACCTCAACACTCTCTTCAACCACCATTTCCTTTTGTTTATCAAGAAATTCCCTCTATTCTCTCAAAATTATCCATGACAGACATGCCCTTATTGAAATCACCTTCTACATTTGGCAGAGGTTCATATCAAGGATTATTCTCCTTCTTATCATTCGCCATCTTTCTATACGATAGGTATTTATCTTTTCTTTCATCCTAATCCTCAAAGTTGAAGAGATTCCTTATGATATCCTCAGGGTAATCAAAATTATGTACAAACATACCCATTTTCTTATCTATTTTGAGTTTTATGATGAATACTTTAGGGTCATGATTCCTTGGGCTTATAGTCATCAATTCATAAGGAGTCAACACATGTTCTAATTCCTTCACTACCCCTTTTGTCACAATATAATTTGCAAAATATAGTTCATTCTAGGAAGAATGACTCCTTCCTTGCTAACTCTAGTAGATGTGCTTCTTGTGCTACTCCCAACTACCTCATGATCTCAAGGAAACCTATTCTCAGAGGAAAATCTATAGAACAAACATTTGAGGCCAAACCACTACCTTATATTCTAAAAACTATGTTATCATGATACAAAATCAAATCTCCCTAGTTATGACTTATATTTAAATATGGCCTTAGATCTATAGGTATCATGAATTGATGGATTTCCTTGTGAATCCTAGGTGTTTCATATACCAAAGCCCTCCTTATCCTAGATGCAAAATCATTTCTTAAAATCACAAAGCTATACCTCTTATCATCTCTATCTAGGATACAGGTCCAATACTAAACAGGAAAGTTGGCATCATCCTTTTTCCTTTCCAATGTGATATCCTTCTCAAAGGCTTGTTGTCCCTTATATAAGAAGATATGCATTAACAATGAGTACCACCAGAACTTTACCCATTGTTTCCCTCCTTGAAATTCAACTAAACCCTCATGGATGTGATCAGCCAGATAGGTTGCATAATCATAAACCATATTGTATGGTGGATGTTGCATATGTGTAGCTAGGTAGCTATACTCTTTTTATAGTGTGTTAGGCGGGTCAGCACCCATAATTTTGTAAAAAAGAGTATACAAGCTTTCTAAAATAACTAGAAAAATAGCTCATTGGGAAAGGTTTGAGCTCTTTGTCATCAATCTTAACCTTCCTCCATTGTTTCCCGGTTCCAACCACTGTAGTATGTAGACTCAAAATTTTTGACCTAATAAATACCTTGGTATTTTTATACTCTTCTCTAATAGTATCCATATTTAGAGGAAGGATATTTGAATTCCTTTCATGCAAGTCAAAAACCTTTTCAATTTATTTTCTAGTTATTTTTACCATAACCACCCCATCATATGTCTTGACTTCCCTAGAAACTAGATCATACTTTGATGTGATGTCCTTCAAGACATCCACATCCATGTACACATTAGGAAGAATCAATATCTCCATATTCAAATTCCATGGGTTAGTGAAAGGGGACCCAAGGTTTCTATTTCCAAACCAATGTTTAAACATCTACCATCCCTTGTAGGGTACCTCAACATCCTTGATGAAGAAAGCCTTATCTATCAAACCCTCCTTTAAAGTAAGGCCATGAAACAAGGACCTTCCCTTTGGTTTTTTACTGGTAGACTAGGGTAGCAAATCAATTACATCTTGTGAAAGGGCTTTGGATTGTGTAGAGGAAGAAGCACCTTGAATTTTGGGAGCCATGGGATTGGGTATGCAAGAATTTTGTTGAAGGAAGTTTAACTATTCAACTTCTAATTACAATTTATGATTCAGGACAAGGAGAAAGTCTAGGAAATTTACTAGGCTATAACTTTTAAATAAAAATATTAACCCTAATTTTAAAGCAATGAAAGCAAAATGATGAAACACACTAATTATTTAAAGCAAATTAAAAACAAGCCCTAACTCAAAAAACTAAAAAGGAATAGAATTGTATTTATGGTACTTACAACTTTTTGGCCATGAAAAACCCTAATACCAACTCAGTTCATTCTTGCAATTAACTTCTTAACTCCTTGTATTACATTAGACATATCTTCAAATCTCAAACACACAATTTTGAAGGGAACTAAACAAATTTATAGGTCACCTCTTCCATTAGTGTTCATTTTCATGAAGAAAAACAATTGCAATGGGCATACTTATATTTTTTAATACACGCCATTAATTCGTAGCTGAGCCAGCCATCTTAAATGAATAGGATTAAGTCAAATTGATTTGAATTTAGAATATAGTTCCATCTCAGACAAATAGCCAATAAGAAGTCACTGAGCTAGCAAATAGCCCTACGTATTCTACAACTATTCGTAGCTGAGTATTTGTAGGCCCCACACACTGGTAGTTATAGAATACTTATGGCAGAATCTCGTGGGTCTCACCATTTTTAAAGAACCCCCACCTTTCCTCTGTAGCTAGCAAAGAATAGCTATGATCATATTTCTTCACCTACTTAACATCATCAATCTCAAATCTTTGTGCGTTGGGATGAGACATATCGGTTGAGCCCACATACATGTGGCATCATTTCACTAACCCTGCAACAATTAAATTGCACTCATTTCAAATGAACAAGCCAATGGGGAACAGTCCAGATTGAATCCTATGTTTTCATGATCATCAAATATCCATGAAAATACAATAGTTAATATTAATCAGGGGGGCTAACTAGGTCGATGAAACATTACCCCTCGAGAATTTATGACTTAAGCATAATTCATTTGAATGCAAAGATTAAAGGTTGAGTTTGGGAACATTTTAAGACACCTTGTGATCAAGAATGAGCAAATAGCTCTAAACAAAGGGGATAGTAAGAAACATGAAACCATGACTCGAGAGGTAACTTATACCACATGAAATCGGACCAACAAGTTAATTAAAAAATAAGACATCTGAGGACAAGGGAATTTTGGATGACAAGTTTATTGAAATAGAACCCTAAACCCTATGTGTAATCAACATACAATGATGATATTGAGGATAAAAGACCTCAAAATATCAAGGATTTTTGTGGGTCTAACAGTGGCTCATGCTTAGGGATGCATACCCCTAGTGGGTATAGCGAGAATTAGATTTCTTGGTGGAGAAAACCAAACATAGAGGGACCAAAAGGTAGGAGCTTTCCTAGATTAGGCAAGCAAATGCAACTAAAAGAAAACACACCAAACCCTATGTACAAAATTTATAGAACTATACAATATACATGGAGACAAACCTATTTCAAGAGAAATATGGTTTCAAGAATTTTCTATGTACTGGAAGTTCCATAAATTCACCTACAAGTGATTGTAGGGAGTAAGAATCTTCCCCATGAATGTCTGTGATTAACTAAATTCCTTGGCATAGCTTGCTTATCATGTAAATATTTAACTTGAAGCTGCATTTTCTCATTTCTCTTGTGAGCTTATCTCCTTAGCTCATCAAGCTCATCTAATTCATTCATCCTATTTTTCATTTCTAGTATCATATTCCTGCTCCATACACTAATTTGAAAGGAGAAGGACCGATGGCTTTCTTGAAAGTGGTTCTATCTATCCATAATGCTAATTGCAATTTTGAATCCCAAGCCTTCTTATTCTTATCAAGAACATGTTTAATAATCTTCATGAGGCTTTTATAATTGGATTCAGCCTGTCCATTTCCTTGGGGATGATATGAAGATGAATATGATACATTTATACCATGCTCATTGTAGAAATTCATGAATTCTTCTAACCTAAAGTGCATTGCATTATCTATAACAATTTTTTCAGGAACACCAAATCAGCTTAAAATTTTCTTCATTAAGAAATATAAGACTACTTTTCTAGTAGCCTTCTTGGTGGGAATAGCCTCAAACCACATGGTGAATTAGTTGGTAACAACTAATATCCAAGCATGTCCTCCATTATATTTTACCACCATTTCTTCAATGAAGTCAATACCCCACTAATGAAAGGGGGTTGGTGCTGAAACTAGTCTGAGTGGAAAATTGCCTAAGAATTTTAGTTTTCCCATAAATTTATGACAAGCATCAGCATCCCTAAATACTATAGGCCACCAAAATCTAGCCCTCAAGATCTTTTCTGTCGTTTTCTTGGCTATATAGTGACCTCCACACACTCCTTTATGCATTTCAATCGAAAGATCTTCCTCTTGGTCACCATCTACACATATGAGGAGCACACCCTCTAGGCTTCTCCACTAGAGTTCACCATCAATGATAACATACCTAATTGCATGTAACTTCAAGGTTCTTCTTTCATTTTTTGGCATGCCATCTGGGCATTTTATGGTATGCAAGTATTCAACAATCCTTCGGTACCAACCATATGTTTGCATATCACAAATGCGAGAAACATTTTCCAATTCTAGCTCATTGATTTTATTGGCCTCTGATTTAGATTCAACCATAATTTTTCCTAAGCCTTGGCCCCTCACTAGCTTTGTAATCTGAATATTTATGTTGAATTCTTGAATCATGTTTACCCACCTACATCTTCTTCCCATAGTTTCCTATTGAATAAAAATGTCCTTAACAACTCCACTTGGCATGTAGGCCACCACTATGGCACCAGTCAAATATGTCTTGAAATTTTTGATAGCCTTAACTAAAGTGTAAGCCTGCTTCTTAGTGGTATCATATTTTAGCTCAGCTACTTGCAAGGGTTTACTAAAGAAGGAATTGATTGTTCATAACCCTCATCATTTTTTTGCAACAAAACTCTAGCTACAGTGTGGAAAGAGGCACACGTAAATAATTGGAAAGGCTTAGCATAATCTGGAGTCTTCAAAATAGGTGCAACCTTAATAGAATCTTTCATAGCTTGAAAATATTTAAGAGGCTCTTCTGACCATGTTACCTTTTCCCCTTTCTTGAGCATCTTAGAGATATGTCTTACTATTTTTGTAAAGTTGGTGACAAATCTTCTTAGAAAATTTATCTACCCAAAGAAATATTGAATACCTTTGACATTTCTTGGTGGTATAATTTTTTTAATGGCTACTACTCTTTCAGGATCAATCCTAATTCCTTCCTTTGAGACAATATGTCCCAACAAATTTCCCTCTTTAACCCCAAAAGCACAGTTTTTAGGATTCAATGAGATGCCATAATCTAGAGCTCTAACAAATATTTTCTCAGGGTGTGAACAATGATCCTCCTCTTTCTTTCTATGGGTGGTAAGATCATCCTAGTAGATAGCAAGGAACAAATATGTAAAATCAGCAAAAGCCACATCCATACCCCTCTAGAAAGTGGCACCAAAATTTATGAAACCAAATAGCATCCTAACATAAAAATAAGTCCCCTAGGGGGTTGTAAAGGCTATTTTATATTGCTTGGTTTCTCTTACCATGACTTGGTTGTAACTGGAGAATCCATCCATCATAGAAGGTAATTCACAACCAGTGACCTTTTGTAGCATTTCTTCCATGTTGGGTAAGGGATAGTTATCTTTTAAGGATGCAACATTTAAGTTTCATAAATCCACACACAATCTCAAGTCACCATTCTTCTTTCTGACATGAACTAGATTATACACCCACAAGGAATCTCTTATCAGTTTGATAATTCCTACATCACTTAATTTGGTGAGCTCCTCCTACATCTTGGGCCTCAAAGTAGGAATAATAGGCCTTTGTTTCTACCTAAAAAATTTCTTATTAGGCTTTAATGTAATTTCATGTTGGAAGAAGTCCTCTTTATAGGCTTTCAAATCATCATAAGACCGGGCAAACACATGTCTATACTTTCACAATAACGCAATCAACATGGTCCTCACATGTGGCTTCATTCTCTTTCCTATATATACCTTTTTAGGTGAATTTTTTTTTCCAAGTTGATTTCCTCTAGGTCTTCTTTGTGTTCATTTGATTGCTTAACATTTTATATATTAGGGCCATCAAAAGCTCACTCAAGTACAACTAAGCCCTTAAGAATTTTATTGGTATTAACTTGAATTACCTCATTACCAAATAATGTTTCCTTTCCATCCACTTCCACCAAGTGGGAATCGAAAACAATCTCCTGATTCTCATATTTGTCCACACAATGTAGGATTCTCAATATGACATCATCATCATTGAACACCTACCAATTGTAGATGTTGTCAAGTACTGTTGGTCTTGTTCGCACCTCAATCCTTGAGACACCATCGAAAGTTACATCATCAAGCTTGACAACAATATTAGACAATAGATCCACTTTGAAATTCTTCCCCCTTTCTACCCAATCTATTCCAAAGGCATCAAATGACTCAATAGTATCCCATACCTCATTCCTATACTACCTCAACCTTTTATCCTTTGCAAAAAAATTAGACCGTACTTTGGACGCCACTAACTCAAAGTCTCCAAATACTTTTAACATCTTTACTCCATGCTTAGAAGCTAATTGTAAACCAAGTAACAAGGCTTCATACTCTATCACATTATTAGTGCATGCAAACTATAGAAAGGAGTGTTTAAACATCTTACCTTGAGGAGAAATAAGGATGACCCCAACATCTGAACCTTCTTTTGAACATGCTCCATCAAAATAAAGCATCCACAGAGTATCTTTCTAGATGTTTGTGCAATTTTCCTAGCAATTAGAGTAGGCTTACCTTCCTCTTATTCTTGTTTCAACTCCTCTAGGTGAAAAGTTTCAAGGCTTGTATCCACAACATTTATTATTGGGGGTTCCTCCACTTCTTCAACTAACTCAATCATATGTTGAAATATTGGTTCTCTAGTAATTTTAACATCTTTCTAGTCAATGTAAAAAGTGGCAAAAGATGAATCACATTGCATTCTTCCCCCCATGGAGTGACACCACTACCTAGATAACATCCCATAAGTCAAGGGAATATCCACTACTATGACACTCATGACCTATTCCTTTTTGGGAAATGCATCCAATCTATATGGAGCCTCATAAATTACACCAATGATAGTGAACTCCCCTGAATCCATGGCATATCATTTTCCATATGTACTATCAACTTTCAAACCCATTTCCTCCATGATCTTGACTAACATGACATCATTTGAGGCCCCAAAATCAATCATACAATTCTTGAGTATCTTTCCATCAATGATCAAACTCAAAAAGAAAGGATTGACAAAACTCAAGTTTGTTGTAATAGTAGTTCTTAAGTAGATCTTAGGGTTTTCACTAACAATAGTTTCTATTTCAGTTCCTTTTGCTCGACTAGTACTTGTTCCAGGTACATCAACTTCTACATTATGCTTATTTCCTCCTGCAATACTATTAATGACAACAATAGTTTTATTTTTATGATCATAAATCCTCATCATCTCAAGGAGTGGTACTGTAACCTGAATTTGGGACAAGACTTGAAACATATCAATGGGTGAATAACTAGGAATATTAGGAATATGATTTGATGAGGGTTCATTTGGTTAGTTCTTCTATCTATTAGAAATCTCAGAGGTCTTCTTCAATTCTTTATTCTTTGGGTCATGATATGTGACTTTAGTCCTATCCCTAACTTTACTACCTTTCTTTGCCCAGATTCTTATTTCTTTTGGCTCTTTAAGCTTGGTTTCCTCATTCTTTTTCTTTACCTTAGCTCCCTTATTATCTGAATTGCCTTCCTTTATGAATAAACCTCTATAATTGGCTATATTTCCACTCACCACTCTATTTCTCAAGTGTAGATCACTTCATGCTTGAGCCCTTGTAGCCAAGGCAACTATGTGTCTTTTGATCTCCTCATTCGAAGGTCTTCTCAAAGAAAAGTTTGATGTCTCAAGATTGTAGGCAGTATATTCATCTTCCTTTTCCTCATCTGAAAGCACATGTTGATGGTGTATAATTTATTTTCTTCTTTGTGTGTCCACATCATCTATGTCAACATCATCACTAAAAGAATAACCACCATACTCCAAATTTGACCTAGTCATGAATACATTTGTTGATTCATTTGGATTGTGTGGTGAGTGGGGTTCCCCTTGATCTTGTTGATTTTATAACATGGATCTAGCTACAACACACTGTTGTGATGAGTGAGGCATCTCACATACTTCACACCATGTTAATTCTTCAAGTACATTAGTGGTAATCTTATGTAGGGGATCAGGTGTAGTTTGATAATTTTTATAATTATTCTAAATTGGCTTACCATTATGCTAATTGGTGTGATAAGGGAAATCATAAAGTCTAGGAGGCCTATCATTTCTCTGGAATTGAGGTTTATCATTTTTTTCTTTCTTTTGTAACAAATTGAGAACTTGATCCCATTTATCATTAGGAGTTGCAACCTTGTTGGACTTCTCATTTTGAGCCTTGGAATTCTTTAGGAGTTTAGGGTCATCTATCCTTCCCACCTTACAAAAATCCCTCCTATTATTCTCAACATTCATAGCCATCTTATATGCTTTAGGTAAATTTTATATATACTTATCCCTAAGTAAGTAGCACATCTTAGAATCATAAACATTGCAATATGTTACCAAACATGCATTAGGGTTAGGTCTCAAATAAGTGGGTAATCTATTCATATACTTTTGAAACCTTTTATTGAATTTGAAAACAAATTCATTATGTCCTTTGGAAATGTTATTTAAATCATTCAACCTAAATCTATGATCAGTTTGGTCTGCATATTATTCCTTGAAGGCTCTGTAGAATGATTCCTTTGAGTCAATACTTCCATCAGGAAATCCTCTATACCAATCCCTTTCATCCTCAACCAAGTATTGCATAAAATACTTCATTTCTACATCATCTTTCAATAATTCAAAGTCCTCAACAAAACTTTGGAAGGCTTTCAGATGATCATCTCCACTAAGAGCATTATTTCTAGTGAATTTAGGGAGATGTTTTTCAGCATTATTTGGGACAAGATTCAGGTAACCAGGGAGGTTATCAAAACACAATTCCCTATATCAATCATTATGAGGTGCCCCTGAGGACACCTATCTCTATTAGTATCCTTTTGAGCATCAATTTTCTTACTATACATTTGATCTTGTTCCTCACCTTTCCCACTTCCTCTGTTACTATAATTCTTATTCTTACCATCTTCCTCGTCATTAGAATAATAATTGTTGCTTCTATTACAACCTCCTCCACCTCCTTTATTACCACCACCCCCTCCATTGGGAGTATGTCCCCTAGGCTTACTTTCATGAGATCCATTGTCAATCTTCCAAGAACTTGAAGGCTCCAGGATGGGAATTGACATTTTAAGGAAATAAATTCTTCTAGACATTTCTACATTATGTGCTTCTATTTCTACTCTCCTTAATTCTTCTTTCAATTTCTCACTCCTCAACTACAATTTTAAAGTGTCAAGGTCTAAAAGTGCAACAGATGGATCAAGATTGATTTCAAGATTGATAATATGGGTCTTGGTAGATGAGGTAATGAAATCTATGTTGGTATTGGTTTCAAGAGCATTGGAAACATTTTGGTGGGAATAATCTGCAATCCTTTTCCCATGGTCTATAAAGTATATTTTTTTAGGAGGGTCAAAATATTTGGTAGCAACAACAGTGGATGTATAACTATAAGTGGAAAAATTTCCCATTGGGATTGTGACTTTTGGAACTTTGGGGACAATGTGGGCTGCCACCTTAGTAGCTTTCTCCTTAATAATCTTTTCTCTAGCAATCTTTTCTATGGCTATCTTTTCTTGGGCAGCCATTTCAAAGGCTCTTTTCTTATCATGTTCTCTCATTTTCTCCACCTTTTCTTTCTTCTCATTCCTTTGAAGCTGCTTATCCTTAATTCTATCTTCCTTTTCCTTTTGAACAATTTTCTCAACTTGCTTAGCCAAAAATTCAACGTCTTCATCCAAGGATTTAATATCATTGTTGACATTTTCCTCATTTTTGAAGAAATCCCCATACTCACTCTGAGTTGGAGTATGGAACATTTGATCCACAACTTCTTCCCTAAGGAAAGTAAGTGTTGATGGATTAGTATTTTCTCCTCTAGGATTAAAATTTTCCCCATGAAATACAAATCCCATCCTAGGTGTTGGTGGATTTGAAGGTGCTTTATTCTTACCCTAGAATTCCCATTTGTCTTCCTCTCTAGAAATCTAAATATTATCAAATACTTGATCAATAGGGAAACTACCTTGTCCTCCCTCAATTTCCCCACTATTGCTTGAATCTCTAGCAGTATTTGCACTAATTACATAATTATTGAAAGTAGGATATGCTCCAAGAAGAGAATTGAGGGACTTACCAGATTTCACAACTTTCTTCTTCCATAGAGGTTGTTTATCCTTTGCAGGCTCAAATTATGCTTTTTGTTCAGGACTTTTCTTCAACTAACTTCTAGTTTTCTTCATGAGGTATGTTGAACTATCAAATTTTTCCTTATCAAGTTCTTTGCAAGATGTCATTGTTGCACTCGTGTGAGAAAATTCAGAGTCACCACCCAGGATAGTGGGAAATAAGATTCAATTGTATCTAGACTTGTTATTTGCAACTTCAAAGAGAATTTTGAACATAACCTGACACAAAGTAACAAAATTGACCAAAAGTTGACACATGAACCAAAAATGACATATATGACCCATAATAGTGAATGGAAAATTAATTCGACCAACAATGATAAGGACTTGACTTTGACTATACCGGATCTGCACTAGAGAAACTACATCTTATGAAAGCTCCCCAACGGAGTCACCATTCTATTGGTTATTTTTAATGAACCAAGCAAGCCTTAGCAAATATCTATCACTTTTCCAAACTCAATTCTCGAATAACTACCAAGCGAGTGGTCAACAAACAAGATAAAGTATGCATTTCTTTATCTCCTACACATCAAGTTCTACTAGACCCGAGAGGGTGTTCCCACAATTCCAAATGGACAACTCATTCTAAAAATTTACACATACATTACAAATCAAGGCGGAAAAATTCTCTTCAATTGCAAATAAGATGAAATCAATCACAAAGGTGGAAATTCTTTGAGTTAATTATGCATCTTAACCTGAGAATGCAAAATAACAACAAATAACAGGTGGGTGAATTACTATTTTAAAATATTTCTCTCAAGTTGAAAGACTAAAAACCCAAGAAAGGTTAAATGGGTTAAAGACTAGTGCCATTATCCATGGGTTTGGAGTTTTCACAAATTGAAACATGAGGCATGTTTAATTTTGAGCAATTGTGATCTAGTTATATCACCTTGCAATTCACAAATCAATGACTGAATACTAAATACTTCTTACCAAATCCAAAAGAAATTGTGTAGGAACTCATGATCTAATCTAATAAATTAACTCATTCCATGAACAAGAGCCAAAAACTAGATCATATATCAATGTATAACATGATGAAAATCAATGAAATGATCATTGATCAATTTTTTCATTAATAATTCTAAGATAACACCAAGTGAGAGACTATAGATTCATAAAATCTCCTTTATCATTCAAATATGCTGAAAAAACCATAAATTTAACCAAATTTACTATCTAGACTCAAAACATTAGGTAAAGAATCAACATATTTGCTTTTTGTTTCTCTAATTCTCTTAAATGTAGCTCTAGAATTTCAACAAAAGATCCACACAAATGGCCCTGAATTCCCTTTTATAGAACAAGGGAGCAAAAACAAGCATTAGGCCAAGTGTACACATGCCAATATTGAATTGGACCACTAGGAGGTATATTCCACATTTAGTTATATTTACAAATTGTCAAAATTTGAGGAAATACGCATAAGACAAAGAATATTTACATTTGCAACAAAGATAAACTTCACCCTTTCAAATGAAAGTGTCCTATTCATCAAGAAAAAAAACAAAATAATGTGGACCATAGGTGAGCCAACATCTCAATCAATGCTCCAAATCATCAATAGCTAGTATCTTTCAATGAAACATATATTTTATCTTTGCTATCTCTAAGGTCATACATGTTAAATACATGACCCAGTATATGTTTCACAAACCAACCCTGCCAAAATACAACCTTCCCCATTCTTCATACTCTTCCTTGGATGGCTAGTCAAAGTCCATAATTTTTTTCATAGCTTTCCTATAAGAGGGATACTGTGTTATAACTGCATTGGATTCCCTATTGAAATTCTCTAGAAAGATGATAAGAAATGTCAACCTTTCTAGTTTGTTACTAAAGACATCAATAATAACTTCATTGCAAATTTAACCAACCTAGGAGTCAATAACCTTATCCAATTCCATTTTCCATGTTTGCAATGGTTTCACTTCATAATTTGTAACCTCAATATCTAGCAGTGGTGTTAAATCAACATGAGTATATTGAGATAATAATTCTATTATCTTTTCCTCAAGTGGGGCTGCATATCCCTAAAACCTTTTCTCACTCAATTCACACACAAAATCATAAACTAGATGCACTATAGGGTACTTATCTTCATGTTGGGAAGCTCCCACTAAAATTAAAGTCAATCTCTAAACTCTTGGGACCCATTTGTTCAAGGTTGGTATAGCCAGTATTTTATCCTTTTGAGATAGCCTCATTGCACGTACCATAAAAGCATAATTGTCATGTACACTATTGAGTCTTTCTCGAATATTGTCATTTAGATGTCTTAAGGAAGTATTGAAAACCTTTGATATGTTCTCATACATTGCATCTTAAGCTCTCTCTTACAACTTCTTATATACCTCAATTTGTAGGAGCAGTTGATCTTTGTCAAATGAATTAGGGCTTAGTCCACTCATTTCTTCCCCTGCACTTGATTTTTATCCCTGATTATATGGTAAAATTTCTAGAGCTTGACTATGAGGAAATTTTTTTATAGATGTCACTGGAGAGACTAAAGGTGGATGGCCTGAACTAGGCTGGCCTTGTTCATTTTGTATTTGCTCTCTTTTTTTATAGGAGGCCAATTTAGTTTCTAGTATTTCCACCCTCTGTTGGCTACTGTCATAATCATTCAAGAGTTCACTATAATTAACTCTGAGATTACCTCTTTCCAAGGTAATACCCTCAACAACTGAGTAGGTAAACCTTACAACATTAACAACCATGTCTACAACTTCTAACACTAGAGTATCAACAACTCTTTTTACAAGCAGTTGTTCACTAAGCTCTGATGGCTCAGCCCATACTAGTTTCCTAGATGTCAGGGATAATGACCATATTGCCAATGCCTCCCAATCATCACTAAAAGCTAAACCTCAGAGTGAAATTTCCAACTCCTCCTCTATTTGTACAAGAGATCTTCCAACCCCTATAATTACATCTAAAACAATTAGCAATATTCCAATCTGGAAACCACAACACACCACTTTTTCTCACAAGTTCTCTTCCCTACTAGGCATCAATCTTTTTGAATTCATCTTTCATAATGCTTCTTACATTCACCTCAATGACACTTTCTGGCGATTCTGGGTGTAGGAATGTTTAAATAGCCACCTTCTCTACATAATCTGCAATCTTGTATTTCCACCAAAAGTCTTGAAATGTTGAGGTTTCAATGAATGAATCATCGTCCATGAACTCTTTACTAGCCTCTACCCTCAATTTGTCTGTAGTATTCAATCCACAAATATCAAGCTTCCCTAACCTAAGGATTCTCTATCCTGAAATTGAATCACTTTTCTCTTTCATGAGGAGGAATCCCTATTTGCATTTCCTTAGGGGTATCATATATATCATCTCCATCGGTGTGAGAATAATCAACCACTCCTTTTGTTTTAGTCCTTTCCTTCTGAGGTGGCTGCTCAAGAGGGGCAACATTGTTAGGAGGTGAATCAATATCAATTATAGGTAAAGAGACATGTGGAGGGGAAATTGGTATTGCACTCTTGGGAGATTCTACTTTTGGTTCTTTAGAGGCAATAGGGGCCACTTAACTTCTTTCCTCATGATAGAGCCCTCAAAATTCTTTACATTTTGAGTCTTTTGTGCTTGTTATTTACATGTCAAATTTACCCATCATCAGGGTTTAAAGGTTTTATTTTCTATGTATTTCCTTCAATTCTTCATCCTCAAGCATTCTAATTTTGCGTCCTAGACAATATGAGGAGCTGATAAATGAATTGGAAAAATTGTACTAGTTGGTAGTAAGGATGGACATGGTTGAAAGTAGTACATACCATAAATGCAAATTAATGTCGTTTCAGCTTTTTGAGTTAGGGTTTTCTTTTATTTGTTTTAAAATGAATGTGTTTGTTCTGATTTCATTGTTTTAAAATTAGGGTTAATTTATGTCTTTAAAATTCATTGGCCCTATAAATTGCTAGAATTAGCTTTCATCTCAAGTTGTGAATTACAATTAAGAGTCAAATAGGTAAAATTCATCTATCAATTTTTTCTCTGTGCACACAAACCCATGGCTCCCAAAGCATCTGGTGCTTCTTCTTCTTCCGCCCAACCTAGAACCCTATCTTAGGATGTTATTGATTTTTTACCCCAATCTACAAGTAAAAAACCAAAGGGAAGGGCTTTGTTTCATGGATCAATTGTTAAGTAGGGTTTGATTGATAAGGCATGTTTCATTAAAGATGTCGAAGTACCTTATACTAGGTGGCAGATGTTTCAACATTGGTTTGGGAATAGAAATATTGGGTCTCCTTTTAGTAACCCATGGGATTTGAATATGGGAAGATTGATTGTCCCTAATATGTACATAGATGTGGACCTCCTAAAAGATATTGCATCAAATTATGATCCTATTTCTAGGGTGGTTAGAGCATACCATGGGGTGGTGATGTTAAAGGTAACTTGTGAAGAAGTTGAAAAGGTTCTTAACCTACATGAAAGGAAATAAAGTATGGCTCCTTTGAATATAGATACAATAATAACAAAATATAATAATACCAAGGTATTCATTAGGTCAAGAATGTTTCCCTCACACAATGCAATGGTTAGAATTGGGAATCATAGGAGAAAGGTTAAGATTGGTGATGGGGAGCTTGAACCCTTCCCAATAATCACTTTTTTTAGTTATTTCAAAAAGACTATGTATTCTTTCTACCAAATTGTAGATGTCGATCCACCTGGTACATTGCAACCAGAGTATAGTTACATGGATGCATATATGCAACACCCACCATATAGGACAATTTATGACTATGGAACCTACATGGCTAACCACATCCATGAGGGCTTACTCGAACTAAATGGAGGAAAATAATGATTGAAGTTCTAGTGGTATTCATTGTTGATGCATGTGTTTTTGTACAACAAACAAAAGGTCTTTAAGAAGGTGATTACATTAGAAAGGAAGAAAGATACTATTTTTTTATTCAGTGTTGGACCCGTATCCTGGACAAAGATGATAAGAAGTTTAATTTTGTGGTGTTTAAAAATACTTTTTCATCCAAGAGAAGAAGTTCTCTAGTGTACGACCACCTAGGATTTGCAAGGAAATCCATGATTTATTGAGACTGAGAGAGCTAAGGCCATATTTGAATTTAAGTCACAACTGGGGAGATTTTATTTTATATCTTGATAGAAAAATTCTTAGGGTATACGGTAGTAGGTTAGGTCTACATGTTCTTCCTATAAAGGTTCCCCTAAGAATAGGTTTTCTTGAAATCATGAGGCAGTTGGGAGCTACACAAGAAGCACATCTACTTGAGTTAGCAATGAAGTGGTCTTTCTTCTGAGAGTGGACTATGTTCATAGATTATGTTGTGAATAATGGGAGATTGAAAGGAATAGAACAATTTCTAGCTCCTTATGAACTACTAACTGTAGATCTAAGGAATCATGATCTAAAAGGTTTCATAAGCAGACTTAAAAGTGATAAAAAAATGGTTAGTTTTGTGCATATTTTTAATTTCCCAGAGGATTTCATTTGGAATTTTGTTGATGCTAATGAATAGGATGAAAGAAAGGCCAAGTACTTGGCTTACAAAAAAATGATTGAAGCTGGAAGAAGAATAATCCTCAAGATGATCCCTTTCCAAATATACAAAATGAGTTCCATAGAGAAATGTATGTCATGGATAATTTTGAGAATATTGTTGGTGTTTTGAGAGAGAAATGGGAGGTTCTTGATAAAGGAAAGGCAATGGTGGTTGAGGAAAATGCCGAAGTACCACTAGAAGAAAGGTCTACCTATCAACCACCCAAATTGTTAAGGATTTATTCCAAGGAGAAGAAGGTATCAAGTGAAGAAGGGGAATCAATAGCTCCTATAATCTCTAAAGAACCAATAGAAAACTCTCACAAGAGTGCAATGCAAATTTTTCCTGCATAGGCCCCTTTTCCAATAATTGATCTTGATTCACCTCCTAAAAGTTCTACCCCTCCTGAAAATCCACCTCAAAAGAAACAAAGGATTGAAGCAAAAGGATTGTTGATTATTTTGATACAGAAAAAGATTATATCTTTGTCACCCTTGAAGGAATATGATATTAGACAACAAAAGGTGGCTATATTAGAAATTGAATTGGCATTATATAAGCAAAGCACAAGATGCAAATGGAGTAGGGACAGCCTAGCTCAAGCCACCCATTCTTAGTTTCTCCTATGACATATATGCAACATTCAGTTTATAGTCAGTCCCTAGCAATAATACCACATGATCAAGGACAAGGGTCAATTGCAGAGGAGGAAACAAATAGACCAAGCTCTAGTTCATCCAACATAGACAAATTGCTTCTGCAAGTTGAGTTACATAAAAAGTTGCTAGAGAAACTCTAGGACACCATGTATGAGAACATATCAAAGGTTCTTGGCACTACTTAAGACATTTGAATAGAAGGTTTCAAGATAGACTCAATATTGTGCATGACAATTATGCTCTCATGTTATATGCAATGAAGTTATCCCGAAAGGATAATATGTTGGCTATACCAACCTTAAAGAAATGGGTATCAATACTTGAAAATTTGAAGTTGATTTTAGTGGGAGTTAGCCAACTTGAAGATGAGTACCCTATTGTAAAACTAGTTTATGAATTTGTGAGTGAATTGAGTGAGAAAAAGTTCCAAAGATATGCAACTCCACATGAATAGAAGATAATAGAATTGTTATCTTTATACACTCACACTGATTTAGAACCATTGTCAGATATTGAGGTGTCCAATAATGAGGTGAAACCATTTTTGGATATTGAGGTTTCCAATAATGAGGTGAAACCATTGCATATATGGAAGAAGGAACTAGATGAGGTAATTACTTCCCAAGTTGGACAAATTTGTAGGGAAGTTAATATCAATGTCTTCAACAAAACCATGGAAAGGCTGACATTTCTTATCAATTTTCTAGAGGATTTTGATAGGGAGTCCAATGTAGTTAGAACCAAATATTCACCTTACAGGAAGACCATGGACAAAATTATGTACTTTGAATGGCCATCGGAGGAGGAGTATCAAGAATGGGTAAATATGTATGTTGCAAAATTTGGTTTGGATTGAAGTGTGAAACATATACTTTGTGAGACCCATCTTTTGATACCAGGGATTATATGATGTATGCCACGATGTTCATAGATAGTTTTGATTTTGACTATTTTGGTATCATGGATTCTAGCCTTGACATAGTGATGTAATCTTAGACATAGTACACTTTTACATATATATTGACCCTTATCATTTTGGGTTGCAATGATATGTGGCTAATTATGTTAATCTAATGATTTTTTTATGATTACCCTATGTGCATATGATAGTGTGATTAGAAAAATTTGTAAGTATCTAATGTAATACAATTACGGTTGTCTTGATTTTCTTGGTAAATTAAATATATCATAAGGTAAATAAATGTGATGTACAACTCAGTTTCCTCTAGATGATTTTTCATAGAGATCATGTTGCAATCTCGTGTTTTGTTTCATTATGATGATGGATTAATATTTAAAATTCTTTTACATAGATATCACACTTTAATCACATGCCTTGTTTTATATGATGATGGATCAACATTTAAAATTATTTTTAATAGATATCATATTACAATTGCATGCCTTATGTTTATATGATGATGGACTAATGCTTGCACTTGAGTGCATAATTAAGCCATGACTAGTGGATTTGAGGGAATGCGAAGGTGACATGGATCATGTGTTGGTTTGTAATGTGTTATCTAGTATTTTGTCCATGCGTATATTATTTTATTGTTTAGCATCATGAATGATGCAAGGTTGTGGTAACAATTTAAAAGAACCCAAGTTTTAGTGTGATTTGAGTTTTTATAGTGAAGGTATTTTCTTTACTTAAGGTCATTGAGGTTAAGTCTTGGGGGTTTTTTTTTTAGCTTAAGTTTAATTTGGAAGCCTTAGACCCTTTCTTTTTAAACACTTCCCTCAAATGATTATTTTTTTAAGAAAATGAATGCATGTAAAGAAGCCTACTCATCAAGAAGGTAAGGTGTGTTCAAAAAGGGTGGCAACACATGTCAATTATAGAATTGATCATGAGCATTTTGGGGTCTTAAGGAAGTGGAGGGACTATTTTGCTAACCCTATTTTGGGGAGAAGAGAAGCAGAGGCCTGGAAGGGAATAAGAGTGTTGTTACAATTTACATTGCCAAATTGAAGGTTTCATTAGGTAGGTGCTCCCACCTTGGTATCTAAATCTATTTTATTTTGGAAATAATTGTGAACATTGGTACTTAATTCTATTATGTCAGGTTCTTTGAAAATGGATTGTAAATATTGTCAATTTTATTTCTCTATGAGAGATTTTTCTAGAGAATGAATCTAAACTGTGTTGGGGTGAATGCATGTTAATAGTTGTGTCTGTTTGGGTAGGATGTTGTCAAGTAAATGGATCTTCATGTTCTTTTGAAGTTTCATTTTGTGAGGGGGTCCTAGAGTGGGTGAGATGTAAAGGGAAGAGAGGTTTTTATAGGCGTATGAGTACCCCGGTTGTGTAAATTTGATTACTAGTGTGCTAAATTAAGTATGGAGATATTAGGGGTGGAAAGGAGGTTGAAAATCAGGAGGGTGTATGGTGGTTGTGTTTGTGATATGATGGAGGAATAATTGTGGTTGTAAGAGCCTAGAACAAATTGTGCTTTTTTGTCACCCTATAGATGTCCCCACTCCTCCTAATTTGGGCTCTTGAAGATGGGTCCAATGTATAATTTTAAGTGGGTATGTGCAGGATCATGATTGGCCAAAAAGTGGTAATATGATGGCTATGTGGTTGACGACTATTTTTTTACCTAAAATTGATGAAACAAAAAGGGTTTTTAAAGGAGATTCTCAACTTTCCATTGATATAAATTATGCTTTACTTTGAATTTAATTTAAGTAATTATTATTCATTTTCTATTCAAATTACAACTAAAGTCCTGATTGATAGGTTTATTCGAAAACATCTATAGCTTTCAAATGGTATCACATTTTTTGAATCCAAAACATGTGTCACATTCTATGATTCACATACTATAGGATTTAAAAAAAGAAAAATTGAATTTCATAAAGTTTTGACCAAGTTAAGATGGTCAGACATATGAGTTTTTATATTTTTTTAAAATTTGTAATAAAAATCTATAATTAATTATTTACTTGGAAAAAAATTACAAAAAAAATATGCATCACACTGGGGCATGAGTGATCTACTTATACCAAAAATATTATAAAAAATATTATCATTTTATTGTGGTTAGGGTGGTTAGATAGACACCTACTTCTTATTTTTTCCCTAAAATTTAAGTACCACTACATTGAAATTTTAAATTTTCACCAAATAGATTTCCTTTTTTTTTAAAAGAAACCTAGTAGTTTAAAAACTACATTCAATTTGCTATAGATTCTATTTTTACATATTTTTGAAATAATATATATAAATTATTCAAATGTTTATGTCAAGTTGCCTAACTTTGATTTTTCTAAATTTTTTGCCACTTAAGGGCCTATTTTTTCCATGATGATCCTGTACATACCCAAGTATTGTCTAGAAAATTTTGAAAAAAATGTCATTTTTATATAGGAGTGAACACATGTTTTGTTAGGACAAATTGCCTTGTTGGAAATACAAAATTCTATATATAGTAGGCTATTTCATGCTATTTATTTCTTTTAAGTGTGGGGAATAGAAAAGAAAAAAAAGAGACTATACATATATATATATATATATATATATATATATATATATATATATATATATATATATATATATATATATATATATATATATGTACATATATATGTATGATAGGAATGGAACAACACTATCGTTGTCAAAATTTGTAAGTTACTTTCAAAGAACTCCTCAATATTGATTGTACAAATAATATTGGCATATCTTTCCATATTGGAATGTCTTGATATAGATAATTTATCTTCTAGTGATTTCTCCTTGCTAGTCCTACAAAAAGATAAATAAATCTATAGTAAAGAAGGTTAGGTAAATGAGCAATAATGTGAAAGAAAAAGAAAGGATACATAGTAATTGTTGTAGAATCTTATTGCTATCATCCATGTCTATTTGTTAAAAAGAATAGAAAGGTGTGTGTTGAAGTGTTTTGTTTTGTTTTATTCCTTTAATCTATGCATGCATATGTATCTCAAAAAGAAATATTTTGACAATTACAAGTTATAGAGGTTTCTGTTGAGAGTTAGATATTTTTTTTAAAGATGTTTTCTTAAAAAAAATAAAAGAGATAATACAAATGATAGGATATTTTTTCTCTATCTTCCATTAGATGGGAGACCTCCTCTTTATCTACAAGTGCTAGCTTATGTGGAAATAAAAGAGATAATACAAATGATAGGATATTTTTTCTCTATCTTCCATTAGATGGGAGACCTCCTCTTTATCTACAAGTGCTAGCTTATGTGGCTGTGGGAAAAACATAAAAAAGAGGCATTTCTGTAAGGATATCTAGGATAGATAAACTCCTTGAACATAGGAAGAAGAAGAAAAGTATAAGATAAAGAGAAAAATAAAAGAAGCTAGAAACATCCACATGTAACTATAGAACACAATGTAACCCAATCATCAATCGAGCTCCTTCCCAAGTCTATGCCTTTGAGCAAGCCATTCAATAAAATGTGTGTTAAAGTAAATAACAATAAATAATACATTGATTAAAATATTTTTGTTTTCCCTTATCCTACTATGGATGTGGGTATTATAATAAATTTGATGATGTACAAATTATATTCTTAAGAAAATCACTGCAAAAGTCATGGCTGAGTTGTAGGCTTAGAGTATAAAATAAGTAATCAAAAGATTCAACCATCTACTTTTGTCCCTACATAGACAAACAAACAAACCCCAAAAGAAAAAGAGTTAATGAATAGAGAGAGAAACCATCTAAAAAAAAAAATTGTGAAGAAAGAGGGATGTAAGGTAGTAGCAAATGCCTGTGTCTAGGTAAATCTTCCCCCTCAAAAAGAAAATCCTAGCCGATGGAGGATGGCAGTCGCTACTCCAATACACAACACCTCATGTTTTAGCTTAAATTGCAAGGTATTTAGTCTGTTGAGAATGCCTGATGTTGCATTCTAAATGTACTCATTATTGGGATCTTGGCTATGAGCTTCAGGCTGCAACTCATCATACTAGAGAAGTGCATTATCAATACCAATGAGGAATAATTTGGAGGAGCTAAACATTAACAGCGAGGTAATACATAAAAATAAATTAGGGAAAACCAAAAAAAAAAAAGTTTAGACACATGATGAGCAGCTGAGATTAGTTTAATCACCTTGCTTTGCTCTGGGGGGATAGATAGCTGTCACTAAGAAGGTGAATGATATTTCTTTTTTAAAAATGGATGCATAAAAGTTATAAAATAAAATGAATTAAATCACCTCCTCCTATCCATCTAAACTTCTCAACAATGGGCAAGATAAATAATTTTAGATTTGTAGTAATTACTAAGTTAGTGGTGTGTGGTTAGGGAGGCTCAAATAAAAATAAAAGAGAAGAAAAATTGAACTTAACAAAGCATTAGTTAATCCAAGATTTAAATAAATCGATGGGTAACTTAAAAAAAAAACTATAGAAATATTTGGACCTTGGCTTATAATCGTCATTTCCACCACAATTACTATCTTTAAAAGAAAATCATTTAAGACAAATATAATAATAATGAATACTTGTTGACTTGTAAGATAATCCAAGCAACCCATAAATATAGATATTACCTTTGCAATTGGAGAGTGTCAAATACATGTGGGTCAAACCACAATAGTGGTTTACAAATTTTATGAGGAAGGAAATTTCATTTTTCTTCCTTTCCCCAAACTCAATGGTTCAGTTGACCCACCTTTTCTGTTTGACTAAACCCTAAAACATAAACAAAAAAAATAATATTTTAAGGGGTTTAGTCAAACATGGGTTCTGTAAGGCCCCACCTTGCATGTGATTAGTAAAACTCTAATTCATTTTATGTATTCCTAAATAGATGGTAAGATGTATCGTGAATGACAAATAGTGTGATTATTTGATAATATTCTTGCTTTTCATTCTAATATTTTATTTATGCTACAATGAAGGAGCTAGGAATCGTAAATTGTGAATATGAGTTGAAATTGTAAATTAAATGACTACAAAATTAAATCTTATTTCAACTATCAGATTAATGTGATATACGATTATTGCTTATGGTTTTATTGGTAATGTGCAGGAAAGGAAGGGTCAGTATGAGAAGGGAAGACCATTGAGTAGATCAAAAGACATATTCTTGTGGTGATGAATTTTACACCCCCCTTTCGAGACTTAGCAGAAAATAAAGTTAACAAGTTGATAGAGTAAGGTGGTAAGGGTTGATATAAAAGGAGTGTTTTATATTTTAGGTTGAAATGGTATTTCTTCGTGTGCCATGTGAGTTGTAAGTTGGGGGATAAGGTTTAGAAACCATTATCCAAGTTGAAATTCGGATAGGTCCCTAAATGGGTCTTTAAAGAGGGTGGTTGGTCAATTTCTTGGGTGGGGATACAAAAATAAATCCCCTAGGATCTATACCATAGTGGTAGGGGTCAAGTAGGCATAAAATAGTGCCCTAGGACATGATTTGACCCTTGATAAGTCCTAATGATGGAAAGTGACGATTTTTGACAAGAGGATGGGATGGAAAGATGGAGGGGTTGTCCAAGTGCATGTTTCCTATTGAATAAGGAAAATACTCTCATTGATAGAGGTAGCTACACTTCACATCTCCCCACCAAAAAATTGCAAGTTGTAACTCCTATATAGTTTTGAGAGGATGAATGAGTGGGGTGTTACCCACTTCTCCTTTTGGAGAACTTAGTGAAGATGGTAGGAGGAATGAGAAGATGAGAGGAGGAGCCCTTTTGGGAAGATAGTGATTGGATTGGAGAGGAAAAGAGGAAAGTGTTTAGTCCCCTCCAAAGGAAAAAAAAAAAAAAAGATAAGCTTTTCTTCCCATTTCCATTTCCCTTTGTTTATTGTTGAAGAAAATGTCATATTGTATGGATCATGGTTGGAAGTAGAAAATTGAAAGCTTAGATGTAGGAGATTTGTGCTATGCTATTCTTATCCCTTTGTAAGAAAATATATGTATTTGAAAAGACTCCATTTGTCATCTTGGAGCTAAAACAAATCCTTGCTCGGGGGTATGGCTAGAGTCCACGAGGCTCCATGACGCCATTATGGTAGGGTGGAGAGCAAGCCTTAATTAGTTGTATGCCATTCATTGTATTTCCTAAAATTAATCGTAATATGGAAAGCTAGTGGTTATTCTAACATGAAAGAATAGGAGAAGATTGTGAACTAATTAAGAATAGAGAAGCAAATTTTTTTTTCTTATTGAAATAACCATTTGTAATGAAAATAATAGATATGTAAGGAACCTTTAATCAACTTTATCATTTGTCTCCTCCACCTCTTTTGACTAGCAAATGGGTAATATGGTTGGTCGCAAAGGTGGTGTTCAAGTAAAATAAAAGTCTACACTTCGGCTAAGTGGACTTCATAATAAATCTTCAAGAAATGAATATCTTGCTGATCAATTGTAAATTAAAAACATAGTATTTCCAATAGGAATTTCATTTCATACATGGAAACACCCTAATGATATATTAGTCTCTGCATTAAAGATATAAATTACACTGGATATAATAGATCCATGTTAAATAATTGTACTTGAATGTATGTGCATTATGGATTTATATACATTAAATTGTAAATATTGTGTAACCAAATATATCTAGTATTTATGAAGCAACTTTAAAAGAGAACCATATACATAAAACAAACAAATAAAATAAGATAAAAATTTCTTGATGAAAATTAGTCTCTCTTTGATTTGTAAGGGGAACACTGTAAAGCTCCGAGTAAGTAGGTCTCGTCTGTGATAATATGGTGGAAGGAAGATTTTTGATAAATCCTAGTATGCTGAGGTAAGGGATAATTTTGGTTTTGTTCCAATGCTTACATGCCACAGATGAACTCGATGAAAAGGAAACAGGTTGAGAATAGTTTGAGAAAAAACCTACATTATATTGCAAAATTTATCTAGGGGAGAGGGCCCAATAGTCGTGCAGGGTCCAATAGTCGTGCACCCAATCGTACATATAATATCCAATAGTCATTTATATAATGTCCAATAGTTGTGATTTGACTACCCATAATTAAACAAAATGTATGCTTTTGATCTAAAAAGCAACCAATCATGTGATACCACATCAACACTCAACTACTCATGATGTAATGCACGAGAATTGGTCTCACTATTTTTTGGGGCCTTTTTCGACACCTTGACAAAAACGCATGCTGATGTGGCATCATATTCGATGATGTGGCCCTGAAACCTTAGTTATAAGCAAAGAACTTGCCAAGTAAGCCGCTGTAAAAAATTAGGAGTGATTTGAAATTTTGACATAGGATAATTAGAAGTGCGAAGTTAGGGTGCATGACTACTGGGCCCTCTCCCCTACTCTACTTCAATTGATCAAACAAAAGAAGAAGAAAGAATTACAGGAAAACCCTATGAGAGCGATGGGTTCCACCACTCTTGAAAAAAGTAAAAGAATATAACCTAAGATAAAATAATGTATGTCACTTTAAAGAGAAGTATTAGTCATTGTTGTCAACCTTTGAAACGTGCGCTTCTGACATAGTTATCTGTTATCCTGCTACGAGCTTTTGGAACATGAGATATCTGCTTGTGGGATATTGGTTAACAAAAAAAAAAAATCTAAATACTGTTATAATAAACCCCTTCTTAAACATCGCATAAGTCCCCTTGGCCACTTGAATCCATGGGGAAACAACCAAACTCTTTGGGTAATTAAAGGTATTATGCTAGGTGGTCTGTTAATTTGAATATGTAGAACTTCCTTGACCATCATCTCTGCAAACCAATACCACAACAAATAATAGGAAGCAAAACCAATGCACAAACTATGCAATATTTACTAATCGAATTGAACTAGCAACAATCAACTTTCACCGTATGGTCAAACTGTAACAGAAGTTATTACCAAACTAAAAATATTTGAAGTTTGAACTACCTGATCTGTACAGCGCTCAGCCCTGATGTGTGATGCATGAATATTGTATTGTATAATGGTTTCATTAAGACTTCCCTTGCAGGGTCGATTTGACAGATTAGGAAGCGTATGGAAGTGTTAAAGAGCTTGAAATGTTAAATCAAATTAGTGCACCCCATTACTTGGCTGACATGTTATGCAACATCTTGGTTTAAACGTTATAGAGCCTTCAATGTCTTGACTGAGTTGTTGGATGAGTAGCTGGAGTAATCCCCATGCCACCACTTGAGCTTAATTTTTTCGCAACGACCACCTTTAATTTCATTATAAGTTCAGTCAAATTTGCTGGGAGCTGGTAGGTATGTCGTATTTTCATGTTATGAAGTGGACCTGAGGAAAATAGATGCTGCCTACAGCTATGGTAATTTGCCTTATTTGTCGTACGTAAAATAAACAACTGTGGGAGTAGATGCATCTACTTTGAGTCTGTCAACAATAATAATTGCACCTGCTGCCTTGAGATTAGACTTTCCGTCATATTTAGAAACAAATAATCTTTGAAATAAATGGTCATCCCAACTGCCCCAATAAGATGATGAACACAATAATAAATAATTTTATTAGTACGCTATAGACCCTCATCCAAGATAAACATTATGATATCTTCTACATGGTTCCAAGTAGCCATTTTAATAGATGAATGTGTATTCATTTAAATTTTGTATGAGCTAAGGGCAATAAGATGAAATACAAATATTAGTATGAAAGGTTTAAAGATAATAAAACATATTAATTTAGCATACAGTAACTATCATAAAGAAAACATATTCCTCCAACTCATACAGATTGGGTTTTACCGTAAAATAATAAATTAGAGTTTTGACGTTTCCAGCAAAGAAAAAAAAAAGAAATTTAAATAAAGTAATAAAAAATAGGGTTTTGATGTTTCGGAAAAACAATAAATGAAGTAAAGTAATTTCCATCGTAAGTATTATAATTCAATTTCTTTAGTTTCCTTAGTTGGAATATTTAATGGTATTTTAAGGAATGCTTAAATTTTATTTTATAAAAATAAAATAGGAGACTATATGTATTTTGGTTTCGGGCACTATGCAGCAATAAAATAATTTAAATGGAAGAGATGTTTAAATAACATCATGAATATCATTCAATGCATTAATAATAATAATAATAATAATAATTAAAAGTTTTCATTCACCCTGTTTTTACCCTTCCCTCATATGATTATAAATATTCACATTAATATATTTTATTAAAAGAATAAAAGGGTTTAAATAATAGTCATAATTCTCCAGAGATTTATTATTTAACATTAATTTTATTTGATTGAAAATATAAAATTTTAATAAAGGATAAGGATTTAGATTTTTTTGTTTATTATTTAAATTAGAAGTTATAAATTTGAGTTATGAGTTTTATCAAGGTTAATTTGCTAAGTATATTTTATCTTTAAATTATCAATTTAGGATCACAATGTTATTGAAGGTTCTAAAAATTTGTTATTAATAATTTTAAAATTAAGTTATATTTAATTTTATTTAAGTAAAATTCTCATTGAATATATATATAATAATAATAGTAATGATAGTCCTAAAATCAATTGTATTGCTAAAGAAGGGACTTGATAGATATATTAACTGTATTAGTGTTGATGCAAGCTAATGCCATTTGAAATCCCATAGTGATCGATGCTACCCTTGTTGGAGTATTAGCGTAGGAGGGAGAGGGTTGCATTAATAGTATATAAAAGGGGTGAAAATTATTCAATACTCCCCCATTGGAGGTAGTCGGTATTCTCAAGGCATGAAATCATATCAAACGGGGAAGTTATATTTAACTAATATTGTAAACCTATTACCTATCTAAATAAAAGGAAAGATTATAATCAAAGTGTGTTTACACCCCTATGAGCCTATAAGGTTGATGTTGACCAAATAAAATGATAGAATCATCTATAAGTATTAGTAATAGAATGTTAAAATGTTATATATAAATGTATATAATAATTTTGAATATTTATGAAGAAAATTATAGTGGGCAAGGGGGTCTTGAGCTCAATGGTAATGAACTTTGGTTATATTATTTCACTAAGAAAAAAATAAAATAAAAAAATCTCAACCTCAAAATATTGATAACCACACATGTTTATTATATTACTTTTGTGAAATTTTAGGGGGATATACCTTTACTTTGTGATCAGATGAACCTTCCTAATGTTAATGTTATCCTTGCATTTCATGTGAATGAAGGGATGTAATTATCTTGATAGCTAAATTGTGATTAGGATAGTTATAGGAGGAACACTAATAAGGTTTCTTGGCTAAATTTTCTTATGAGTCAATCAAAAAAATTATATCTATATTTTGAGCCTTAATGGTGGTGCTAAATGATTAATGTTGTAGTTAAAACCTAAGATTGTGGGATGTGTTATTGTTCAAGTGAAGAATTAGAGGGACACATTATTGTTGATAACAATATTCTTGGTAACACCTATTTGTAATATTGAACGATAACTACTTAGAACTATAATAGGCTGCGTGTTTGTTTTAAAACAAAAAAAAATTGTTGGGTTTTTCTAAAAAAAAATTTGTGGGCATGACACTTGGTATCAGAGCCCTAGGTTGTAACACTAGGGAACTCTGGGATTAAATTAAGAATGAAGTAGGGTGAGTGCATGGTTAAATGGGAAAACCACCTCATGTGATAGTCAGAATAAAATGTTCGTAAGGGAAATTCTAAGGGACTTAAATGGTGCAATAAACAAGAACTTAGTGATAATTATCCAACCCAACTAGTTTGTAAAATACTAAAGGATCAAGAATTGACCATTATAAATGGGTCAAAGAAGTATTTATTCAAGAAACCCCAATCTAAACTCAATTCATTGTTTTAAGTAAATAAGGTGAATGACCTGAGTTACATATTGGACCATTTAGCAAAGGTTATGGCATTAATTAGTCTCTTAACATTAAATTTCCTTAAACCTTAGAAAGATAAAATGGAGCTTCTCAAGCATAGCTTTTTAAAATACATGAATAAGTCATCACGATGTGTATTATTAAAGGAACACTACCTTTGTTGACTTCTTAGGACCATAATTCTTAAATATAGTAATGTCATAACTTCTTAAAATTTGGGGTGTTTAGGAAGCAACATTTTTTCTTATGCAAATTGTGGTATGAATTGAGGGAACATCATAACTACATATGGAAACATGTAACTAGTCAAGAGAAAATAATTATATGACCATAAAAGGAGTAATGCGTGAAGGGTTGTAATTAAATGATCCTAAAGTTCTAAATCCCTAAATTGATTAAATCAAAATGATAACAAGAGTGAAAATAATAGAAAATCTCAACCTGGTATTGAGTACAATTTGAGCACTTCATACATTTTGGATTTAAAATACTATCAAAGATCATAATTAAACTTTAAAGGTGTAAATGGATGGACCTAAGTCTAAGGGATTTCTCATAATTTGGGGTATGGATTTGAGAAACCCATGAAACGCTACCCGATATGCCTAAGACACAAATAGTCCGGCCTTTCCTATTACTCTAGATCTTAATTTACACATAAGGACTTAATTTGTGTTCATGTGAAGCAACTAACGATTCACCTTATAGTTGGTAGGTAAAAAATTTCATGAATGATAACATCAACTAATGATCAAGCCTTGTTTTGTATTGTAAGTTCAACTTGGAAGAGTGGTAAAAATTAAATTCTACCTTGAATTAAAATGATGAAACTTTAGAGCTAATTAAGCACTTTCGCAAGTAAACGGTGACCTAGTTCACTTAATGTAACTATAACAGTGTTCTATCAAACTATTATGTTCTATTGTTTAAAGATTAAATAGTAAACAAAATAATAAGGTTTCTATGATTTAAGTCAAAAGTGAAGGCAATAGAAGGATACAATTAAGATAAGATTGTTGAGGACCAATAAATATGGTGTTGAAACTATCCCCTTGTAATAATTAAACATTAAAAAGATTTGTGACTTGAGACCTTGTCAAATGTAAAATTGGAGTTAAAACATTATCTTGAACTCATGTTATTACTACTTCCTTTGGAGAATTTTTTCTTCCCAAATAAGAAAGGATGCATGCCATGCATATGAAGTAATAACACACTCAACTACATGTTGAGCTTGAAGGTTGTGTGCATGTCATTGAGATTGAATAATCAATTGTATGAAGTTATAAATTAAGTAATGAATTATGTGTGGTTCACGGTGTATTATGTGATGAGAAAGTTAAAATATATAGATAAGAGACACTAAAGTAGACTTGTAAAACCTCCAATTAATGTTGTGAATTATATACCATTAACTATGTTTACTCTTGGATGGAAGTAAATTTGCACCCAAATGTAAGGAGAAAACCTCAAGGTAGGTAAAATTTTTATGACTTTTATTCGTTGTGCACCTTTATGAGGTTAGATAGAATTGTGATTGTAAAAATGATGGTTATAACATGTGATTAAATGGTTCAACCCCGGATAGCAAAATGCAAGTCTTGTAAAAGGATATTAATGACTAGTAAGAATCTCTCTTTAATGAATTATCATGTGTTTTATGCATTGAGTGTGCCTTCTTTTCTCATACTGTAATGTTTCAAATGAAAATGGTTGACTCTACCCCTTATTAAGTAGGATGTTTTTTTTAGCATGTTGAGAAAATATCATGGAATTACCCATATTGATATGTAAGCGAACATAACAAATATAGTTGAATAAAAGGGGAAGAGTGGTATGGATATATATAGAAAAATAAATAAATAAATAAATGATCATAAATGTGTTGTTAGTAAGATAGGAAGCGTGGTGTACCATGTATTGTTAATTGTAGGAAAATTGAGTATTACCTAAATTACAATTGTGAATTATATGGCAATTTATTTTACAAGTACGCAATGGATAGATGTTAACAAAGTGAACATTGTGTAAAGAAAATAAAGTGTGTATGGGTGTATCAACATTTGTGTTAATAATGTGATGAACCATGCATTGTTAAGTTCTAGGAAATGGGGTGATATACCTAAGCTATAGTTGCATATCTTCTAGTGATTTCTTGTACTTATGCAAAGTGAGTAGATATTTCCAAAATTGAAACAAAAAGTGAATGTTGTTTATACAAAATAGAATGTGTAAGTGCACTACTCTTGTTCTATGGTGAATTCTGTAAAACATGTTGTGTTAGGTCATGTAAAGTGAAACCAATAAATGTATTGTGCCCCAAGTATAGGATACAGGGTATCTGACTTGGGATAAGGGTGAGGGAGGTCGAGTACGATCCCTTATGAGTACCCTTTTGTGATGGACCTTATGTAAGCTAGCTCATTGTGTGTTTATGTAAACGTGTTAAATGTGTGAATGTGTATTTATTAAATGAAATGTGATGTATTCCCTTGTGTTAGTCCTATTTGTATGGTAAATTTGTACCCCTAGAATTTGGTTCCCCCCTTATGGGAGTGTGATGCCAGCTAGTGTAAATAGGGGTTGAGAGGCACATGTTCTCCCATCAGGAAATTACAAGCTCGGGGTGTTGTCCCTAATCCTGACAAAGGATCTATGTCGAGTCATTGTAATCCTCCCATGGACGTTGACCGTAGCCTACTCCCCCACATATGAGAGCCACACTTGTTGGTTCATAGTGCAAACATATTCCTTGATGTTATAACCCATGGGTAAAGGATGGAATTTTATGGACCACCAGTTACTTATAATTATGTGGTTGGGGACCACTAGTGATTTATATTTATGTGGTCAAGGACCACCAGTGATTCATATTTATGTGGTCAGGGACCACCAGTTACTTATATTTATGTGGTTAGGGACCACCAATGGTGCAGATTTATGTGGTTAGGGACCACCAGTTATTCATATTTATGTGGTCAGGGACCACCAGTTATTGCATGCTATTATACTTATGTGGTTAGTGAACCACCATTCCCCTCCTCCCCTTAGGTGACTTTACTAATGTCATGTGGTGCTCGTAATGTGAAAGTTCTATTGCTAATTTATTAATTGATGTTTCATCTTATTATATGTCAGTAATGTTAAATTTTATACTTCTTTTACTAGGGCTATTTAGCCATTTGAAGGTTGTCATAGTCCATTGCCTCAAGGACTTATTTAATTTCTATTTTTGAATTAAGTTTGGAATTTTTGAATGCAGCTGCAACTAATCTTTAATTAGTGTTTCTCTTGAATTTATAATTTTTTATTTCTTGAAGCATTGGTTTATGATTTTATGTTTCTTGGTTTTGAGGCTTCTCATTATTTGCTAACTACTAGCAAGTGTGGTGTAATGTGACATCTATAAAAACTTCCATATCTCAGGGATGTTCTCGGCAGGTCGTATGGGGGAGTAGATGCATTGGGGAATTATAAATTACTTGAAAGGGGTTGTGAATGGGACTGGTATGGGACAGTCATTAATCCATTCTTCCCCTAGTTCTATGATTATTCATTTTGTACCTTCCTCTTGGAGGCTAACCCCCTTACACAAACAAGAGAAGGTACCTAGGAGATGCATGGTAGGGTCCTTAGAGAAGGGCCTTGAGACCATCTTTCCTACTAGCTATGGTATCCAAGAATATCCATCCTTATAGACCCCATTGAGCCTTGTGATGTGAATCATGTGTAATTATTGTGATGCATGTGTAAATGTGTAAATAAATGACATGTGGAAATACTTGACCATTATGTGAGAAAGAAGGTGACAAATAAAATTGAGACTACTATTCTTGAGATATGAATTGCTATTGGAACAAAAACATTCTCTAACATCATGAGTGATTTTTATGATGCAAATAAAAGAACCTTAAAGGTTATCCAAGCATGTTTATGTGTTGGATACACGTTGATATCAAGAATATTAAGTACATGGATGACTACTAACATTTGTTATATTGTGACCACATTGGATAACTGTTCTATGGTGAGATTTTTTGTTTTGAGCATTTATATGTTTGATTCATGAAAGGGGTTTATTTAATGTGCGCTTAATGGTGGAAGGCTATGATTGCTTCATAAAAAATTAAAGTAATTTATATTCTAACAGATTTATGTGCATTGCTATATTAAGGTTACTTTTCATGAACTTAACGACTTCCAGGAGGAAGTCTAACACAAGGGGAGGGGGATGTAAGGCCCCACCTTGCATGTGATTAGTAAAACTCTAATTCGTTTTATGTGTTCCTAAATAGATGGTAAGATGTATCGTGAATGGAAAATAGTGTGATTATTTGATAATATTCTTGCTTTTCATTCTAACATTTTATTTATGCTACAATGAAGGAGCTAGGAATCATAAATTGTGAATATGAGTTGAAATTGTAAATGAAATGACTACAAAATTAAATCTTATTTCAACTATCAGATTAATGTGATATATGATTGTTCTTTATGGTTTTATTGGTAATGTGCAAGAAAGGAAGGGTCAGTACAAGAAGGGAAGACCATTGAATAGATCAAAAGACATATTCTTGTGGTGATGAATTTGACCACCCCTTTCGAGACTTAGAAGAAAATAAAGTTAACAAGTTGATAAAGTAAGGTGGTAAGGGTTGATATAAAAGGAGTGTTTTATATTTTAGGTTGAAAGGGTATTTCTTTGTGTGCCATGTGAGTTGTAAGTTGGGGGATAAGGTTTAGAAACCATTATCCAAGTTGAAATTCGGATAGGTCCTTAAATGGGTCTTTAAAAAGGGTGGTTGGTCAATTTCTTGGGTGGGGATACAAAAATAAATCCCCTAGGATCTATACCATAGTGGTAGGGGTCAAGTAGGCATAAAATAGTGCCCTAGGACACGATTTGACCGTTGATAAGTCCTTATGATGGAAAGTGACGAGTTTTAAAGAGAGAATGGGATGGAAAGATGGAGGGGTTGTCCAAGTGCATGTTTCCTATTTAATAAGGAAAATACTCTCATTGATGGAGGTAGCTACACTTCACATCTCCCCACCAAAAATTTGCAAGTTGTAACTCCTATATAATTTAGAGAGGATGAATGAGTGGGGTGTTACCCACTTCTCCTTTTGGAGAACTTAGTGAAGATGGTAGGAGGAATGAGAAGATGAGAGGAGGAGCCCTTTTGGGGAGATAGTGATTGGCTTGGAGAGGAAAAGAGGAAAGCGTTTAGTCCCCTCCAAAGGAAAAAAAAAAAGATAATTTTTTCTTCCCATTTCCATTTCCCTTTGTTTATTGTTGAAGAAAATGTCATATTGTATGGATCATGGTTGGAAGTAGAAAATTGAAAGCTTAGATGTAGGAGATTTGTGCTATGCTATTCTTATCCCTTTGTAAAAAAATATATGTACTTGAAAAGACTCCATTTGTCATCTTGGAGCTAAAAGAAATCCTTGCTCGGGGGTATGGCTAGAGTTCGCGAGGCTCCATGACGCCATTATGGTAGGGTGGAGAGCAAGCCTTAATTAGTTGTATGCCATTCATTGTATTTCTTAAAATTAATTGTAATATGGAAAGCTAGTGGTTATTCTTACATGAAAGAATAGGAGAAGATTGCGAACTAAGAATAGAGAAGCAGATTTTTTTTCTTATTGAAATAGCCATTTGTAATGAAAATAACAGATATGTAAGGAACCTTTAATCAAGTTTATCATTTGTCTCCTCCACCTTTTTTGACTAGCAAATGGGTAATATGGTTGGTCGCAAAGGTGGTGTTTAAGTAAAATAAAAGTCTACACTTCGGCTAAGTGGACTTCATAATAAATCTTCAGGAAATGAATATCTTGCTGATCAATTGTAAATTAAAAACATAGTATTTCCAATAGGAATTTCATTTCATACATGGAAACACCCTAATGATATATTAGTCTTTGCATTAAAGATATAAATTACACTGGATATAAAAGATCCATGTTAAATAATCGTACTTGAATGTATGTGCATTATGGATTTATATACATTAAATTGTAAATATTGTGTAACCAAATATATCTAGTATTTATGAAGCAACTCTAAAAGAGAAGCATATATGTAAAACAAACAAATAAAATAAGATAAAAATTTCTTGATGAAAATTAGTCTATCTCTGATTTGTAAGGGGAACACTGTAAAGCTCCTAGTAAGTAGGTCTTGTCTATGATAATATGGTGGAAGGAAGATTTTTGATAAATCCTAGTATGCTGAGGTAAGGGATAATTTTGGTTTTGTTCCAATGCTTACAGTCCACAAATGAACTCGATGAAACAGAAACAGGCTGAGAATAGTTTGAGAAAAAACCTACATTATATTGCAAAATTTATCTACTCTACTTCAATTGATCAAACAAAACAAGAAGAAAGAATTACAGGCAAACCCTATGAGAGCGATGGGTTCCACCACTCTTGAAAAAAGTAAAAGAATATAACCTAAGATAAAATAATGTGAGTATGTCACTTTAAAGAGAAGTATTATTCATTATTGTCAACCTTTGAAACATGCGCTTCTTCACATAGTTATGTGTTATCCTGCTGCGAGGTTTTGGAACATGAGATATCTTCTTGTGGGATATTGGTTAAGAAAAAAAAAAACATATCTAAATACTGTTATAATAAACCCCTTCTTAAGCATTGCATAAGTCCCCTTGGCTACTTGAATCTATGGGGAAACAACCAAACTCTCTGGGTAATTAAAGGTATTATACCAAGCAGTCTATGAATTTGAATATGTAGAACTTCCTTGACCATCATCTCGGAAAACCAATACCACAGCAAATAATAGGAAGCAAAACCAATGCACAAACTATGCAATATTTATCAATCGAATTGAACTAGCAACAATCAACTTTCATCGTATGGTCAAACTGTAACAGAAGTTATTACCAAACTAAAAATATTTGAAGTTTGAACTACCTAATCTGTATAGTGCTCAGCCCTGATGTGTGATGCATGAATATTGTATTGTATAATGGTTTCATTAAGACTTCCCTTGCAGGCTCGATTTGACAGATTAGGAAGCATATGGAAGTGTTAAAGAGCTTGAAATGTTAAATCAAATTAGTGCACCCCATTACTTGGCTGACATGTTATGCAACATCTTGGTTTAAACGTTATAGAGCCTTCAATGTCTTGACTGAGTCGTTGGATGAGTAGCTAGAGTAATCCCCATGCCACCACTTGAGCTTAATTTTTTTGCAATGACCACCTTTAATGTCATTATAAGTTCAGTCAAATTTGCTGGGAGCTGGTAGGTATGCCGTATTTTCATGTTATGAAGTGGACCTGAGGAAAATAGATGCTGCCTACAGTTATGGTAATTTTTCGTATTTGTCGTACGCAAAATAAACATCTATGGGAGTAGCTGCATCTACTTTGAGTCTTTCAACCAATGTTAATTGCGCCTACTGCCTTGAGATCATACTTTCCGTCATATTTAGAAACAAATAATCTTTGAAATAAATGGTCATCCCAACTACCCCAATAAGATGATGAACACAATAATAAATAATTTTATCAGTACGCTATAGACCCTCATCCAAGATAAACATTATGATATCTTCTGCATGGTTCCAAGTAGCCATTTTAATAGATGAATGTGTAGTCATTTAAATTTTGTATGAGCCAAGGGCAATAAGATGAAATACAAATATTAGAATGAAAGGTTTAAAGATAATAAAACATATTAATTTAGCATACAGTAACTATCGTAAAGAAAACATATTCCTCCAACTCATACAGATTGGGTTTTACCGTAAAATAATAAATTAGAGTTTTGACGTTTCCAGCAAAGAAATGAATGAAACAAATTTGTAGCAAAGAAAAAAATAAAAATTGAAATAAAGTAATAAAAAAATAGAGTGTTGACTTTCAGCAAAATAAATGAATGAAGTAAAGTAATTTCCATGGTAAGTATTATAATTCAATTTCTTTAGTTTCCTTAGTTGGAATATTTAATGGTATTTTAAGGAATGCTTAAATTTTATTTTATAAAAATAAAATAGGAGACTATATGTATTTTGGTTTTGGGCACTATGCAGCAATAAAATAATTTAAATGGAAGAGATGTTTAAATAACATCATGAATATCATTCAATGCATTAAAAATAATAATAATAATAATTAAAAGTTTTCATTCACCCTTTTTTTACCCTTCCCTCACGTGACTTAACATGGTAGTTAGGAAATTATATATATATATATATATATATATATATATATATATATATATATATATATATATATATATATGATTATAAATATTCACATTAATATATTTTATTAAAAGAATAAAAGGGTTTAAATAATAGTCATAATTCTCCAGAGATTTATTATTTAACATTAATTTTATTTGATTGAAAATATAAAATGTTAATAAAGGATAAGGATTTAGATTTTTTTGTTTATTATTGAAATTAGAAGTTATAAATTTGAGTTATGAGTTTTATCACTGGTTAATTTGTTAAGTATATTTTATCTTTAAATTGTCAATTTAGGATCACAATGTTATTGAAGGTTCTAGAAATTTGTTATTAATAATTTTAAAATTAAGTTATATTTAATTTTATTTAAGTAAAATTCTCATTGAATATATATATATAATAATAATAGTAATGATAGTCCTAAAATCAATTGTATTGCTAAAGAAGGGACTTGATAGATATATTAACTGTATTAGTGTTGATGCAAGCTAATGCCATTTGAAATCCCATAGTGATCGATGCTACCCTAGTTGGAGTATTAGCGTAGGAGGGAGAGGGTTGCATTAATAGTATATAAAAGGGGTGAAAATTATTTAAATACTCCCCCATTGGAGGTAGTCGGTATTCTCAAGGTGTCAAATCATATCAAACGGGGAAGTTATATTTAACTAATATTGTAAACCTATGACCTATCCAAATAAAAGGAAAGTTTAAGGGAAGATTATAATCAAGTGTGTTTACGCCCCTATGAGCTTATAAGGTTGATGTTGACCAAACAAATGATAGAATCATCTATAAGTATTAGTAATAGAATGTTAAAATGTTATATATAAATGCATATAATAATTGTGAATATTTATGAAGAAAATTATAGTGGGAAAGGGGGTCTTGAGCTCAATGGTAATGAACTTTGGTTTTATTATTTCACTAAGAAAATAGAAAAATAAAATAAAATATCAACCTCAAAATATTGATAACCACACATGTTTATTATATCACTTTTGTGAAATTTTAGGGGGATATACCTTTACTTTGTGATCAGATGAACCTTCCTAATGTTAATGTTATCCTTTCATTTCATGTGAATGAAGGGATCTAATTCTCTTGATAGCTAAATTGTGATTAGGATAGTTATAGGAGGAACACTAATAAGGTTTCTTGGCTAAATTTTCTTATGAGTCAATCAAAAAAATTATATCTATATTTTGAGCCTTAATGGTGGTGCTAAATGATTAATGTTGTAGTTAAAACCTAGGATTGTGGGATGTGGTATTGTTCAAGTGAAGCATTAGAGGGACACATTATTGTTGATAACAATATTCTTGGTAACACCTATGTTTAATATTGAACCATAACTACTTTGAACTATAATAGGTTGAATGTTTGTTTTAAAACAAAAAAAAATTGTTGGGTTTTTCTAAAAAAAAATTGTCGGCATGACAGGTTCGACTAAACCCCCTCAAATAAGACAAAAAAAAAAGTTGTCACTGTCATTTTTCACTTTTTTCTACTTTCCCTGTGCTATGTGCGTGTGATGAATGGTGAATGTGAACAAAAAACGGTGAAAGGAAAACTTAACTTCATCTCTCGAGCGAATGGAAAACTCAACTTCATCTCTCCAAAATTCATCAACTTGACTTGTATATCTCACCAGGTTTGTCAAATTCAAATTTCATAGATTTCAAAATGCATTTGTTTATTAAATTTCTAAACCCTAAATACAATTTTTTTCAAATTTGTTAAATTGAAACTGCATTTGTTTGAAATTTTCTAAATCCTTTTCAACATACACTATTTCTATGATACATTTCTACTCTATCAAAAAATTAACATGCCCTATCTATTTTTTTTTATTTTTTTTATTTTTTTATTTTGTTGACAAACTGCTACCAAGAGGGTAGCGCTCTTCATTATCGAACCCAAGAAATAGTTATAGGATAACTTCACCTGCCAAACAACAACTCTCCAAGTCATGCAGGACCTAATGTGGCATCCTTTCCCAATTTGTGATGTCCGAAGATTGGCAAATGTCACCAGGTTGGTCGATGCCTTGATTAGAAAGATAATCTGCAACCATATTCGCCTCTCTGTAGATGTGAGCAATAGTAAAGTCCTTGACCAAACTCAACTTTGTAGCTACCTGATCCAGCCACATTTGCATCTTCTAGCTCTGAGTTTTTCTTTCGATTAATGCTCTAATGACCACTTCAGAATCCCCTTCTATATCGATGCAGTTCAGACCCAATGAAACGACAGAAGTAAGACCTTCCAAGAGAGCACCCCATTTAGCTTCATTATTGGTGCCATCGAGTAGATTTTTTGAAGCCGCCCAAACCACCAACCCTTTGTCGTTCCTGATTACAAACCTAGCACTAGAAGACCCAGGGTTTCCCTGGGATGCCCCATCAAAATTCAACTTTAGGCGACCGCTAGGGGGAAGGCACCATTTGATCTTGCTCCGATCAACTTTTCTTTTAATCAAACAAATTCTTGGAGGATTTAACCTTGGCCAGTTCTTCACCATTGTCAGGTCCCAGGATGACAGGTACTTAAAGGAATGCTTGGAAGTTTGAATGTTTAGATGCTCACAAACACCTAGCTCGATCTTTGAAAGCAAGCTAGCCACTGGCATACTTTGCTCTTTAAAAATCCTGGCATTCCTCTCCCGCCACAATTGCCAAATCACCATAGCCGGTACTTCTTCCCAAAGGCCACCCAACGCAGCTCCTTTGTATAAGGTAGGCCAGGACCCAAATAGTTCTGTTAGCGAATTCTGCAGAGGACCATTCCACTCCAGTTTTGCACAAAAGAAAGACCAACAAGATTGTGCAACTTCGCATTGAACCAAAAGATGATCTAAAGACTCTTCCGCCTTATAACACAACACACACCTGTGAGCGCCCAGAATTCCAATCCGATTCAAACGATCCCTCGTAAGAATTTTTGCATGGAGAGTTGTCCACGCCAAGGCTCCTACCTTTGGGAGTACCATCTTTCCCCAACACAACTGTTTAGGCCACGAAGCTAATCCCAAGTCCTTTTTTATAACTACATAACCAAATTTTGCTGAATAACTTCTAGATTTTGATGCGCACCAAATTATAGTATCACTGCCTTCGCCCAGGAACCAACGCCTCTTTACCAGCTCAGATAATAAAAGCTACCTCAAATGGGCGTCCAAAAAATCAAAACTTTTCCACCTAGCTTCACCTTGGCCACCACAGTTTTCGATATAGTCACATACATGTTCCCCATAGGCCAAAATTGAAGTTGCCATAGCTGCCTCCAGACCCGAGCATTGATCCAACTGTACAAAACCGTTCCAGGAATCCCGCCAGAAGGATGCCTACCTCCCATCCTTCAAAATCCATGTGATGTGATCCGTAATTACAGGTCTGCATTTCAATATAAAATTCCAAATTGCGGACCCTTTCTTCGGATTCGCAATTGTCAAGATGCGATCATTGTTAAAAGAGTCTAGATATTTTGCTTTCAACAAATTGCACTAGAGTGCGTCTTTGTTGTGGAATAAATCCCACACCATCTTTGCACCCAAATCTCTATTTTGTAGTTTTAGATTTTTAATGCTAGCACCTCCCACCTCTTTTGCCAGCATAACCGTATCCCAGGCAAATAGAGGGATCCATTTGCGCTCGTTAGAGCCATCCCAGAGGAATTTCCTTTGAATGCCCCTTATTTGTTTAGTTGTTTTTGAAGTAATTTCAATACATGATAGCATATAGACTGGGATCACCGCTAGGACTGCCTTCAGCATAGTAATCCGACCGGCCAAGGTTAGCCATTTGCCCCGCCAGCTTTCAGCATGCATCCTGCATTTTTCCACCATATCATCCCACAACTCGTTTTTAATTGCTCCATGAAATAGAGGGACACCCAAATATTTAACCAGTAGATTCGTCGTTTGGAAGTCCAACACAGATGCAGCCGCTAGTTGAAATCTCAATGGAGTGTTAAAAAAGAAAATATTTGATTTGTCTTTGTTTACCAATTGACCTGCTTTGAAACTAAACAAATCTATTGTACTCTTGATGCTTTCCAGATCACTTATGTTAGGCTTGCCATATAGCAACGTATCATCAGCAAAAAGCTGATGAGTGAAAGGATTAAGGGATGGAGTGATAGTTATACCTTTCCACAAGTCGTTATGCTGGAGTTTGTTTATATGTCGGCTTAGAGCATCCGCCATAATCACGAATAGGAATGGTGAAATCGGATCGCCTTGCCTTAGACCTCTTGCCGCTTGGAAGAAACCATGTGGAACTCCATTAATGACTATCGAGTATCTGGGAGACGATATACAGCCAAAAACCCATTTCAACCATTTCACCCCAAAACCAAGCTTTGCCATAGTTTTCATTAGGAAGTTCCACCGCACTCTGTCGTAAGCTTTACTTAGATCAATTTTGACTATCATCCTAGGTTTGTTAGATTTTTTCAAAGAATGAACAATCTCATGCGCCACAATAATTCCATCTGTTATATGACGGCTTGGAATGAAACCACTTTGTTGCTGAGATATTATCCTTGGTAATATCTTTTTCAACCTGTTCGCCATAACTTTTGATATTACCTTGTACACTGTATTACACAATGAAATAAGCCTGTAATCTTCAAATTTGCTGCAAGACACCTTTTTGGGAATGAGGACAATATTTGTATTATTTAAATCCTGCAAAATATGACCCTTCCTTCTCGATTCTTCCACAACTTTCAAAAGATCTTCGCCAATAAAACTCCAACAAGACTGGTAAAAAAGCGCAGAGAACCCATCTAGGCTGGGTGCCTTATCAGGGGCCAATTGGAACGTTGCCGCTTTCACTTCTTCCAAAGAAACTGATGCATCTAACATAGCATTGTCATCCACATTTACTAATGGTTCTATTCCATTGAGAAGATTACAGTTTAAAACATCTGCTTCACCCGTGCCTCCAAGCAAATCTTCAAAGTGTTGCACCCCCAGTTGTGCTATAACAGCTTCATCAGTGATAAGACCTTCTGCTGTCACAATTTCATCAATTCTATTCCAACTACGCCTCAGCTTCGTGGAGTTATGAAAAAATTTGGTATTTAGGTCCCCTTCAGCCAGCCAAGTTTCACGAGATTTTGCCTGCCAATAGCTCTCTTCCCTTGCTAAAATTTCATTATAATCCGCCAACAGTTGCTTTTCTTTAACAAATTCTACTGATGTCATACCATGTTTGAGAACGACCTCGCCCAAAGCCTCCAATTCACCTTCAATCCTCACCTTTTCTTCAAAAATATTTTTAAAGCAAGTTTTGTTCCACTCCTTTAGGCGGCCTTTTAGGCAATGCAATCTCTTATGGAAAAGAAACATCTTAGTGCCTTGAATTTGTAGTGGTTCCTCCCACCAAGCTTTCATTTGTTCAACTAGATTTTTGCACCTTAGCCACATTCTCTTGAAACGAAACTGTCCCCTCAATTGGATTGGACCTTCATTTATTTTTAACTCTACAGGGAAGTGATCCGATATTGGAATTGTCCAGATCGTGGATTTTGGTAGTAAAGGCTCGTTCAACTAGTTATCAGACAAAAGGAACCTATCTAGACGTTCAACAATATTTGAAAAACCCCACCTTCTGTTGTTCTATGTATAAGTTCCATTTGACGCTTTTATGTCAATTAAATTGTTTTGCACAATGAAATTTTCAAAATCCCTTTGCGACTGAGAACACTTCCTTATTCCCCCCGATTTCTCATGAATATTTGCAATGGCATTAAAATCACCACCTATTACTATTTTCCCTTGAGTGATTTCCAAATTATTACTTATTTCTTCCCACAAAGATTTCTTATCTTTAGATTTTATAGGCCCGTAAAAAATAAAAAGAAAATACTCATTGGAAGTTGGCAGCATTCGAACCTTTACCTTGAACCAATTGGAATTTGAAAATAACGGTGTTATGTTTATCCTTGAAGGCCTCCAGATTACCCCCAAACCACCAGAAGCACCTGTGGCGTCTGAGCCGACACCCTCCCATCCTTTGCAGGATTTACAAAATTGCTTTAATTCTTTGCCTGTTAACTTCGTCTCTTGCAATAAAACTACATCAATTGTTTGGCATTCAAGCTGGCATTTTACCAGCCTTCTTTTGTTAGGGGCATTAATGCCCCTAACATTCCATGTTAAAACCTTCATCTCCCTCCAAGGGAGGAACTTCCCCCCTTGGATCTCAGCATGTAAGATTTGATAGAGGACTAATCCCCATTTAAGGCTTCCTCCTCATGCTTCTGTTTATTAGATTTCCTGCCAACCTTTAAACCAGAAGCCAAGGACATTTTTGCTGCACTCTGGGATATTGTTCTAGGTTCTAGAATGTCTAGATCCACTCCCTCCCCACGATCAGAGATTTGACCTTCTTCCACTTCTTCGTTTTTCCATGCTTCTGCTTAGGTTGCTTCAGCCATGGATAATATTCTTGGTTCTTGCAGCGTTACATCTTCTAAACTAGGCATTTCTTGACCGTCATCGGAATTTTCCAATTCCTCTTCGTTAGTTTTTGAATCAAACTTCCAAGTAAGGGCTAACCAATTTTTTGGACTAGTTGGCATTGAGGTAGGTTCATCGTTTTGTTCGTTAACCTTTCTTTGCTTTTCGATCCAAACATCTACCTTTTTTGGTGGGAATTTTTTGTAGTTTGCTTCAAAGTGATTGCATCGCCTGCACTTTAAGCAAAAGAATTTTTGGCTCTCAATCTCAATCGATTGAGTCCATTCCTTCCCCCTTACAATTAGTTTTATTTTTTTAGGAATCTCTCTTATTGTTACGATTCTTATTTGTGCATAGATCAACGATTCGCTGTCCCTTAGATCCACTTCCAAAGTCCTCTCGATTGCATCCCCTACCTTGGTTAAACATCTGCTTGACCAGTATTCGTAAGGAAGATTGTACAGTCTTAGCCAAACTGGCCCTTGTGTTGGATTAAACTTCAAAGGATCAAAATTTCTTTCCCAGCGTTGTAGGTATAGGAAACTATTTCCTTGCTTCCATTCCTCTATTAGCAGCATCTCTTCTCTGATTGCATTTGAGGCAAATACCACCACAAAGAAACCCTTTGGCATAAAGTTTATGACTAGAACAGTTTTCCAATTCTTACAAACCCACTCAGCGATCACCTTTCTTGAAAACCTTCTTCCCAAAAAATGACAAATAACCGCTTTTTCTTCCAAGTTACATGCATCTGTGTCAACAATATCTGATAAGTCTAACTTGGGCAACCATTCCTCCATAGCTTTGTCTTCTGTGGTTTCACCAACCTTGACTTCCTGATCAGATCCGCCAAACTGCTTTGGTTTCTGCGGACCGACGCCATCCTCCTGCGCTCTTTCCGCCATTACTCTCCATACAAATTCTAAATTGGGTAGTATTATTTACGGTTAACGCATTGTATTTAGGGATTAACAGTATTTTTTTGACCGAGTTTCTTTGCGCAGACGACGTTTTCAACCTTCAATGGAATGGTAAATTTGCTGTGAAAAATCTTCGACTTTTTGCTGTAGTCACTCTCAAACATGCCCTATCTATGCTTCCACATTTTGCATACATTTCTACCAGGACACCTCCAATTTATTTGAGGCATTATATCAAATAGTTCGTGGAAATTTTTTATGGATTATGATAGAAATAGTGTTTCCATTATATGCACCCTATATCAAACAATTCATTAACAAATTTATTTGAGGCATTATATCAAACAGTTCATGGTAATTTTTTATGGAGTATGATAGAAATATTGTTTCCATTGTACGCACCCTATATAAAACAATCCATTAGCAAATTTATTTGAGACATTATATCAAACAATTCATGATATAAAGTTTAGGGTGCATACAATGGAACTTGGATAAAATTCTTCATATTTTGCCTTTGAGTCTTATGACATTACTCCAAAAACGGTTGGTGAGCTAAATGTATGAATCGAAGAATAAATTTAGAGGAAAGAAAATAGATTTTTTGAATGAAATGTATAATAATATAACTAGTTCTATTAGGGTTAGAAGGAATGAAGATATTATTAAATTTTGCATTTTACAACTCAAAAGAGAATAAAGAAAAGGGTGTGCCTTGTTTGTTGTTAATTTTTATTTCGTAAAAGTGAATGAGAACCATTCAAATGAAAATAAGCCTCCATTACAAAAGTCTTAGGATGTCTAAATCCTAGAATGAATTCCTCATGTTTCCTCCTAAATGGGTGTTTTATTTTTTAATAGAGTTCATGCATGAATTAGCCCCTATATCTAGAGATCCCTATCAAACAAACACTTCATATTTGCATGAATTAAAGTATTGAACCTAAATGAAATTTTAAAGAAAGGATTTATATGTTCTAGTGTCTTGTCATGGGATGGTCCAACTATTTTTATGAAAAATAAAGATAAGACACTTTTCCAAGTTGTCTTGAATATGTATGTTCAATAAATAAACAATTAACATTAATATCCACCACCTAAAATAGATGACTTATTTAACTAAGTGAGAGGGTGGCCATATTTTAAAAAATGGGTCTAATATTCAATTATAATTACCAAAGAATAAAGGAGGAATACATTCATAAAACTACATTTAGAACTACGTATTAAAGACAACCAATGTCAAACACATGTGCAACAATATTCCCAAGTGTTGACATCAACAACAACAAATGCCAATAGATATAACATAAAAGTAAATTTATTAACTACACAAATGATTTAATTGTGTTTTAAAATATGATAGTTGTTGATTGAATAGCGAAGGAGTTCCATCCATTGATGTGCAATTTCATTCTTATTATTAAATGGATGAAAAAATAAATTTGATTATATAATTTTATCCAATGTTCATAGGTTCATGATTAGTTCACTAAAGTCCACAAGATAAAATATTTCTTCATGATTTAATACTTGGTCTATTTTATTACAAGGAATTTTTCTCTAGTACTATATAGTGTATGAATCGTAGGCCAAATAGAGAACAAAAATATGAACCCTACACTCAATTAGAATTAAATAAGAGATATAAGAATTAAAATAGGGTTGATGGTATCATTTAATAGGATTCCCTTGGAACCCAAATTGTTGCAATTATTTCTTTAGGAAATTAGTTCATCCAAATTTCTATTTTTAGTTATATCAATTGTGGTGAGTTTATATATATATACTTCATATAAATTACTAATTTACCCTTGTAGTAGGATTGTTATTTTTAAAATATGCTAGTAGATATGTGATTTTCATAAGATAGTATTAGGAAAATATAAAAATATGTCCACTTTACTATATATATATATTTAAAACTATTCTTCATATATCCATGTTAAAACTATTAAAAATTAAATTACATAAATCAATTTTAAATTTGTACAAATAAATAAATGAATTTGACTAAGAGCGAATATTTAAAATATAGCTATCCTCTTTGCAAAATTCAATTTGATTTGAGATATTTATGGATAAAAAATATGGATGAGATTAAGGTAAGTAAGAGAGAATAACCTTAATTTATATCTTCCCTCATCAAATAATTTCATGTTTAAAGAGTTTCTTAAGGCATATCCAATTATGAAAAACTATTATATATTTGTTATAACTATATTAAAGTATATCATGAATAAATTGAAAGGATAAAGAGTAAATCACTAAAAACAAATACATAAATCATAGAAGTAAATTGATTGATATAAGGAGATTCAAGTGGTTGGATAATTTTGTAAGGCCACACCTCGTATATGCCTAATACAAACCTAATTTGTTATATGCTTTTCTTAAGTTGGTGATTAGATATATTGTGAATGATAAATAACGTGATCATTTGGTAATATTTTTGAATTTCATTTTAACATTATGTTTTACCTTCACTATCATGAAGGTGGAATACACTAGCATACTATGGAATGCAAATTGAAATTTAAATGGATTATTATATGGTTAAAGTTTAGAATATTCAACTAATAGATTAATGGGATATACAATGTTACTTATGATCATGTTGGTGATGTGCAGGAAGGTAACAGTGTTAGCATGGGAAGGGAGGACCATCGAGAGCAAATCAAAAGACATCTTCTTGAGGATATAAAGTTAATATGTTCATAGATTAAGAGGTGAAGGTTGATACTAAAGGTATAATTTATTTTGGTTTGTGAGAATAATTAATTATGTGGGTTAGGGGTTGGGAACCCTTACCCAAGTGTGAAACTCGGATGGATCTTTAAGTGGGTCTTTAAAGAGGGTTGTTGGTCAATTTCCTTGGTTGGGATGCAAGAATAAACCCCCTAGGGTCTATACCATAGTGGTAAGGGTCAAGTGGGCATGCAATAGGGTCCCAAGGACATGATTTGACTCTTCAAAAGTCCTCATAATGAAGAGTGAAGAATTTTGAGGAGAGGATGGGGGTGAAAAGATTTGGGGTTGTCCAAGTGCATGTTGCCTCTTTAATGAGAAAAGACTCTCATTGAAGAAGGGAGGTACACTCCACACCTCCCCATCCAAAAGGTTGCAAGTTGAAACTCCTATATAGTTGGTTATGAAGAATGAGTAGGGTGTTACCCACTTCTCCTCTTGGAGAACTTTAGTGGAGATGGTAGAAAGAATGAGATGAAACGAGGAGTCCACCTCCTTGTGAAGATAGTGATCAAGATGGCTTGGCTTGGCTTGGCTTGAAGAAGAATGTTGGATGAAAGAGTTCAATCCCTTCATAAAAAAAAAAAGAAGAGATAAGTTCCCTTACTTCCATTTTTCCTCTTTGCTTATTTGTTGTAAGAAAATGGAATGTTGCATGGACCAAGATTGAATTAGAAAGTATAGAACTTGGATGCATGAAATTTGATGTTAGGTTGTTCTTATTCTTTTGTATAAATTTGATAAGACTCCATGTACCATCTTGGAGCTAAGAGAATTCATTGCTCGGGGGTATGGCTAGAGCCCACGAGGCTCCATGATGCCATTACGGTAGGGTGGAGAGCAAGCTTGATTCGATGGTGTATTATTCATTGTATTTCTTAAAATTAGTTGTAATATGGAAAGCTATGATTGTTGTAATATGAAAATGGGGAAAGAACAAGCCCTCATCTTTTGAGTTTGTCCATTGTATTCCCTAATATTGAGTAGGATATTGAAAGTTTAAATTTTGTTGGAATAAAGAAAATATGGGTACCATGTGAGTTGGCAACAAAATACTCACTTTAAAGATACACTAAGAGTGTTAATGAAATTTAAAATGCACGGTTGTGTATTCCCTTGTAAATAGAAATTTAACAATATATAAATGTATATATATATATGGATGGAAATGGTTGTTTTCTTCTATCATTAAGATGGCATGCAGAAAATTGGTATACATACATAAAGATGTTGCTTAAGAGACAATGGAAATAATATATGTATTTTTTTTGTGATAAAAAGGGGGGGTAAATCCACTTGAAGGTATAAGAATTTCACATATAATTAATATGTATTTTCTTTTCCTATGCTTGCTAAAGTTGGTGGACAATCCACCATTAATATTTCTAGCGACATAAAGCATGAAGAATCAAATTTTTGACTCTTGCAATTCAATATCACTGTACAAAAAAAAAAGGTAAACATGTATGCAGACCTGCCTGCCCTAGTCGCTAAGAACTCATTTACTGAAAAGACCTTTTTTTTTAGTGTAGGGTAGAGGGGATATCCATTAACACGTTATCCACCTTCCTTGCTGGTTTTGCGGTTCAACATGTTATTAGAGGAAATAATAGAAAGGAGGGAGCGGAAAAGATAAAGATTTGGGTTGTAGGTAGAGCTCCCCCATCACCATTCTGTCACTGCCTATTGATTGACGATCAAAATTAAGCATAACAATAGAAGGAATATGGTAGGTTTCTTTTAGGTGAAATGGTTTTAATTCTTTCAGCATCGTTGATTTTCCTTGATCCAGACAAAGATTGAAGACTTGGTTGGGCTAGGCGCCATACCTAGCTGACCACACTTAATCTAGTACGCACTTACCTTATTCCTTATCGATGATGTATACGATAATGGTAGTGCAAACAACATAGGGAGGTTGTGTCAGCACGCACCTTGTTTCCCCCCCGCCCTGCGCAATCCACAAGATTAATTTTGGATTTTGAAGCAACACAAAATATGTTGAAGGAGTATGGCGGGAGGGATAGGATCTAGTTTCTTTGAGTAATGAATAGCGTGGGAAAGGGAAAATCTTCTATTACGCCCTAGAAATAGCTGCACAAATTGTCGCAGGTAAGCACATCTCTGACGCCATTCCCATTCAATGGCAAAGCAGTATTAAACTAGCTGTAATTATGAAGATATAGAATCTATTTTATTTCTAGGCTCGAGGCAAGATAGTTGAAATCTCGAGCAGGTAGATAGTACCTAATTGCAGTAAGTAGTCGATTGTCAAACGCTAAGTGAGATAATATCTGAGTGTGACCAGCGCCGTCAATCAAAGATCACAATCGGTCCGACATTGGCCTTATTCTCACTCAGGTATGATTTTAGCACCATTTAGCAGAGCCATACTGACCCAATAGCTTGTGGTTAGGTGGCCATTTATTAACGGTTCCCTCTATAGTCAGTGTGTTAGCAATTATTATTGCAGAGTGTTAGTTTGGTTGGACGTGGCTTTAGCGTGTGAGGAACTGTAAGAGTAAGTTAGCGGCCTACCACCTAACTGTATAAGCACCTATTGCACGGACTTTGATCTTAAACTCTAATCTGAGCATTGCAGCAAGCTTGACCGGGTTAGTAAGTAATTGAGATTAGTGTTGTCTCCATTAATGCTGCTGCATATGTAATAAAATGACAACATTTAATAAGTAATGATTCTTTTGATCGTGCATAGACTGAAAGTTTATAATATTACAATTTAAGGATAGTGATTCATTTAATTGGTGAACTGTGATTAATTAGAATGTAAGTAGCAAAGATCTCTTTATTGAATTAATTTGTAAGAAACAAAATTCTGAGCAATAATTGTAATGTTAATTATAAGTTTTAGTGCTGATTAAAAATGTCAACTATTTTCCTCTATCCATCTGTAGGGAAAATTTCTAATTATGATTGCCAAATTGGTGCCTGAAGGATGCATATGTATTCTTTATAATGCTTCATAAGATTCGTGCTATAAACTTTTGTCACCATCACCATATAAAAGGAGTCCCGGGTTAAGCAGATTTATGTTTAAATTGCCTCAAATACAGTAAGTTCCTCTTTGTCCTCTAATTGCCTGCCTGTGTTGGCTCGCAAAGTTGGATTGAATATGATTTACTAAGTATAATATAGCATTTAACTGCCCAGTTAGAAATTTGTGGTTTCAATAGATATAATAATGATCATTACTTCTTGTGTTTTGGGTAATTAAGACCGCAGCCAAATCGTGATTACTCTACAGTCATATTTACCATACCAAAACAAAACATTAATACAAATATTTTGGACAGCATTAGGATTAATAGAGAAAAGGGAGTAGTTTTGGAAACTGAATGTTAATCTGATTTCAAATGTTAATATCGGTAATAAATATGAGAGTAAGATGAAGGTCAAAAACCAAGATAAAAAAATGAGGCATGAACACATTATAAACTATATCACAAAAGGGCTTATATTGTTAATAATTTTCTTTTAGAGTGATATTGTATTGCTAGCACAGTCCGTCTGTATAACTATTTAGTTCCATTGAATTGACAGCAAAATAATCTTCAGTTTTACTGTAGTAGTCATATCCATCACAGTGTATGTGCAATTTCCGAAATAAATAAATAAAAGAATTAAAATCCTTATTATACCAGAAACCAATGAATGAGTGAAAGGAAAACGTAAGAAGAAGTTTAAATTTATCATTGATTAAATTTTATTAAATTTAGTAAATGTTATTTCCTCCTTGAAACAATTTAAACTTAATACTAAAAGGGGAGAAATAATGGGTTCCCACGTTTTCCCCAGGGAAGGCTACTTCTACTTTAATTGTAAATCACTTTATTCATGCTTCTTTTAAGCACCAAATAAATAAATAAATAGTAATGTTCCTACAACCCCTTAAAAGAGGTGGGGAGTATATTGTTTTAAAATAAAGAGAACAAAATAGAGATAATAGGCTTTAATAGCACCTTTTTTAAAAAAAAAACGAAAGGCTTCCTTTAATTATTTATTTAAGGTAATTATTTGTTTTTTGAAAAGTATATATAGATTATTACATATGAATAAATATATTTATTTATATAAAGTATTATTAGTCATATAATTATTTTCAGATAGAAAATAAAAATAAGAGATTAGAAGGTAAATAAATGTATTGCATATAAGTCAGAGATATTTCATGTGTTTAAACATTACTAATATTAAGTAGATAATAATAAGAGAGGTATTATTGTGTTAATATTATCGTTAATTGCAAAAGATTTATGAATTTGATGCAAAAAAAAGAACACACAATCAAATCTAGAAATCTTTTGAAATTAACAATATGGATTGTGGAAACATATTATGTTTGAATATTATCGTTGTCAAGAGAGAGGTTATTATCCATGTTGATATTAATACTAAGGGTAATTTTAAGATTATTAATAACTAGAAAATAAATAAATAAAAAGGAACTAAGAGGGAGGGTCGTATTATCAATTTTGGTTTTAAATTTATTGAGAAATATTAATATAAAAATAATCCATGTCCTTAGTAAATACAAAGTTGGCTTAACATTTAGAATTATTACCAATAACATTATTATAGAAGACTTGTATAGTATCAATATTACCATAATGATAATTTTTTTGACATTAAGGTAGTAGCCATATTTGATTTCGTACAAGTGCAACTCGATAAACCACATGAAGTTGTTAGAGGGGAAACTAATTTGTTTTCATAGAGTTACCTCCTTTAAAGTAAAATGAGGAGTGCTCTTGTTGTGAGGCACTTTGCCTAAATGTTCCAACAAGTAGTAGCCTTATATTAGTGGTTAGCAAGGATAATCATACCAAGATAATCCAACAAGTAGTTCAAGCATTGTGGACATCATAAACCCCTTGGTTTTAAGTTGTGAAGTATTGGTATAACACGAAAAGGTGGAGATACAATTGTGTCGGTTGAGTTAGCCCATAGTAAAATGTAGGCACGACTTTTACAATGCTAACATAATTCTTGTTCAAAACAAAAAAAAAATTGTTAGGTTTTCTAGATGAAATTTTTTTCAAGCATGACAAATTTTTTCCAAGGAGTGGAAGAGGTTAAGAAGGAACCATCAAATAAATATAATATTTTAAATACTTTAAAAGAAAAATACATTTCTCCCTGCTCTAAATTCAAATGGTATTCCTTCTAAGATGATAATAATTGAAAAAGAAGAAAATAATCATTATGAAGATCAAGTACCATTGATAAGTTTTAAGAGATCAAATAAAATATTCAACAACAAAAGAAAAAAGAGAAAATAGTTAATGCTAAAGAAACAACCACAACCAAGCTACTATGTTAATAAATTATCCTCTTATGTAGTCTTCATTTCCCTATAAATTGTGGCCTCCTTGTACAAATTAGCTATTGATCACCATAGTGAAACAAATTTAACATTTTGAAATGGTTAAACATTATTATTATTTTTATTTGTATAAGTATAATTATTATGGGTTCATTTCTCCTCTCCTACTCTTCTACTAATAAGGTTCTATTTTGCAAGCCTCATATAAATGTTAGGGTTCTAACTTCTAAAAATTGAATAGTGTCAACTTAATCTCATTAGACAATGCTCCCCTAGTATTAATGGGGCCAACTTTTTATCTATCAAACTTGGCTATGTTTACATTGAATAAGAATTTGATACCTTTATCCTGATACTTGAACTAAGATATCTTGGCTCTAATTTTAGTCCTTTTATCTAAAAATTATTGGTGACATATCCATTCATGTTTAGTTTTAATCATTTATTATTGCAATTAATTATTGCAAGGAGATTCTTGAAGCTTGTATTCCATCCCCACCATTTTTATTCTAAATATTTGACATTTTCTTTCAACTTAAAGTCTAAATTTTATCCTTAATGCTATACATATTTTTCTAGGATAATGCATATTCATTGTATTTCACTAAATGTGATTAGGAATAGAAGAAAAACCTTCAATATATCTTTCAGATAAATTTGATAACATCAAGATAATCCCACCTTTCATTGCATTAATATCAAGGTTAACTATCTCTTCCTCTTTACATGCTTTTCAATTAGAGTATCCTCTAGTAAAAATAGAAACATTAAGTGTTATTATCAAAGAGTGTCTAGGGATGCACACATCACTATTATTAATAAATTATAAGATTGCAAGAACTATTTATGGAAGAAATAACTATCTAATAGAGAATATAATGTATTAGTACATATCTAACTATTACATATTTTAAATAAAGCCCCTTTAAAATCTATCTTATTTCGATTTAATGAGTCAACTAGGTTAAAAATTATTTTCATCTTATTCCCCCAAAATTCATCACCTTTACAACAAAACTTGATTTCATCTAATGTATCTTATTTATTTTGAAATCATATTAAAATCACCACCTTAAACTCTAAGAAATATTTGGTAACTTATTTATTTTATCTTCATTTAGAAAGGGGTGTGAAGGGGATTTAGAACCTTTTAAAGTTTCTTTCAAAATAACTAGGAATATTTTATTCATTGCCTTTCTTGTTACTTTTAGGATTAGTGTTATGAATTTTGTGCCTTCATTCTTAAAAATTCTTATATCAACTCATTTAGCATTTCCATGATATTTTTATATGGGAAAGGTCAACATACAATGAGGTAGACACTTTCCATTTTTTTAATTCCTTAATCAGGTCTTTCTAGGGAAACTTTTAGTCTTTTCAAACACCTTACAAAAATAATGTGACTACCATTTGAGGCCTTGTAGGGAATTAGTTTTGAGTAGTATATATATGCTTTGGGAGCCTAATAAAGGATTATTAGGATTATTTTATATATTTGAACCCATACTATTAGGTTCCAACTATCTTCTTTCCTCATGCATTTTGTTCAACCTTGCCTTCCTCTAAAATTCCTAAACCTATAAAATACATAGCTATATACACATGAAAACATGGTGAAAACACAAGAAAATCCTATAGCATGACATGTTGAACCCAAATAACCAAATTAAGAAATAATTTAGTCTATAAGTATAAATAATTTGATGGTAGAAAATTTATACATATAAAAATATGATAAATGTGTGATTATTTTTCTTTCCACTCTATAAATTTTTGATGTGCTTGGCTATATAATTGAGATGATTCACTCATAATGTAATGATAAAAATTTAGTATATATGAAAGAAATATTTCTGAGACATCAAACTACCATTCTACATAACTCTCACATGGAAATAAGAATATTATTTTATTTTAACTAAAGAAATTGTGTGTACTCTATCTTGAAAATTACTAATTAATTTTGAATTATATACTTATAATTTAAAATAAGAGCATCCTTTGTAACTTGGAATAGATAGGTTAATTTTAATGAAATAAAATATGTTTTTATATTAAGAAAAATTTACAAATATATGGAACTCATACATTTGGAAATTGACTAAGATTTAACTTTGTATGAGAATTAAGATGCTCGAATAATTTATATACCTTCTTTTAATAATTAACATTATAAATTAATACTTGGCTCATATTGTATACCTGCCTCCCAATGGTCTTGGAATGGATGCATTTAGAGGAAAAGGATTTCAAAAGGCTCATGGTACTTGTGGACCCCTCAAAGGACTTATATATAACACATGAACTTTATTTATGAAATTTGGTCTTTAGTTGTTGGCTTCTAGTACGAATGTTATCTATAAGGTGGAATTCTTAGTTGAGACTCTCAATCTTCCATTGTTGATTTCGAGTGTGATTATACAATATTCTTATTAAATTGTATTAATTTCTAATGTTAATTATTCAAAGAAGGTTTTATTGCATAAGAAGAGACCTATGTTCACATATTCCAAGGCATGTTATTATCCACAATGCATGACACTTCTTCACATCTCTACCAAGTTCTATACAGATACAAATCTACCATTTCCATGGAGGAGATTGATGATTTAAAAAGAAAATATCATGCCATTTCTTTCTTGAGAAGTTATGTTTGCATTCATGATTTGCAACTTCCATCTTCATCCAAAAATAAATTATGTTATCATTATGTGCTTGATATTAGCAAATCAAAACCTTCATTTGAGCATGATTGCAAACACAAAGGTAAATGAGTGGAAACAAAAGAAATTTTGATTAATGGCTTTCAGGATGTTGATGGAAAATCTGCATCTTTTTGAAAGTGGTTTCCTAGCTTATCAGTCTTATGTTTAGTAAAGTTTTGTAATCTCCACTATGCTATGTATTTGGGTCACAAATATATCTAGTATGATGTCTTCTTTTGGGTATTTTGGGTGCATAAGAGAATGTGAATATGTACTAATGTATTCAACAAATGTGATTTTGTAACATTGTAATCAAACAATTGGTAATTTGTACTAGGACCTCACTGGTCTTTTGATATTTTGTAAAATTTGTTACTCAGACTACAACTAGGGGTTTTCTTGCTGGTTCTATCCCACCAGTATGTCTGCCTGAACTAGCTATATGTAAAATATTATATATAAATAAAGTTATAAGTGGTCTCCCATTTTTTCTTAAAAGAAAAAGTTCTTATAAATTTCCACATCTTTTTCCTTGACACAATTGCTATTTCTTAAAAGATTTCTTATGATTTTTCATAATGTTGGTCAATACTTTAGTGTAAATATTCTATAGTCATGCTCTTAAATGCCATAAGAATGCCATAAGAGGGTTTCATCTTATAAAGCTATAATGATATTATATGCTCTTAGAACATCTTAGACACCTCCCTTGAAGCATTCAACAAATGAAAAATAACTACCAACACAAAGTGAGATGCCCCATTTCCTAATATGAGGACAAAATAATAAATCAAAATATTAGGATGCAAAGTTGATGCACCTTTCCCAATACTAGGCTAAGTTTATCATCTATTGAGGAGTGGATCCCAACAACAATTGTGCTTAGTGCTTACTACTAATCCAAGGAATACCTATTCATTTTTTCTTTATTGTATGCCTAATGACTCCTCATCTCAAGTTAAATTGTGGGAATGGACTTTTATGCCCTCCCTATGACTAAATGGCTACAAGGAGGTGAATATGATATGGTGGAGAAAACCAAGATACAAGTTGGTTTAGTTCTCATAACTCTCTAAAAAATAATTGAATTCCTACATCCTAACTAGAAATACCATGAGGGTTTTAGATCCCATTTTAGGAAAAAAAATATTCTTATACTCATCACTAGTTCACTTGGACCAACTAAAGAGATGGTGAACTAAGGGAAACTTAGTTGTATTGATAGATTAAAACTTAGTTATTTCTCTTCCATTCTCCCCTCTCCACAAAACACCCTTATTTAAGTATATTCTATTAAACCTATCTCACATATCACCTCCCAATTCTTTAAACATTTCAAACTTCTTATTCCTCATACCTAATAATCTATCCTTCAATCTCAACACTTCCCACCTCAATCAAATTGATCACCTTGTTTCCCTAATATCCCTTTGGTTGATGTTCCTAGACCTCATCAAAATGGTAAGTGGATACAATTGTGGAATGATGCAATTAAATCTATTGCACTACCTTACTATGATCTTACAATAAGAATATGGCTAGAAAGAGATCTAGAATGGAAAAAAAATGCATCAAAATAGAAAAAAAAAACTTGTTTTGGCTTTAGCACTTACTAATAACTTTTCTACAATGAGTGGTTGCTTCCGTTGAAATAAAACTTAGAAGATTTGAACTTAATTGTGGTAGAGGATCTCAATTAAGAGATAGGCTACATTGGATGAAAGGATATAAGGGATACAAATTAGTTTTTAGTTATCTCAAACATATTTACATTCTCAAGAGTGGATAATATCTATCATTGATCAAGAGAGGTAGTTCCATGACAAATCTAATGATTTTAAATCCATTTTAAATCTATGAAAATATATATAACCAAATGATACTTAGTTTATACATTTTTTTTTTTATAAATGATTATATTTTTTTTCAATTTCTATTAAACTAAACTCAAAATAATGGTATATAAAATGTATGGTTGGATTAGTGAGATATTTATAACAAGTATGCAATATGAAGTCAAAATTTATTAGATTTTATTCTTAATAAATTAGTTTTAATGAGTAAATTTATAGCTTTATCCAATCTATAAGTTTAAATAGTTTGATGGTATCTAAACTTTATACATATAAAAATATGATAAATGTCTGATTATTTTGCTTTCCAATCTATAATTTTTTTTATGTTCTTGGCTATATAATTGAGATGATTCATTCATATTGTAATGATAAAAGTCATCCTCATCTAGAGGATTTTATATTATCTTCCATTAAATTCATCCTCTTTATGAGATTCTTATGGAATATTGATATTCTAGTGTGAATTCTTAATTTTAGACATATCTTAACTAGATAAATTTAGGTTTGGTGAAGGCAATAGAACTTTCTTTTCACTTACATAATCCTATTTTGAAGTTCATTTATTTTAACAACTATTAGATTAAATATTTTTATCCCCAATTATTTTCAAATAATTTTATACTAATCTTTGTATTCTTATTCTTTCTTTCATCATTTCATTTAAAATTTAAACCATCTAAGGATGTTATGTTATAGATTATAGTTGTCTTCCAATTATTTTTAAATTGTTAATGGTATGAAAATATTATTGATGAGTAGATGAATTAGTACAACTATTTTAGATTTGTATTCCATTTATCTAGATATATTATTTACCAAAGTCTCATTGCTCTTTTAGGTGTACTGTATATATATATATATAACATGGAAAATGTAGATCATGTTCCACCTATGCCAAATTCTTTGTTTGAAAATACCACTAAAGATATTAAAAAATTGAGAGATTCATTAGCATAGGTGCAAACCCGAGGATCATGTATAGTGAACCATGCATGTTAATATTGCATAGTCTAGAAAAACTGAAAGATGAACTTGAGAGGACTAGTGCATATTCCCCAGATGGAGTAGTTGTTATTCTTTCCCGTATGCAAGAAGAAGTACATGGTGACATTCCCCTTAAACAAATATAGGATAGTGTCACCAAAGAAAAGATAAAAGCCACTTTTTTTCCATTTTATCAAAATATGTGTAAGGTTAGGGGATACCAGGTCACTAAATGTGTCGATCATGATATGGCCTCATTGATCTAGCCACGATTTCTCACAACACATGGTCTATACCCAAGCAATGACTAGATTCCATTGTATTTTGTTCAGCAGTTATATGTTGAGGTCCATTTGGGCCTGAAAGTTAACTACCTGGACATTTCACCATATGCTGGTCAAGGGCGTGGCAAGATTGTTGATAGGCCTACCTATCGTTGAGTAGATAGACCACCCCCAGTGTTTAGGGTATTGGTTGGTGAGAGGTCTCCTACTCTCACCCTAACTTTAGTCCCCATAGTAGATGATGTTGTCGTTGCTTTCCAAAAGGAAGCAATTGACACTATAGGTGACATTGTGGCTACCACCACTAGGATATTTGATGATCATGTAGGTCAGTATTTGATGTCTAGACATTCCTGATCTATGCCATTTTCAGCACAGTGGACCACCATGGATCCTTTTACAGTGTTCGACATCCCTACTTCTACACAGCTTGATGCACTTACAGGAGATATGGCACACATGACTCTACATTGTTTGGCTGAGGACCTATTGGAGGCATATGCCCACATTGCATCAGACAATGGAATTGATATAAAGCATGTTAGAGATCATTTGAGATACAGAGGTTGTTTAGTTCTAGGATCCCATCACTCTCAATTGAGCACTAGTGCGCATCAGGATCCACCTATAGTTCATTCGGCAGCTACACAGACTATGGGTTTTACTGATATGTTGATTGGTTCTGGTTCATCATCACCAATGCCATCTCACCTTCATAGTCCTCTACATTCATCATTTTTGGCATGACATGGGATAGATTAGATGGATGCTGATGTTGATTCATTGATTGACCATTTGGTGGACATGGTGGAGGTGACAGTTTTAGAGGACTTAGGTCATCCAATATCAGATGATGTGCATGTATGTGTGCATGTGCATGTTTCAATTCTTTTTTCATTATTTTTAAATTTTGTTTAACTAGATATTCATGTAAGTTGATATATATATGTATATATATTGTTATAGGTGGACATACCTCATATCACTCCTAGCCTTGGTCCAGATTGTGTGCATGATCGATGTGACTCTGTAGATGAATCTGCTGCTAATGGACATGTGAGTTTTACATTCTTATATAATCACACATGTATATGTACATGCAATATTTATGTATGCAGAGATCTAGATTGATATTTAAAAATACAATTTCATTTAAAAATAACTTTCATAAAATTTATTTAATATAAATTATATGTATTTAACACATCTTGTACACAATTTTATTTGTAGGGCTTAGCACATCCATCAGAGCAGGACCATTCTCATTCAGATGGCCATTCGACTAGGAGTAGACATTCATATTAGGCCATGCACACTAGATTTATGTTCTTTACTGCATGTATTTGATTATATGGTGATCTTTATTATTTGAGATTTGATGATCTCTAACTTACAGGTATGTGCAGTATCATGATGGGCCAAAAAGTGGCAATATTATGGGTATTTGTACAGTATGTGGCTGACAATTTTTTTTTACCCAAAATTGATGAAACAAAAAGGGTTTTTAGAGGAGATTCTCAGCTTACCACCAATATAAATTATGCTTTAATTTGAATTTAATAAATTATTATTATTTATTTTCTATTAGAATTATGACTAAAGTCTTAATCAATTGGTTGATTGAAAAGCATCTACAACTTTCAAATGATATCACATTTTTTGAATTTGAAAAATGCGTCACATTCTATGCTTCACATACTATAGGATTGAAGAAAGAAAAATTAAATTTCATGAAGTTTTGACCAAGTTAAGGTGGTCAAACATACACATTTTTTACATTTTTTAAAAGTTGTAATACAAAATTCATAATTAATTATTTACTTGGAAAAAAATTACAAAAAAATATGCATCACATCTGGACATGAGTCCTCTACTTATATATAAAATATTATAAAATAATATTATCATTTTATTATGGTTAGGGTGGTCAGACAGACACCTACTTCTTATTTTTTCCTTGAAATTTAAGTACTACTGCATTGAAATTACAAATTTTCACCAAATAGATTTTATTTATTTTTAAATAAACCTAGTAGTTTAGAAACTAAATTCAATTTTCTATAGATTCTCTTATTACATATTTTTGAAATAATATAGATAACTTATTCAAATTTTTACGTCAAGTTTCCTAACACTGATATTTTTGAATTTTTTTCCACTTAAGGGCCTATTTTTTCCATGATGATCTTGCACATACCCTTACATTTGCTTATATGATATACATACATTTTTTTATTTGTTGATATGATATGTACATATATTTTCTTATATGATATATACATACATTTGCCTCTTTGCTTATAATGTGTTATGTTTATATGTATTTAATCTCTTTACATGTATGTACATGTGTTTGCTTATGGTTTGCACATGTTTACACATAATATATGTATGCATTTGATTTAAATATTCAATATACATACATGTTTTCTTATTTTATGATCTCTTACAACTTACATTTCCTTATATTCAATATACATTTGATTTCTAGTAGAATTTTAGGGAAATCAATGCCACTTTATAATTAAGTTCATTCATGTTGATCACAATATTTTTTTTTTAAATGACTTAAGCAACATGAACCATTGAGTTTAGAACAAGATATAATATTTTTGACAAGTAACTTGAAATTTAGCTCAAATATAATTAAGAAAATTCAATTCAAATTATACCAAGCTATTATACATTTTTGACAAGTAACTTGAAATTCAATTCAAATATAATTAAGAAAATTTAATTCAAATTATACCTCTATTATACATTTTTGACAACTAACTTGAAATTCAATTCAAATATAATTAAGAAAATTCAATTCAAATTATACCTCTAATATACATTTTTGACATTTTTGCAAAATTCTAAAATTGCTAGATACGTTGTGCATACCTATGAATTAAATAAAAAAAACTACACAATGAAATAACTTGTTTGTTTACTACTTGATTCATTTAAACTAGGATCTATTTATTTCATGTACACTAGAATTATTTTTTTCCCATCCCATATGCATATAAATAGAAGCTTATTTTTCATTATTCTGGATATCAAATTGCAAGATTAATTCTCATTTATATCACTTGGAGCGCAGATTTTGGAGAAGTTTTTGCACAATTATCAAGGAGGCAAATATTGGAGCTCACAACTTTTCATTTTTATCAATCAAGGCAAAATTTGGAGGATAATTTAACTAAGTTGGTAGAGGACTTGTTTTGAGTCATCTTTAAGTTGAAGAAGAAAATGGGACAACAAAGAAAAAGAAAAAATGCATCTCAACAAAAATTGTCAAAAGAAGAACAAAAGAGGCGTGAACAAAACTTGGAAAATTATCATAGAAAGAAACAAGGTACATGCTTGTTTCTTCTCTCTCACTCTCAATTGTGTGTTTAGGAATTTTAATTTGAAAAAAAAAAGAGTATTCATTTGATGGGATGTAATCCATAATGTGCATTACTCCACCCAATAATTTTGTTAGTACACCTAAACATAAATTTGTATGTGCATACATTTTGCATTCATTTTCTTATTAAAATTATAAATGTTTAATGTATGACCATTTTTCAACTTACAATACCCCAACTTAAAATGTACTCTTAAACTAAAATATTGTACATTAAATCCTTCCCTACAAACCTTACACTTATCTTTTAGCAATACCTTTGTTTAATGTTTTTGTCATCACATTATCATTGTTGAGTATTGCATCTACACAATTTTCTGTTTACTTTGTTCATGAAGAAAATGATAGTGTACTTCAATACATGCTTAGTTCTCCAATGAAACCTTAAATTTTGTGTCCCTCACAATGCCACTTTTATTTTCATAATTTTTTCAACCACATTAATTATTTTATGGCTTTGAAAATTCCTATATATTCTAACTTTGCACTTTGAAAGAAACCATAATTTTTTCTTAATTATTCATGAAACTACACCTTCATGTACAATGAAGTAGCATTCTAGTGTTGATATTTGGTGATCAATATCCCCTATCCAATCTACATTGCAACATCTAATTAGCTTAAGATTTTTCTAAACTCCCATTGAATTTAATCTAATGATCAATAGTTCCTTAAAAAAATTTTTTAAATATTTTAATAAATGCCCAATTCTAAGCTCTAGAATTATTTGAAAATTAGAACTCAAATTATACTTAAAGCCAATGCAATGTAAGGTTTTCTAGAGACTAACACATGTATACATCAAAACTAAAGCTATATGGTGCGAAGGAATAATAGTTATATATGATAGATTATTCTTTAATTATGTCTTAACACACTTTTTTTTTAAGGTTTGTAACCATTATTGCACTTGAATGACTATAAATACTCTTAAATTTTCTCAAGTCATCTTGGTCATGCAAGTTGCAATGTTTATATGATCCTTGACTCCAATTCCTTAAGCCAATTCTTTTTGTTTCAATATTTGTGTTTTGTGTCTTTGGTCTTTTATTTTCATCACTTCAATGTTCTCAAATTATTTTTATGTTTTATGCTCTAGGGATTCCTCAAGCTGGAGTCAAGCCAAATCTAGATAATGGATCAAATGAATCTATTGAAGAACACATGGACCTTGAAGTTAGGGGGGAGACCCAAGTTCAAACAATGCTTGTTGGAGAGGGGTCAAGATCACTTCCTTCTACTAGTATGGATGAACATATAAAACTAGCACAAGCTTCTCTCACTTATAGCATCATGTTTTATTAGTTTGTTTGTTTGCATACATAAACTTCACTTATATAACATCATCTCTCACTTTTGTAATTTAAATATTTTGTGACATGTAGGAAGGGCTCAACAAGCAAGAAGTTTCATGCTCAAGTCGAGCCAATTCTAGACATTAGATCAAATGAATCCACTCAAAAATGCATGGTCCTTGAAGATAGGGAGGAGGCACAAGTTCAAAAAATGCATGTTGGAGAGGGGTTGGGATCACTTCCTCCTACTGGTATGGATGAGCATATAAAACTAGCTCAGAAGGTGAGGAAACAAATTTCTCATAAAAATTTAAATCATTTACTTGAAATGGATATGGAGAAACTGAAATATTATGCCAACCAACCTTATAATAAGAGAAAGAGGTTAATGACTAAATTTGTAAATGGAATGATCAATCATCATTTAAATCATCTTGATACACTTGAAAAAACCCAATTGTTATCATGTTTACTTCTTTGTGATGAGCTCAAAGAGTCATTACAATTGTTGGGTGTACATTCAACATCAAATGAGAAGAAACACATGGGATTACAAAAGGATATTGTTCAAAATGTTAAAAAGGGTTTAGATTCCATTGGGAAAGGATCTTGATCAATGGATAAGGCCACTACAAGAAGGGTGATGTTGACATCTATTATACATCAAGATATAGCAAGAAAAAGAAAAATTTATGCACTTTCAACTATAATTGGTTATAGTAGAACCACATTGATAAAATATGAGAAAAAGAGAGCTTTTGGATGAGAGTTTAGAAGGAAATTAGCTAGTTATGTGTAGAGCTCCCCATTTTGACAAGATTGAAGATGTTGTTAGGAACTTGGTCTCAGGTTTTTGGCATGATCAAACTCATCCATCATCAAATACTAGAGATATTATGAGACACAGGATTGGACCTAGTATTTATGAAAATCATATCAAACATTGGCTAGACATAACACAATTTGAGATGTATATGAACTTTTGTAATGCATCTCCTCGTATAAAGATTGGGAAAACAATGTTTCAAAGGTTAAAGACATATTATGTGAAGATAAACAAGTTTTTTGAAACTTGTTGTCATCGTTATCATATTGAATTTGATCTCTACTATTAGGTATTTCAAAAGATGAGAGAAGAAAGATGTGGGTCTCAAAATGCACCTCCTAAACAGGAATGTTTGTTCATAAAGTCTATATTATGTGATCATGAAAATGGACCTCAAATAAATTGCATAAAAGGAATTTGTGAGACATGTGGAAATTTGGCTAAATTTCCTTCAAGAATTGAGGATACTGACATAACAAAGACATTAAATTGCAAGAGGTAAGTACTACTTTTAGAGATTTTATTTGTTTCAATTTATCATAGATTGTTATTTGGATTCTCTTGGATGTAATTTTTCATTGATCGAGTGTGGTTTATTAGTTATATAAATTTGCAATCAAATTTTGGGAAAGAATCCACAAGGTTGAACTATGTAAAAGAGGAGATTCCCATTGGAAAATTTATGGAAGATTTTCAAAAATTGATATGACCATCCATACACCATTATTTTTTTGCTAAGTGGAAAGCACAACAATTCCAAACATTGAGAGATGCTTTCCCAAATGGAATAGTTCTATTAGTAGTTGAATTTGCAGAAAATTACTCCTTTGTACATCAAAAGGAGATTCAATCAAAGTATTACTTTTCAAAGAAAATCACTATTATGGTTCATGTGTGTTATTGACATGCACAATCAGAATTTGATAGTGTTGAGAGTACAAATGATGAATGAGCCATTAAGAAAGAATATCACTTTTATATTAGTGATGATAAAGAGCATGACACTTTTTGTCCAACATTGCTTTACAATATTTTTTTAGAATTTGAGAAGTAGGGGTGTAAAATTTGAAAATCATTTTGTATGGTCAGATGGATGTGTGACACAATTAAAATCTTCAAGGCCATTCTATGCACTTTGTAGATATCATAAAATCTACAAAATACCACATGTTTGAAGTTTTTTTTAGAGTGGACATGGAAAGGGTGAGTGATGCAGGAGCATCCAGTGGTGTAAGGGCAATCTTGCATCACCCAAAAATAGTTAAATTTCAAGTTTTTCAGTTTTTAGATGTTTTTACATTTTTGGATACCCTTTTCGTCATAATGAAATTTTGAATTTATGGTTTTTATTTTCTATTCCTAGGTTGAAAGATATTGCAGTTTTAGTTTGCCATATTTGCACCTGAAAATCTTCTAGGTTGGATTTGAGGCACTTAGAATTCCCAGAATGGCCCTGGAACTTGCTAAAATTGGTGTAGCAAATTTCAAGTGCGTTATTGACTTCAAGACCTTTCCAATGGTTCAAACGGTTTGCGAATCGGAGTCCCAGATCAAAAGTTATGGCCCAGGGAAGTTGGCGCACTTTCTAGAAGATACAATTGCAAATGTTCTTTTGAAATTTGAACTTCAAGTTGTAATTTTTTACGCCAAACCACCTAAACTCAAATTTGAATGTTGTTTTGGCTCCAAACTAAAGAGGATCCCTATTTATGGGGGGGTTTCTAATTTTTGGGTAGCTTTTTGGGGACAAGCTCGCATATTACTAAAGGGTTATTCTATAGCTTTCTGTAACTTGCATATGTTGTAGAACTTGGGGACCTGAGATCCTCTACATGTAAGAAGCTCCATTTCCTAAATAATAAAATTATTCTCTTATTTGTAGGTTATTTTCTATGTCTCGGGCTATGCCCTCATCAAGTGGTATCAGAGCGAGGTTTTCTTGAGCATGTGGACAAATCGCCAATCGTGAGGTAGTTCGCACCAGGACCGTGGTTGTGTGTCGAGGTCAAGAAAATATGCCTCCAAGAGTGATGCCTCGTAGGTATGGTGGTGCCAGAGGTGGTCGAGGCGGAAGAAATGTTGCTAGAAGAGATGCACTAGCAGTCCTCCAGAGACAGATTGATGCGTTACAATAGCAGTTGAGAAGAGGCTTAAACCCAAGGGAGGAAAGTGAGGATGAAGGAGAGGAAGAAGGTTCAGATGTAGAAGAGGAAGAAGAAGCAATTTATCAAGACCAAATGTGGCTAATAAGGGCCATTTCGAAGATCAGGAAAAAACCCAGAGCAGAAGTCCCCATTATTCTGGAAGTCTGAACCCGGAAGAGTTGATCGACTGGATCAACGAGCTATAAGAATATTTTGAGTATGAGGAAATAGAGGACATAGATTGGGTTAAGTTTGCGAAAATGAAGCTAAAGGGCCATGCCAGTATTTGGTGGAAAGAGGTCCAGTTGGAAAGAAATCGAAGAGGAAAAGGAAAGATCACTAGATGGGATCGCATGGTAGAGAAACTGAAGAAGCAGTTCATACTAGTGGACTACGAGTTAGATCTGTTGAAGAAATTGCAAGGGTTGAAGCAAGGAAGTAGATCTGTGAAAGAATATACTAAATATTTTCACAAGATAATCATCAGAACGGGTCACACAGAGGCCAATAAGGAGAAGGCTTCCCAATATCTTAATGGGTTACGACCAAGCATTCAGGAGGAGTTAAGCCTAGTCAAAATGACCACCATTGAGGAGGTGTATCAGTTTGCTCTGAAGGTGGAAGAGAAGCTGAATAAAAGATTTAATGGTAAGCAAAAAGGACGAGGAGATCAAAGTGGAAGGGGCAATGGAAGACCTTCAGGAAGTTGAAATGATGATGAAAAGAAGAGTGAAAATGTGGGTACCAGCCGAAGCCAAAGGAATGACTTCTATCACCCTCATGATCAAAACAGTGGTGATCAAAGAGGTAGAGGATGAGGGAGATATGGACAAGGATATGGAATAGGTGGTTTTAGAGGAACGTGTTTCTAGTGTGGTGAAGAAGGGCATCAAGCCTATGAATGTTCACAACACCAAGGAAGGGCATACAAAAGGCTAGAAGGTCATGGAAGGGTTGTGCATGCAGATGAGGAGGCCCAATCTGAACATTCAGATGATGTTGAAAGGGGAGAAGCCCTAGTGATTAGGAGAGCCTTGGTGAATGAGGAAAAGGAACCGGAACAGAGGAAGAATTTGTTTCGCACAAGGTGCAAGTGTGAAGGAAAATGTTGTGATGTTATTATTAATGATGGGAGCAATGATAATCTAGTGTCAAAGGAGATGGTCACAAAGTTGAAGCTGAAGAGGGAAAGGCACTAGCATCCGTATCGGATTGCTTGATTGTAGAAAGACCACAAAGTTTTGGTCAATGAGCAATACCTAGTAAAGTTCAAGATCGGGAGCTACCATGATGAGGTAATCTGTGATATCATCCCCATGGATGCATGTCACATGTTGTTGGGGAGGCTGTGGCAGTTCGATAGGCGAGCTATACATCATGGCCATGCAAACACTTATTCCTTGACAAAGGATGGGGTTCATCACAAGTTGAAACCCCCGAAGGAGACCGAAGAAAAGGTATGCAGTAGTGCTAGAATTTGTTATGTAGATGGAAGAAATTTTTTAGAAGGTATGAAGCATGAGCGTGTGTGTTATGCATTGATTCCTAGAGTGAGTAAGGAGGATAGTGAGAAGGTTCCAAAGAAGTTTATGGGATGTTGGATGAGTTTCAGGATATTGTTTCTGATAATGTACCTGAGGGTTTACCACCAATAAGGAAGATCGGTCATCAGATTGACTTGATTCCTGGAGCTAGTTTTCCAAATAAGGCAACTCATAGAATGACTCCAAAGAAAATGAGGAGTTGAGCAGACAAGTTCAAGAGTTGTTGAGAAAGGGTTTGATACGGGAGAGTTTGAGTCCATGTGCAGTACCTGCAGTACTAGCACCAAAGAAGGATGGGGATTGGAGGATGTGTACAGATTTGAGCCATAAACAAGATAACAATCAAGTACAGATTTCACCGCCAAGGATGGATGACCATGGACTATTTGAGGGAGCAGATTTCACAAAGATTGATCTAAGAGAGTGGATCACCAAACGATTCGAGAGGGAGATGAATGGAAGACTACCTTCAAGACCAAAGAGGGTCTGTAGAGTGGTTAGTCATGCCTTTTGGGCTAACCAATGCATCGAGAACATTCATGCGGCTCATGAACGAGGTACTAAAAGAATTTCTGGGAAGTTTTGTTATTGTGTATTTAGATGATATTTTGATTTTCAGTAAGACGTTGGATGAGCATCTGATGCATATTTAGAGAGCCTTTGAGAAGTTAAGAGAAGAGAAACTGTTGATTAATCTGAAGAAGTGCAGTTTCTGTGAAGAGGGAGTTAGTGTACTTGGGGTTTGTTGTCTCAGCAGAAGGTCTCAAGATGGACCCAGAGAAGGTGAAGGCTATTCTGAATGGCCTACCCCAAGAACTGCTATGGAGGTGAAATCTTTCCATGGTTTGGCTAGTTTTTATAGAAAGTTCATTAGAAACTTTAGTAGTATTTATGGACCCCTGACGAAACAATGAGAGGGGATAGAAAAGAATTCAAGTGGAGCAGGAGCAGCAAAAAATTTTAAACTATTGAAGCAGAAGGTGACAGGGCAACCTGTTCTAGCCCTCCCAAATTTGAACAAGGTGTTTCAGGTGGATTGTGATGCCAATGGTTGTGCCATTGAAGCAGTGTTGAGCCAAGAAGGTAAGCCCATTGCCTATTTCAGTGAAAAGTTAAATGATGCCAACAGAAAGTATTCTGTATATGATCAGGAATTTTATGCAATAGTTCAAGCGTTAAAGAAATGGAGACATTATTTGTTGCCGAAGGAATTTGTTCTATATACTGATCATCAGGCCTTGCAGTACCTAAATAGTCAGGGAAAATTAAATCAAAGGCATATGAAATAGGTAGAGTTTTCGCAGAGTTATACCTTTATTTTGAAACATAGGAGTGGGAAGTCAAATAGGGTCGCAGATGCCTTAAGTAGGAGGCATACATTGATGACAAAGATGCAGATTGAAGTGGTTGGGTTCAATGAACTCAAGACACTGTATGTAGAAGATCCTGATTTTCCAGAGGCTTGGAAAGCTTGCAAGGAACATGTTACAGTGGACAGGACAAGGTGGTTGGATTTCATAATCCAGGATGCAATGTTATTTAAGGGAAGTAAATTGTGTATCCCGAGGAGTTCCATGAGGGAGAACCTGATAAAGGAGAAGCATAGTGGAGGAATGGTAGGACATTTTGGTTAGGATAAGACCATTGCCATTATCATTGAGCATTATTATTGGCCTCAGTTGTCACAGGATGTGAAGAAGTTTGTACAAAGCTGCAAGGTATGTCAGATGGCTAAAGGAGTGAGCCAGAATACAGACTTATATCAGCCCTTACCTGTACCAGAGAGGCCATGGGAGGATATAAGTATGGACTTTGTTCTTGGTTTGCCAAGGACACAACGAGGGAATGATTCAGTTTTGTGGTGGTTGATAGGTTTTCAAAGATGGCACATTTCATTCCATGTCAGAAGACCCATGATGCAGTCCACATTACTAACTTGTTCTTCAAAGAGGTGGTGAGGCTACATGGTCTGCCAAAGAGTATTGTTTCAGATCGTGACACCAAATTTGTGGGGTACTTTTGGAGGACCTTGTGGAAGAAGCTGAAGACAAAGTTGAAGTTCAGTTCTGCACACCATCCACAAACAGATGGGCAGACATAGGTTGTTAATAAGAGTCTAGGTAACCTACTGAGATGTTTGGTAGGAGATAAACCCAAGGGATGGGACTTGATCTTACCCCAGCCATAAATTTTCTTACAACAATTCTATCAATAGAAGCACTGGTAGATCACCATTCCAGATTATGTATAGAGGTAGCCCCAGAACAACTCCAGAATTGAGGAAGATGGACCAAGAGAAGAAAATAAGTGGTGAAGCTGAAGATTTTGCAGAGCACATCAAGAATATACATGAGAAGGTACGAGAACACATTAATAAGATGAATATGCAATATAAGGCTAAGGCATATCAAAAAAGGAGGAATAAGGAGTTTCAGATTGGCAATGAAGTAATGGTCCACTTGAAGAAAGAAAAGGTTTCCTGTGGGAACCTATAACAAATTGAAGATGAAGAAATTCGGTCCCTGTAAGATTTTGAAGAAGCATGATTCAGGGAATGCATATGAGGTAGAGTTGCCTGATGGAATTAACATTTCCTATGTGTTCAATATTTTAGATTTGACAGAGTATCATGAAGGTGGAATGGAGGAAGCACCAACAATAGGGCAGTATGACATTCTAGCACCTACTTTAGAAAGGGAGGAGATTGAAGCAATCTTGGATAGTCGTGTGGGAAGGAGTACCAGAAACAAACAGTATGAAGAATATCTGGTGAAATGGAGAGGAAGGCTTGTAGAAGATTCATCTTGGCTATCTAAGGTAGCAGTTGACTGGTTGGGTTTTTCTCAACCATCTGAGATGTGATAGGGTCACTTTTCAAATTACCCTGGGTGTCTGATGCAGGAGCATCCAATGGTGTAAGGGCAATCTTCCATCACCCAAAAATAGTTAAATTTCAAGTTTCTCAGTTATTAGATGTTTTTACATTTTTGGATACCCTTTTCTTCATAATGAAATTCCCAATTTATAGTTTTTATTTTCTATGCCTGGGTTGAAAGATATTGCAATTTTAGTTTGCCAGATTTGCACTTGAAAATCTTCCAGGTTGGATTTGAGGCACTTAGAGTTCCCAGAATGGCCCTGAAACTTGCTAAAATTGGCATAGAAAATTTTGAGCACGTTATTGACTTCGAAACCTTTCCAATGGTTCAAACGGTTTGCGAATCGGAGTCCTAGATCAAAAGTTATGGCCCCGGGAAGTTGGCGCACTTTCTAGAAGATACAATTGCAAATGTTCTTTTGAAATTTGAACTTCAAGTTGTAATTTTTTGGCGCTAAACCACCTAAAGTCAAATTTGAATATTTTTTTGGCTCCAAACTAAAGAGGAGCTCTATTTATGGGCGGGTTTCTAATTTTTGGGTAGCTTTTTGGGGACAAGCTCACATATTGCTAAAGGGTTATTCTGTAGCTTTCTGTAACTTGTATGTGTTGTAGAACTTGGGGACCTGAGATCCTCTACATGTAAGAAGCTCCATTTCTTGAATAATAAAATTATTCTCTTGTTTGTGGGTTATTTTCTATGTCTCGGGTTGTGCCCTCATCAGTGAGCATGATGCAGCAGGAGTTTGCATCAAACAAGCTTTAAGAAAGCATCAAATGAGTTATCCAGAAGATCGTATCGATAATGCACACGATGTTGTTGAATGGTCCAAGAAACACTTTTCATCAAATGTTGTTGTCACATCTTCAAGGAAAAACTGACACATTCCACATAGAGTGTTTTGGGAGATATCAGGTATGTATAAATTACATTAAATCAAAAAATTGAATTTATTTAAATTTAATATATCTATATATATACATGTTTGTTCACATAAGTTTTTTTTTGTACATATGTATCTAGATGTGGATAGAAGATCAATGCATGGATGCAAGAGGGTAGAGAAAACAAGATATTTGCATTATGTTAGGAGTTTAGATAGTCACCATGGATGAATATTAGACATAAGGGATCACACTTGCTTTTGCACTGAGTGTGTTAAGGGAAACTCTTATTATGCATGCAACAATCAAGAACTTGTATATGTTGGTAAATGGGATACAGTGCCACTAGTTTTTTTAAAAACATATGATGAAAACGAGGAAAAAATATTTGAAGAAATTCCTTTGATTTTAATTCATTATGACCATATTTTAGGATTGGTTAGAAAAAGGTACACGTGTAAGTTTTCAATAATTTAAATATTATATATATATAGTTAATGATCTTTAGAGACATTTCTAATTTTTTTAGAAATTTTTTGTGTAAATTTGATGTACAGGAAATGATTTTGCAGTCATAGCAGAGCCTAGAAACATCAAAGGTGTTAGCTATTATTTATTACGTTGCACAAAAGAGAGGAATAAGCTAACAGAACTTGAAACAAGTGATGGAATACCATTTCCCACAAGTGAGTTTGAATTTAAAATTTTATATACATTTTATTCACATGTGCACATTACATTATAAACATTAAATATATATTGTACAAATGTTGAGCACAAGAATGTTGCACACGTTCATATGTCTTACCTTAGGTTCATGTTTACCATGCAGGTTCTGTTGTAGTGCAAGGGACATATCTAAAACAAGTCAAATTTTTTCAACATGGGATTCATTTTGTTGACTATCAACCTGATAACAAGGTATATCAATATAGTCACTTAATAATTGCTACCAGTCTACATCTTCATGCAGTTCCACATGCACGTGGACAAAGAAAATGGAGACTAGATAGTGATGATCATCAAAAAAATTCTACATGTTATTGAAGAGCACATTGAATCAGAATCTTTGATGTAGATTATATCCATGGTTTTCAAGTTCATTTGTAACCCTATACATTTTCAAATGAGAACTTATAGTAACTTGTACATAGTTGTAAATCATTTTGTGTAAATTACAATTATATGTACATATTTGTTCCATGGAAAATTCTTAAGTTCAAGAATCTTTGATAGCATCATCTCTCACTTTTTTTGGTTACCTGTAAACCCATATATATGCTTTCAATCCTTATTTGAAATGTAGTTAATTTAAAAAATCATTTTTCCTAAATTACAATTATATGTACATATTTGTTCCATGGAAAAATTTTAAGTTCAAGAATCCTTGATAGCATCATCTCTCACTTATTTTGGTTACATGTAAACCCACATATATGCTTTCAATCCTTATTTGAAATGTACTGAATTTTTTAAAAATCATTTTTCCTAAATTACAATTATATAAAACTTATATTTGTTTCATGGAATTCTTAAGTTCAAGAATCTTATATACACTTATATACACTTATATACAACTTATATAATTTGTTCCATCAAATTGTTCCATGGGAAATTATGTAAATTTTCAAATTAAGTATTATATAATTATAAAATTATTGTACACATATATAAAACATATCAATGGAAATAAAAAAATAAACCCTGACCCTTAAACCCTTAACCCTATAACCCTAAACCCTCGTACCCCTACCCTCTATCTTTCTCCCACTCCCACCTCTCTCTCTTGAAAGTCTCTACCTCCTACCAACTCTTCCTCTCTCTCCTCTACCCTTAACCCTTAAACCCTACCCTTTATCTCTCTCCCACTCCCCCCCACTCTTTCTCAAGTATCTCCCTCCCACCCCTTCTATCTATCACCCCTCTACCCTAAAATCTTAAACCCTACCATTTATCTCTCTCTCACTCCCCCT